>CM076395.1:5894510-6000214 GCA_038363315.1 Mugilogobius chulae | reverse complement strand
GCCTCCTTGAATATCGAGACTACAGCAGAAGGAGGCCTAAGCCTAACCACCTTCCTTCTCGGCTTCCAAACCAAGAGCCTGTGGCCTAGGATTGGACGTGAGTAAAGGGATCATTGGGCCTGAGTCAGCGTGTCTGGCGAGTCCGGGAGGGGCCAAGGTCCCCCCTGTGCCATGGACACCAAGTCCGGGTACCACCCGGCACTTGGACTGTTCGGGGCCATTTGTAGCCTGTCTCTCCTGACTCTGTGGAGCAGTGGAGGGAGGAGTCGGAGGGGAAAATGCATAAAGAAGACCCCTCGGCCAAAGTCGGTGCGCCAACGCGTTGACGCCCAGAGGAGGCTCGTCCCCTGGTCTGAGTGAGAACTACAGGGGGCATAGAGTGTTTTCAGGTCGGCCACCGGGTGGCCGAGCTGTTGCCAAACCTGCGCTGCCACCCAAGGGGCTAGGCTCTAGTCGCCGCGGGCTGCTCCGCTCCTGGACATTCTGTCCGCGCCTACGTTGAGAATGCCGGGGATGTGCCGGGCCCTCAAGGAAAGGAGGTGAGTGATGGCCCATAGAAAGATCTCAGGCCGCCCTCCTGTGGAGCGAGGGAGATCTGGTTCCCCCTTGTCTGTTCAGATAAGCCACCACAGTCGTGTTGTCTGATCGGACTAAGACGTGGTGTCACTCCAGTTCCGCTCTGAAGTGCAGGACGTGCAGGAACGTTCCTCACTGCCTCCATCTACAGGACATTGATGTGGCTGGGCGTCGGAGACCAGGTGCCGCCCGTCGAGCACTGGTCCAAGACCCCCCCCCAAACCTAACAGGGAGGCATCTGTGAACAACTCCGTGTAATGGGGGACACAACCCAGCAGCACACCCTGGCTCAGAAGAACCGGGACGGTCCAGAACTGGATATCCTTCCGTGCGGGCATTGGGGGCCTCAGCCATGTCCTCCTGTCGTGCGCTGGGTGCAACCTGAGACGGGAGTACCACCGAGGCGTCTCATGGGCAGTAGGCCAGCTGTACCACTGGTTGGGCCACTGCCATCAATCCGAGAAGCGATTGAATCTGATGGGACCGGACTTGCGTCCTTCAAACACAGTCTGTTGACCACAAAGCCCAGCCTGAAGATGTAATCCAGCACCACCTCTGTGTGAGCCTGAGCCTCCTGATGGGAGGAGGCCAGGATGAGCCAATGGCTGGTTCCAATACAACGCAGCAGGTCCAGCGCCGCCTCCACGCACTTTCTCCAAGTGCCAGCGAACAGCCAAACGGGAGTCAGCAATATTCCTGGCATCTCCTAGCCATGGAGAAGCGGTGGAACCTTCAGAGCTCCGAAACAATGGAAACCTGGAAGCAAGCATCCATGAGGTTAACAGAGTCAGACAATCGCCCAGACTGACACACTTAACAGGTGTCGTGTGGTCAGCATGCGAAACGGCCTCTAGGCTATGCATCCGTGGAAACCAAGAAGTACGGGGAGCAGAAACCGTTCTATGTCGTCGGCCTTCCATGTAGATAAAGGCCAATAGTGAAGCCCGTAAAGGGCTATGCCACACTCATAGAACTACAGTTACGTAAGTAACTAAGATTTCTCTGCTCTCTCTGCCAGCACCTCCACTCCTGCGCCACGTAACAGGAAGGAGGAGACGCGCAGATCCAAAAGGGCCGTATGCCGCCGCACTTCTTGGCAACCAAGAAGTACGGGGAGTAGAAACCGTTCTATGTCGGCCTTCCATGTAGATAAAGGCCAGTAGCGAAGCCCGCAGAGGGCAACGCACACACTCATAGAACCACAGTTACGCAAGTAACTAAAATTTCTCTGCTCTCTCTGCCAGCACCTCCATTTCTGCGCCACGTAACAGGAAGGAGGAGACGCGCAGATCCAAGAAGTACGGGGAGTAGAAACCGTTCTATGTCGGCCTTCCATGTAGATAGAGGCCAATGGCGAAGCCCGTAGAGGACTACGCACAAACTCATAGAACTACAGTTACGTAAGTAACTACATTTTCTCTCCTCTCTCTGCTAGCACCTCCAATCCTGCGCCACGTAACAGGAAGGAGGAGACACGCAGATCCATAAAGGGCCGTATGCCGCCGCACTTCTTGGCAACCAAGAAGTACGGGGAGTAGGAACCGTTCTATGTCGGCCTTCCATGTAGATAAAGGCCAAAAGCGAAGCCCGAGGAGGGCTATGCACATACTCATAGAACTGCAGTTACTTTCTCCGTTCTCTCCGCTTGCATATCGTAGCAGGAGGGACGGGAGCCAGAAGCTTGGGCCTGCCCACTATGTCCGTAGGGGGGGGGGTGGGGGGTGCTCGTAAGGAACGTACGAACGAGAACCGGTCATAACGTCGCACCCGCGCAGTCTGCGCCTCCCCTAGGGAATGAGGAGATAGACAAGCATTCCGCCGAGATGCTGTCAAGCTCCGGGCAGAGGCCGAGCGCTCACAGACTTGCCCCTGCTCCTAATGCTGGAAGGGACGAGCAGGCGTCTGATGCCGCGGCGCTACACTAACCGTAAGAGGAGAGGATCTATGGACTGTAGACTCTCCTCCAAAGCACGAGGGGAAGCGCGTCGATGCGCGACCCCTACGAGCGCAAGAAGGCGTTTGGTGTAACTCCAACAGCAATGCCAGCTGGAGGACCGTCCGCAGCCAGGACAGGTGGAGCGCGCGTCCCCTGTCGCTGCGCAGCACTGACCAGGGAGGGAGCGGAGACGTGATGGGAGCTCCGCTGCTCGTGCATGTGTGACCCTGTGAGAGGGAGCGCATCAGAGCGCGCCCTAAACGGTCCTGCACTACACAAATCCGCATCCTCAAAGCAGAGCGAGGAGCGGGAAAAAAACATCTACATAAAAAGATGAGTAAATGGAGATGATGCACAGAAGCCTGTCTTCTTCCCACATGCTTTCCAAGCGCAGATAGGAGCAGAACACGGTGCCCTGCTACCAGAGCAGCAGCGGTGGGTAAAGAAACTGTCCTTACCCTGGACAGCTATCTGAGCTGCTGGAAACTCCGCCCTCACGAGAGCGGCTGTGGTGAAGTACGTGGTTCTCACCTATGTCTTCTTCCCTGGGCGAGAGTGGGGGGTCACAGTCAACCTCTGCCCTTTCCTGACGCACTCATCCGCACCGCGACACTCAGCGGGGATGAGAGTGACAGGACAGCTGGAGCCAGCATCGGAGCTATAGCACCAGCATGAACAGCAACAGAAACGCTACCAGTGCGTGTCTGTTGCATGGTGAGAAGTAACTCTAAATCATAACATAAAGAGCCTCTCCTCTCTCTTACAAGCTCCAGATAAAGGAGCGCGCCGCTCCGGACTCGCGCTCCTGATCTGTGGGAGCCGGAGCCCGAGGAACAGAACGCCGCAGCTGTAAGAGCGTGTCTCGGGGACGAGCGGCTCCTCCTCCTTCTGACCCGAGCAGAAGAGCGAAGCAGCGGGCGAGCTGCTTTTCTCATGGTCCTAGAGGGAAGACAGACCCAGCCAGAGATGTCTGCCGCCCACCTGTGCCGCGCACATAGACCTACGCCCATGGCGAAAGCTTGGAACATGCAGAGGAAAACAGCCACCGTGGTCCGCAGCTAACTAGGCCCTGCGCTAGTTGCTAGCTAATGCTACGGCCTGTGCAGCATTAGCATAACAGCTGTACACAATACAGTCGTCAGCCTGTCTCGGGCTGGAATAGAGGCTTACCGCCAGATCAGAGCGAGGAAGAGGGAAGCAGAGCCAGACTGATCCCGTCCTGCGCAGTAGCTAGCTAGTGCTATGACCGTGTAGCATTAGCATAGCAGCGATACACGACACCGCCGTCAGCCTGTCTCGGGCTGGAATAGAGGCTTACCGCCAGATCAGAGCGAGGAAGAGGGAAGCAGAGCCAAACTGATCCCGTCCTCGATGGATGGAGCCCCCGACTCGCTGCACCAGTCCAGCACACAGCGATACGGCCGGTATGCTGGCACACGGTGTTGGCGCCAAGCAGCAGCCGCGGGAGAAGAGGAACGCCATGTCTTCTTCATAGGGGGACAATCCGGAGGGAAGGAGGCGCTGGAGCCTTGCTAGGCAAGGCTGCAGCACGGACCGGAGGCACGGTCTTCCCCTCGGACATCTCCGGGTCCAGACCGAGATGCTCCGGGGATTCGGGGCTCATGAAGCCACGGCGCCACTCTCGCTTCTCCCTGGGAAGCGAGCAGCAGACGGGGCGGTCTTATCCCTGTGATGTGCTGCCAACAGAGGCAGAGGGAAACAGACGGTCCTCGGGGAGAAGAGGGTCTCACATCTGCCGTACCCACGGTGCTCGACACCGGAGGGTGACAATCTTCGAGCTGGTGAGTACGGCGAATCCCAAATCTTGATTGTAGAGAGTAAATCTTTCTTAAAGAACATGTTAAGAGATCTTCAAGTGCTGAGTGAAAAGAAGGGCGAGCGATAGTGGACAGGGCCTTATATACGGCCAGTGGGGAACCACGTCCCCATGATTGGAGCGGTACATTGTTTGATCTTCAGGTGCGAGGCGCTGCCTCGAGTGTTAGCCAATAGCGAAGCCCGTAGAGGGCGTAGCACATACGACATAGAACATGTTTTATCCACTAAAGAACCAGTTACTTCAGTAGATAATGACACTATTTATTCAAAGACTTTTTATTAGGTAGGCTACAAAATTGTCACAGAAATGTCAAACTAAAATGGGGAAAAAGTGTAGCTAGTAATTTAGAAGTGTTGTATAATATATGGAGACAACACATTAAGTGGAATTACACAAATTATGATAGCCTACATACTTTAATAGGTCTATAGGGCCTATGTATTTTTAATCATTATTTTAACCTATTACATGGGGACAGAAGAAATATTGTTCGGGACGGTTCAGTTTGGGGTTCGGGACAGTTTCGGGACGGTCCCCAAAAAAGTTAGTCTGGAGCCCTGCTCCTAGGATGTTTAGTTTTTCCACAATGTCAATTTTAAATTGAAAAAAATTACATATAAACCTCAAAAATGTTAACTTGAAACTTGTGTTATCACTGCTAAAATGGCTTTTCTTTGTTAGTTCTGACCTGAGAAGTGGTCAGACAAGCAAGATTTGAATTTTGAGTGAGTTTGTGAAGTTTGAGTGAATTTTGTGAAAGTACCCTAAATAAGCTATTTAGCCTCTGAAAACGCGATTTAAGCAATAAAAACTAAAATGCTCATATCTCGAGAACAAAACAAGCTAGACAGCTGGGTAGCACTTTACATTACGGCTCGGTAATAACATGGTAATAGCTAGGTAATAGCTTGGTAATAAGGTGTACTAATATGGTAACAGCGAGGTAATAGCAATGTAATAACAAGGTAATATCAAAGTAATTACCATGTAATTCATTTGCTGTTACAAGGCAATATACACATTTTTCTTAGCAATAGTTTGCAATTTGTATGTGTCTGCGTCATCATTTCAACAACAAGGAAGCATTTCTGTTAATTACCTTGAAATAAGACTCATGCTTTCAACACTATTTACAGGTAATTACAAAGGATTTCATCGTGTAATATCGTGTAATTGACGATTTTATGTATTTATGTTACTATGTCAATCATCACTGATGACTCAATCGAATAATTCTGTAATTTCTATAAAATAATTAATAAATAAATTGTATTTACAATGGAAATTAAACCAAGAAACACACTTAGTAATTTCTAAGTAATAAACTGGAAACAGGGCTGCAAAATGCACTTTTTGCTGTTTCTACTTTATTTTAAGGAAATTAAACCAGCAAACACTTGGTAATTTCTAAGTAATAAACTGGAAACACTCTTGGTAATTTCCAAGTAATAAACTAGAAATAGGGCTGCATAATGCACTTTTAGCGGTTTCTACTTTGTTTCATAGAAATAAAGCCCAAGTCTTCAGTCCTCAGTGTGTTTTGGTTCTGTAAACAGGCAATCAGTAAGCACAGTTTTTAAATAAAGTTTATTCTGTACAATTAAAATGGTGGTGAATATGTGCGTGGTAAACCTGTAAAAGAAGCATAGCATGCTGCATAATACCATTATGAACTTATTTAGTAACTTATTGTGACAATAGAGTCACTGTAAGCTAAAACTTGCATGCTAATGCTAACGTTAGCATACGGAGCTAGCGCTAATGAAAACAAACACAGAACTCGACTATTCACTTAAGAACTTCGAAGCTACATTATGTATACCTAAAGTTACAAGTGCTATGGTGTTACCAAATCCCTAAATACAAACATCAAGGCTGTGCGGACTCAGGAGCACACAGCAAAGCAACATGAACGGGATCCATGGACGACTTGAACAGGAACCACTTCCAGGTCACCTTGATACCCCTTTATTATTTAGTTTTTACGTGAATAGTCGAGTTTTGTGTTTGTTTTCATTAGAGCTAGCTCCGTATGCTAACGTTAGCATTAGCATGCAAGTTTTCGCTTACAATGTCTGTAGTGTCACAATTAGTTACTTTATAAGTTCATAATGGTATTGTGCATGTTATGTTTCTTTTACAGGTTTACCACGCTCATTTTCACCACCATTTTAATTGTACAGAATAAACTTTATTTAAAAACTGTGCTTACTGATTGCCTGGCTGTTTACAGAACCAAAACGCATTGAGGACTGAAGACTTGCATTGCTGCATTCTGTGCATTTTGCACAGAATATCTCCATTGAGTCATCACTGATGATTGGCATAGCGGTATAATAACATGGCTATTACCAAATGATTATGCATAAACGCAATATTACACAACTGATAAGGAAATCCTTTGTAATTACCTGTAAATAGTGTTGAAAGGATGTGTGTTATTTCAAGGTAATTAACAGGAAATGTTTCCTTGTTGCTTAAATGATGATGTAGACACATGGAAATTGAAGGAAATTACCATGAAATGGTTGGATATTTATTTGTAATAAGAACAACAAATTAATTACATGGAAACTACATTGTGATTACCTTCTTGTTACATTCTTGTTACATTCTTGTTACATTCTTATTACATATTGTTACCATGATATTACCATACTATTACTATGTTATTACCGAGCCGTAATGTATTATTGCATATATTATTGCATATAATAAAGTATATTATGTCATATATTTGCATATATTTGTAATGCTTCTTACAATATATAATCCTATAGATTATGAAATACATTTCAATATATAGAACAATATATAATCTTGTATAATGTGAGATATGATTTAATATATATAGCAATATATTCCAGACAGAGGTTACGCTAGACTTTTTTTATGCCGGTCACTGTGACCGGCAGGACCCGGAAATTCCGGTCAATTAGGAGAACAACCAGTCACATATTATTGCCTCAGGCAAACAACTGCACATGAATTATGGCAGTAGCCTACGTGCTTTCGTCTTCTCCACAGTCTCTACTTTTAAACCTAAAATTGGTGATTGTTAATGAAGTGTCTTTAACTTTTACTTATCGTGATGACGAGACGCTCTTTGATTCGCGCCCGTCTGCGGACTGAGACCGGAACCAGCCAAGCCCGCGTGATCCCTGTGTGTTTGAGACCGGAGCCCGGGACAACGCACGCGCTGGACAAGTGTCAAGCCAGCGTCAATCCTCACGTGTTTGAGACAAAAGCCCTGAGCACATTGGGACCGCGCATCCCACTTTTAAACCGGAGATTTCAGCGCGAGGTTTTAGTGACGCTAAAGGCACATTCTAATGGGCTTCACGTGTAAAGTGTTGTACCCGTTTGTCTCCAGCGGCAACTCGTCTGTTTCGCTGACGCTGATCAGCAAATCTTCAAGAGAGATGCACCTTCCCGCGTTTGCCTCTTTCTCTTTTTTTTACTTTATAAGCGACGCACTCGTGTACAAACGTATTCTCTTCACTTGGCATATTAAGCCGCTGTATTCACACGCGAGTAAACATTTTGTCTTGAGTTGAGAAGAAAAAAAGCAGGTCTACTCAGAACGAGCACGCGCTCGTTTCTCTGAGCACCTGTCAATCATCTGCGAGCAGCGCCAGGATCATGTGTATCAGCGCGAGCCTTTCTATAGTCCCTGAACCTGAGAAGCGCCCGGACTGACCGCACAACGAACTAATGTGGAATTATCATGAAATAGTCTACTGTAAATCATGTATTAATGCTCATTTTTCTTCGACTTTTTATTTTTTCGTCTATTATTTCTGTCGGTCAAGCTGACCGGGGACGTCTATTTTTTCCGGTCAACGGCACATTTTACCAGCCAAAGACCGGCAGGTGCCGGCTAACGTAACCTCTGATTCCAGAGTATATTTATATATTTATTCAATATACGAAAGTGGCAATAATTGCAGTATTTTCATATAATGAAATATATATTACTTCCATATAAAATATAGTATTACAAAATATATATTATCATATATTGTTATGAAAATTTCACAATATATGAATTATCATGAAATATATTGTCATTTAATATATTGAGAAATATATTTTTGTTTCATAAGGGCAAACAGAGACGCACCATGTCAAGTTTTGCTGCCGAAAATCGTCTTCTTTTGTCAAACTCGAGCTCGTACATGTGAGGCCATGTGTCCAAGTCTTCAGTTGTTGTCAATTATCTATGCAAATTAAGTAATTCTCGGTCTTTGGATCACACTTGAATCGGGAAGAATTAAAAATTACAAAAGGCAGAGTCAGCACGCAATGCGGCCTGGGAGAGGGGCGTAACTGGGCGTGGTATGAAGTAACTCAGACAGTACCAAAGCGAGGCGAGCTGAGAAGAGCTTCAATATATGGCCTAAAACACAGCCTGTAGAACTAAAATTAAGAGAAATTAGGACCCATTTGTTGTATTTATAGTTTATTCAAACCCCAGTTAAATGTTTTAAATGCGCAAAAGGTGAAATTAAAAGCATGATTTGTCCGCTTTAAAATTGTGCTGGAAATGTTGTAAAGCTGGTCTGAAGCCAGTTTTGAAGTTGCTTTAAAATTGTCCTGAGCCAGTTTTGAAGCTGCTTTAAAACTCTGCTGGAGCCTGTTTTGGAGCTGCTTTAAATTTGTTCTGAGCCTGTTTTGGAGCTGAGGTAAAGCTCTGTGGCCAGTTTTAGAATGAGACTGGGGACAAATGAAATACTTTTCATTAGCCTCGACAATATAACAATACATTCAACCAGAAGTGTGCAAACTGAAATATATTCAATGGCTCTGCGCACGGAAGTTGGCTTGTGTACGTTCAAAATAGCCAACTTCTAAACATTTGATCATCTCCTGTTAGCGTTAGCGTTTAGACACAATCATGTCTCTTTTTAAACACAAGTGTCCTCTGGTGAAATATTCCTCTTACATGTAAAGTCTTTTTCTGTAACATTCGCAACTGTGTGATCTAAAGAGGATTTTTTTTTAAACTGATGTAGTGAAAACCTCATTGAAAAGAGTTGTACTACAGAGTTGTATGTACAGGATGTACTATTTTGAACTGAAACAAGCCAACTGCACAAAGCCTATTGATTATCAGAGTAAAGTGAGTTGGGCAGAATATGCCAGGCATGTTTTCTCCTAAAAATGCAAGCACATTTTTTGTCAACTTTATCTGCAGATTAGGTTGTAAAAACACCAATAGGGCTTACACTCTCCTGTCTACAGTCCTTTCCTCCAGCTGTTCTGTGGGATCTCAAGGAGTTTCCAGGCCATAGTCCTTCCAACATTTCCTACGCTTCACTCGAGGTCTCCTGCCAAGTGGACACACCCAAAAACACCTGTGCATCTAACACAGTCTCACTAGAGGGTGTACATTTACCACAACACAAAACCAGTGTATTGTGAGCATGAGTTCAGGCCTTTTTTTGCGTTCTTAAGCTACGTCGTACATTTAGCACGATATGAAAAAGTTTAAAAATGACACGAGTTTTGGTTAAAGCCACGTGGGGACATTTTCTTTAGGTGTAATGAGTAAGTTTAGAATCAGGATTTTGTTAATATTCATAAATAAGATGTGTTCATCTTGACAACCACCATAGAAATGAACTGGGACTGTGACGCGTATCATAATTACGCAGGACAGCCGTGAACTCGTGTTAATCATACGTAATTTGTCGTGGTAAATGTACCCTTTCTTGTGACACAGGGGTCGTGCATCTTGTAGCAAAAAATGTGAAAGTTTAAATACACAGCTCATAATTCCTTTGATTGACTGAATATACAGAATTGTTAAATAAGAACTCTTGAAAATAAATAGAATTGCTACATTTAATGAAAATGAATCAAAAAAAGGGGTAATACTTCACTTGTGGACAGCCAAGTCCACTTTCTTGTGCTTTCTGGCATTGTGTTTGTAGCCTAAAAACTGCCCAAGTCAAAAAGAAGACTTGTGAAACACGTCTAACTGCAACTATTAATATTTCTCTTTTCTTTATCAAAGGTAATGCATTTGACAGACTGGAAGGTTGTCATCATTTAAACCACCTTAACTCTGTGATTCTATAATAAGAAGACATGACACTGATGTGGTAAACACTTTCTGCTTTTAGCTTCACTTCACTTTTTTTTTAATAAAGTGATAATGATTCTAAAATAAATGATTAAAATAAAAAAAAAAAAAATGATACACAGAAAAAACAAACTTGTGATTCTTTTACGTTTTTGTTTTTTGCAACATATTGACGTAAAAAGAAAAAAAAAAAGTGTGAAAACATGCTTATTGTACGTTTTTGACGTTTTGTTTTTGTAAATGTATTTATTTATTTATGTATTTATTTGTTTAATTATTTATTTATTTATTTTTGCAGATATTTTTAGAGGACAACATTGTTTTATTTTATAATTTCTTTTTATTTCACAAAGATTTTTTTTACCAAAACCAGTGTGATTTCTTAAACGGGTCCACCAGGGGTCAGCATTCAGCTAAAAATACCACTGCACCAAGAGGACTCAATCAATTATACATGTCTGTAACTCTTGTGTCCCATTGGGGTGGTTTACTCCATTTTTTGGTGTTTTGTTGTTGTTGTTGTTGTTGTTGTTGTTTGGGGGGGGGGGGGGGGTTAAATTGTCCACCATTGCTTCAGTTTTGGAGATATTTCAATGATTTCTTGTTACAAACCCTAGATCAAGTCATATTTTCAATAAATCCACTCACAGTTTCCCTGAGCCCAGAGTCTTGCCATTACAAATGTGCTGTCCTTGTGTTCTGTCCGAGCCTTTTACGACACCTTTTTTGATGGCTGTAAAATTATAGTAGATTATTTCTTTTCAAACTTTTTTTTAATTTTTATTTAATGGTTAATGGAGCTTTTATTCCAGCTTTGGATATGTTCAAACTCTTGGATGATTTTGTAGTTTTTGTGCAGAAGCAGTTTGTCGTTTTTTTCTCTTGTTCTGTTGGAGCCATTTTGTCCCATTGACTTCCATTAGAATCACTGAAAATCCTCTGGAAAAATTTGATTTTCCAATCTTTAGTGTTTGTTCCTGTTCAGAAGAGCTGAAATGTGTCACTTTTAGACTTTTAGATGAATATCCTGTATTTCCTATTGAAACAGGAGTTGAGTCGAAAGACAAAGCTCTCGATTTACCGCTCAATTTATGTTCCAACCCTCACCTATGGTCATGAGCTCTGGGTAATGACCAAAACGATAAGATCGCGGATACAAGCAGTCGAAATGAGTTTCCTCGGCAGGGTGGCTGGGCGCTCCCTTATAGACAGGGTGAACAAAAGAGGCTGTGAACAATATGCATATTTGATTGTAGTGCCCTTATTACAATAGGATACGTTGTCTTTGAACACACTTGTGACTGAGATGTTATGACTTGGACTTAGGGTTGGGGCAGACTTGGGCAAACTTCGGCCCGGGGGCTAAATGCGGCCCTCCGTCTGTTTTCATCTGGCCCTCGGGAGGTTTATGTTTTTGATTGACTTCACTATGAATCGTGTTTGTATCTATGTTCTCTATGAAGATCACTACAAATTAACAAAATAATACATGGAATAGCCCATTAAAAAATGGCGATAAATATTCTTTAAGACCATTTTAAAATGTTAACCTTATTGTAACAAATATTGACATTTGGACTTGTTTAAAGACAATATTTTTCTTTCAGTCATAAATGCTTTGAAATTAAAAACCAGTGACATATTGGACAGAATGTAAGTGTTTATATCTTCTCTAGTCAAAACGACTCAAATTCAAATTAAAAATCAAGTCCAAGCTATTTTAAGCAAAACTAGATATACTGTATGTATTTTTTGCTTTCTTGTAAAATGTTGAGTTTGTTTCTGCAATATGGCCCATCACATATTGACTGTTTTTTATTTTTTTTATTTTGATTATTATTATTTATCTACCTGGGGTGAATGGAGCCTCTCCCAGTAACTTTGGGCCTTTGGCGGGGGAACACCCTGGACACAACAACTCGTTGCAGGGTTTGAATATTTGAATATGCCCCTCAAATAAAAATAATTGTCCACCTCTGGGTTAGGGTGAGGTAAAAACTCAAATCAAACACACATTCAGCCAGGTTAGAATCTTAGGACCTTTAGTGAAAGAAGACAATTCATTCCAGACAGCTCCAATCAAACGTGTACATGACAACAAACAACTCAACAGCTAGAAAAGTGTTGTGTATTTTTTTTTTTTCTTAAAAGACTTAATCCTGATTCCATTTAATCAGAAACTGGGAGGTAATGAGATAATGAGCTGCAGACAAGAGCTTTAAGGCCGTCAGGAAAATCCAGCTCTGCTTCTAATCCGCCGACAAGAGGAGGGTGAGGAGACAAGAGGAGGGGAGGGTACAAGAGGGGGGAGGGGAAAGAGGGGGTGAGTAGACCAGAGGAGGGTGAGGAGACAAGAGGAGGGAGGGGCAAGAGGAGGATGGGGACAGAGGAGGGGAGGGACAAGAGGAGGGAGGGACAAGAAGAGGGTGAGGAGACAAGAGGAGGGAGGGGACAAGAGGAGGGAGGGGGCAAGAGGAGGGTGAGTAGACTAGAGAGGGTGAGGGGACAAGAGGAGGGAGGGGACAAGAGGTTGAGGGGACAAGAGGAGGGAGGGGACAAGAAGGGTGAGGAGACAAGAGGAGTGAGGAGATAAGAGAAGGGTGAGGAGACAAGAGAGGGTGAGGGGACAAGAGGAGGGTGAGGGGACTAGAGGAGGGTGAGGGACAACAGAAGGGTGAGGAGACAAGAGTGAGGAGATAAGAGAAGGTGAGGAGACAAGAGGAGGGTGAGGGGACTAGAGGAGCGAGGGACTACAGAACAGATACTAAACTAAAGGACTTAATTACAGTACTTTTCGTGCTTTGTGGCTTTAGACCTGTGCATTTTAGTTAAAATGTAAAACTGAAAAGGTTCAGAAACTTTATCTATGTTTTTTTAAAATAATAATTGGGGTTTTATTCTGCTTGTTCTGAGTGTGTAAACAGATCCAGTCAAAATGTAATAAAAACATGTTTTTGTCATTTTGATTTCTTTATTGCGAGAATAATGAGAATGGATGATATGGAATGTTTTTTTAATTATATTTTGTTTGTTTGTTTGTTTGTTTGTTTGTTTGTTTGTTTGTTTGTTTGTTTGTTTGTTTGTTTGTCCTTGGAGGGCCTCATCCTGAATGTTTCCATGGAAAAGCTGGTCCTATAGCTGTAGTTTTTCACATTATTGCATTTGTATGTCTCCTCAGTCAGAATGTCCAAAGTATGGTTTTAACTTTCTCTTTTTACAGAATTATGCAGTTGACTTGTCACCTTCAGAGTTACACAGTTCATCTTTGAATGTCTTTATAAAATCTGAAATAATATTACTTTATTAAAAGTAATAATAATGTAATAGATTTACACATCACCGCTGGAACGTTAGGAGCCACAGTGGGATGACCACAGGCAAGACACTTCACCCACATGGATCTGGTGAGCAGCCTGCTTCTGTCAGTCTGCCCTCGGGTAGATGTGGCTAATACTGTGTTCCAGTGGTACTCAGAAGATAAATTCCCACTGGAACAGCCCTCCAACTCAGAGTTCCTACTCGGATACACTGAGAAAGATGGCATCACCCTGCGTTTTGAGAAGATAAACCTCCGACAGCTTCACTACTGATCGTACCTGTGTTATTTTGTCTTTAGTTTGTCTCCACAGTTCTCTCTCCTCTGTGACTCTGCTCCTGCGCTGCTTACGCACTTCTGCAGTTAGACCCTGGTTCCGAATAGCCCTAATTTATAGCCACTAGCTTCTAGTTCCTAGCCTCTAGCTCCTTACCAGTGGAGGTCGCCACTAGGTCAACAGTAAGAGCACTAGACAGCTGAGAGAAGACTCTTAGCCTGTTGGTAAATCTGAGAGAAGAGTCTGGCTGCAGCCGATGGGGAGCGCCATATTAGTGGAGCTCCACCGGAAGCTCCACTAGCTCCACTTTTTATTTTTTATCGACCCTTGTGGAAAGTTTGATAAAAACGCCGGAGACGACGCAAAATTTTAATCCTCGGTGAATAGATGAACTTTGTGAACGGAAAGCTGAATAATTTAATTATTATTTGTACTTTGGCGGCATTTTCACACAAATTACGTTCAGTATTATTTAATAATATTGCTGAAATTATTAAAAAATGACTTGGAAAATAATGTCTTTATTTTTAATAGCTTTATTTATTACATACTTTTATTTTGTCTTACTTTACGTGTTTTCCGGTGGTTAGTGCTAAACAGTCAGGTGCGGAGGGACAGAGGCGAGGTGGTTCCATGGCAATGAGTTTCTAACTGTTGCTAAACGGGCCTAAACTGTTATATTTTTTATCTTAACCTTTACCCAAACCCTTTTCCTAACCTTAGCCATCACCCTAATCCTTCTCCTAAACTTACCCGTTCTCGTAAACTTAATAGTCGTCCCTCTGGTCCCGACTGTAACGTTTTCTAGCACCGGAAACGGTGCAGCTCCACTTCCTGTGGAGCTCCACTCATCATGGCGTTCCGCATCAGCTGCAGCTAGATCCTCGTGATATCTGCGGCAGGAAACAACGAGGGAAATGACGCGACTCTACAGCTGTTTATGAAAAACTACAACATCCACCAGCGGACTACAAAACACGAACCTCTGCGCTGATATGAATGACGCGAGTCACGACAGTTACAAAAACAACACATTTGTTCATGAATCTGCTGCTGTTTAATAAAAATACTGTAATAAACCTCAGACTGAGCCATCTTTGTGAAAAGTTTAAACACGAAGCTTCAACAACACTTTTCAACACATACAGCTAAGCCTATATAAAAGGCGTAATTACGAGATAAGATCTCCTAATTACGAGATAATTTTCTCGTAATTATGAGATAATTTAAATGGCTTTTCCCACATTCTGTATACCCACACGCTTCGTATAGGCTAAGCTAGTGACTTTATCCACAACACGAGTAGTCTTTTCTGTGCTAACTTGATGTTTCTAAATAGCTAAGATGTACTTGTGGATTTCGTTATGTTAAATTAAGTGCCTGTGGTCTTCAATGCAATGTTTAAGGTCTACAAAAAGTATGAAACTAGCTGTTTAACGTAACGTATATGTCTGTGGACTCACGCTACAGTTAGCAGGCTATTATAAAGACGGCCAGTGTGTGGAGCTGTTCACCCACCAGAAAGAAGCTAGCGGTAATCGGCAGGTTTTTTTAAATAAAACTCAATCTTCTGACTGTAATCTCACACATCCTTAAAATGTGCGGCAGTTTTCTGTGGCTCAGCGTCTAGTTTTCAATTATTTGGCCAAAAAGGAGAGAAGTGCTGCACATTTGCTACACTTCCGCATGGATCACCCAGAGTGGGCCGGTACTGCAAAAATGCTCCGTATGTTGCAAGTCAAATGATGGCGAAGTGTAGCAAATGGCAGCATTCTCTCCTTTATGGCCAATTAAATTGAAACCAACGCTGAGCCACAGAAAAACTGCCGCTCATTTTCTAAGATGTGTGAGATTAACTGCCAACAGTCAAGAAGATTGAGTTTTATTTAAAAAACTGCCGATTACCGCTAGCTTCTTTCTGGTGGGTGAACAGCTCCACACTGGCCGTCTTATAATAGCCTGCTAACTGTAGCGTGAGTCCACAGACATATACGTTACGTTAAACAGCTAGTTTCATACTTTTTGTAGCCTTAAACATTGCAGTGAAGACCACAGGCACTTAATTTAACATAACGAAATCCACAAGTACATCTTAGCTATTTAGAAACATCAAGCTAGCACAGAAAAGACTACTCGTTGTGGATAAAGTCACTAGCTTAGCCTATACGAAGCGTGTGGTATACAGAATGTGAGAAAAGCCATTTTAATTATCTCGTAATTACGAGATAAATATTTATTTTTTCGTGAGTACTATGGAGCGCCGTAATGTCCGAGTTGATAAACTGACATAAAAAGATCTGTATTTTGTCTGTTTTTTGCAATTTCCAAGCTAGTTTTTACTGGATTGGCTCATTACTGTAAAAGTAATCCGGCTTGACACTGGAACATGCAACACTCAAAGAAAGCATCACTCTGAGGTCCGAGTTCCGACCTCCGAGGACGACTGCAACACATATAAGATAGTGAATATTGCAAAAATGTGAAGAGTTTTGAGTAAAACTCTAAATAAGAAAAGAAAGAGAAAAACACACTCCAGGTCCAGACAAAGCAACGAGTGAAGTGTCTGCCTGTCGCCCCACATTAATTAAATAATGTTCTAAGTTCTTTTTGCCAAAAATGAGTATTTGGCTTAAATCCTTAATGGTAATGCTGATCATCTCTGGTCAAATTTCAGAAATGTTTAGGATCATGCTCGTTATGCCCTTTAGGACCATGTCTAGGTCAATATATAGACTTATTCAGGATAAAATGTTCATCCCTGCTGCTCCAAAAAGTAACAGAATTTATAGACCCCTTGCATGTTAGTAAACATTGCGTCCAATTCTAGTGGGCGGAGATTAGCCGGAGGCAGAAAAAGACAGTGGGCCTCATTCATGAAAGTCTTCGTAAAATCTGTGCGTTACTTTCACTTTAAGAAGCTGCTGCGAAAACTCTACGTGTGATTCACGACGGGTTCGTAACGAGCCAAATTCCTTCCTAACAGCCTTTACGCCAAATTCACCAAACTACAGCTACGAACGGGGGTGCTGTGGCGAGGGTGCATGAGTCCTGTGAGGGTCAGAACACAGAGGCTCTGAGGCTGGGACAGGCTGCTGCAGGTTTATTAAAGGAGTCATTTTTATGCATAACATATTTTTTTTGTTTGTTTCTAAAATTATTTTATACAATAATTTGCAAAAATACATAACCTACAATCATGTAGGAATTAAAATTTTTGACTGAACTAAATAAGAAATAAAAATCTGAAACAGCTGATTTTTTGTTCTTACGAGTGTTCGTAGAATTAGTTCTTACAGACGAACATTTTCCGTTACGAACAAATTTTGTGAATGCCAAAAATGTTCGTAAGGAGCCCTTAAGAACAAATTTGTTCGTAAGAACGTGTCATGAATGAGGCCCAGTGCCTCCATTTAAACCAATGTAAACTAACTCGTTTTTGGAGGGATTTTTAAACACAAAAGCAGAAAAAAATGTCAGATTATGGTCGGAGCTATGTATCGTGACTTACTCTGTGGGACCTGACACAGATTTTGGTGAATTATTTCTGATTCTGCAGATCGGTCGATGGCACTATTTAACATTAGCAATTTCTTTTTCTGTAAATTAAATTAAATCTAAATAAACTGAAAACCAACAACGTCACCCTGGACCAGCCAGGGAAAATAAAATAAAAGATAAGAAGGCTCACAGGTTCGATCAAAGAAGAGGCATGTTCCATAATTTACTGAATATTTGTGTGCGTCATTAATTTAAGTTTCAGTTTTAATATTAAGACATTTGTAAGTTAACATTATACAATTTGTCCATATCAAATATTGTCCACTTCAACACAGTTACCAGGGCACGTGTCCTCGTGCGCACTCCAAGTCCATGCTGTCCAGCAGACACATATTTGGCAACAATTTTTAAGTTGCAAGGTAAACAAAAAGTGAGAACAAAAGGGCAAGGTGGCAATGATTCCTCGGGTTCCTGCTAGCTTTGGTCACCTGTAAAGTAAGTTTGGGTTAGGCTAATACATTAAAAATATAACGAGGACGACAGCTAACAGCTAAATGTACCCTCTCAGACGATAGAGCAGCGCCCGGTCAGTGGGCCGATATAGCGCTTGTTTGGTCGCAGTCCAGCCCCCCACCTGGACCCGACTGAGACACACACGCCGAGGAGCGACTGCTAGCTGCTTCCCAGGGAGCACAATAAGCGGAGGCACTTGACGCAGGGCTCAAGTGCCCTCTACCACACCGCGGAGCTAGGGAGGTCTGTGTTAGTCCCCCAATAACAATATTAATTTAAAACCATCACGTAACGCACCGTACCTGGCATTTTAGCGGAGGGAGGCGCAGATAAGCCGACCGGAAGGCTGCAGTTTGTGGGTCAGAGGTCGAACGCTGGGATAGAGCGGCTTTTATAGCCCTTACGCCCCCTAGAGGTCTTATTACATGTAGTTCGCCTTGGATCAGGATCTGCTCTTTCACGAGGCCCAAGATGTGATTTTTACATTTGTTTGAGATTCGTTTTACTTTGCTAAACCCAGTTGTGGCTAAAACGGTTCATTCTCCAAGTGGGACAGAGAGCGATGCAGCAGGAAGATGACGGCGTCCTCCACTCCGACTCCGATGCCAGGTCGATACGCGAACTGCAGTGGATCCAATGCTGAGCTCACGGTGGAGCGAAGGTGGCTCAGGACCAGTCTCTCCAGTGTCTTCATCAGGTGGGATGTAAGAGCCACCGGCCTGAAGCTGCTGTGGTCTTTGGCGTGCGGTGTCTTAGGCACAGGTACCACGCAGGAGGTCTTCCAGAGCTGTGGTACCACCCTCAGCTTCAGGCTCATGTTGAAGACATGCTCCATAACTCCACACAGTTCATCTGCGCAGGACTTCAGGAGCCTGGGCTGATGCAGTCTGGTCCAGCTGGCTTCCTGGTTTTTATCCTCTTCAGCTCTCTCCTCACCTGGGCTGCTGTGACAGTTAGAGCTGGGGCAGGGGGTGGTGTGCTGGGGGGAAGGGTGAGTCCATGTGTAGTGGTGAGCTGGGCTGAGGCAGTAGGTGTGGGCCTTTGTCCAGGCGTGGAGGTGAGGGCATGCAGCTGTGTGGGGGGAGGGGTGGGTCTTTGATCAAACCTCAGGAAGTGAGAGTTGAGTTCATTGACCCACTGCTGGTCCCCTCCGTCTGGACAGGGGGGGGGCTTAAAGCCAGAGATGTGTTTTAGGCTCCTCCACACCCCTGAGATGTTCTGGTTCTGCAGCTGATGCTCCATTCTCCTCCGATATGCAGTCTTGGCCCGCCTGATCTTCCTCCTCAGCTTCTTCTGTGCAGTCCTCAGCCCTTCCTTGTTCCCTGACTTATTACAGAACAAGCAATATTGTCTCTTATTGTACTGGCGAGACCCATCTGCTTTTGTACTGACTGCCTGCACTGACAGTGAACGTTGGCGTCGGACTGTCCAAGAAGGTGATGAGCTACTTTCTGGTACTTGTTGCTGTTCTGAGGGGGGTGTCATTAGCATGTTTGATTGGGCTTTTTGAGTGTGTCCTGGATCTATTTTTTTACAATTTCACGGTTGAACTCTTCTCTAACTTTGAATTTCCTGGCAGGTTGCTTTCTGTTGACATGAAAAATGAAATGAATCTTCGCTGTCGCTCAATTCAGGAACAAAAGCAGGGCTGCCCGATGAGGTACACCCAGACAGGTCATCCGAGTCACAATCCATGCCTCTAAAACAAGCAAAGACAAGGTAAAATCAAGCCTGAAACTGTCTGGTTCTTCTGGAACTCAGGGGGTGTATAACCCCAAAGCCCAGTCCGAGCAGAGTGCACCAGAGGCGGACTGGATGTCCAGGAATTCCCAATCTCTAAAACCGGCTATTCTGTCAAAAATACACGGTCGTCTGGCTTAAGACCCACCCAGGGTTAAAGAGCAGGTCATGCTGCATTCATCCATGCTCCTAAGAAGTGCCCCAGGCCAAATTTAAGTGTTTAAAATCGGGTCAGTTGCCTGGTTCTCTCTGGTTCTCTGGAGGACAGCGGCCGACCATCCGTGCAACCTAGCCGGGGATGAGCGCTCCTCCCCGGGCATGAGAGTGAGCAATGACCCCCCCCCCCATACCAGAAAACCACTTTCTAGTCAAAAATCAAAGAAACTAACCACCCAGAGCAATAGAGGAGGTCTTAGTGACTTGATCCAACCGTCAGCCAGCCCCAAAACTGTTAAAAATTCAAGTTTGGAGGTGGCATGGTACTCTGGAGGACAGTGTAAGACCAGCCCGAAGCCTTGTCCGAGTAGAGTGCACCAGAGGCGGACTGGAAGGCCCGGAATATTCCCTCCCCAAAACGTGCTATTCTGTTTAAAATAGGCAGTGCTCAAACTCAAAACCTACCCAGGACTATGGGGGACATGATGCTGCCCCTGGTCTGACCCATTGGGCAATGCTCCAGGACCTGTAAATGTGTTTAAAATAAAGCCTCAAGGCAGGGTTGTGTGGAAGTCAGGGGATGACATGCACCAAAGCCTAGTCCGAGCAGAGTGCCTCAGAGGCGGACTGAGTGTCTCCAATAATTCCCCCCTAAAATTAGCTATTCTGTTAAAATAGACACAGTGTGTGCGCAGTGCCTTTCTCATCCAGTCATTCATTCTTTACACATTTTTCACACTTAAAGTCAGGTTTTTTGACTTGTGGGGATTTCTCCAAAATCTGTACAGGGTGTTGTTCAGAGCTTATTTTCATCAATTAAATCGTTATTTTTGTGGGGACCTGCATTCTTGTCCAAACAAAAATTTAGGTCCCCACTTATAGAGTGTGCTATCAGGTGGTTGTCTCTATAAGGTGATAAAAACAAACACACACAGTCCAGGGTTACTGCACACTCAGCGTTTCTCCGTCCACATATAGATCTGCAGGAATAAGCAGCTCACACACAGGATCAGACCGACTTACCATCCGCAAGATAATCTCCGACTGCACGGACTCATTAGCTGATCACAAAACATGCTGCACCGAGGCATCATGGGACGACACCTGCATGTATCCCACAGATTAAGACTAGTCGGACCACGGCAAACGGCTTGATCAAGGTTCCAAGTACAGCTTCACTCAGCAACAACAAATCAAATGGAAATTATCTGCTTTATGTAGTTCATTAAAAGTTCAGCAGCTTGTCTTTAAAAGTCTGATAGTGCAAAAAAGTGAAATCTAACTTAGATAAAATGACTTGAATTAAGCATATTATATCAAAAGACTAAATTTAACGTTTAAGTTCTGTTTTAAGCCATAATTGCTTGAATCAAGAAGAGTCAAAATGTCTGACTAAAATCATCTAAAATTCAAACTGAAACTGTTTCTGAACCCTTTGGAGCACTTGTCTGGACTCTTTGTGAAGCTTATCCTCTGTAGTTTTAGCTTCTGACTCTGATTAAGTCTAGTTTTAAGTGAGAAGAAGCTTTGCACAAAATAATATCAAGTTTTAAAGTCTAAAATTTCTTTAGTAAATATAAGAATCGGAACAGCTGGAGTCACAGCCTTGGACAGAATGACTCTAGATTAGGGGTTTTGATAATTCCTCTTCAAAAGCTGGAGCTTTGGGAATTTTAGGAGCTGTATTAACTTAAAAAAAAGCTTAGGCGGAGCTCGTAAAAAGACTCATTGAATTATGAAAATGTTTGAGGTATTTTTTTACTTGTAAGTTTAAAGTAAAAACTGATTCTGATCCTGATCCAGAATGTTTGATGTGACTGATAAGAGAGTTCATATGGATTTGTATAATATCTATTACATGTCAGGGAGCTGGAGAGTTGATTTTTATTTGATGGTGGGCAAAAATGAATAAATTCATAAAAAATAGGGGTTTTGAGGTCATAAAGTGTTAAAAATCTTGTCAACTTGAATTTTCTGCTCAGAACAGATTATGCCAAATTATCTCACTTGAAATACGTTTTACCTCAAAATAAGCTTTTTTTTTTTTTTTTTTTTTGCAGTGAAGTCTTTGCAAAAATGTTGATTTAAAAGGTGCACTGTGCAACTTTGTGGCCAAAAATAAACTTCAATAAATGCCATATTTTTGTCATTAAGATGCCTTTCTTACACTAATTATTTAATAAATATCTGTTTTTTTTACTTTGAGTGGGCCATAAAAGAGTCTATTATTTGGCTTGTTTCCACAGAAAAGTGGTTCCTTCAGATGATTTTTTTTAATATTATGGCATAAAATGTATTCATCTCCATTCAGAAAGTCCCAAAGTAAAGTTTATTAATTTATTGATTTAGGTTTTTTTAATTGTATAGTTTATTTGTTTATTTGTTTATTTTGTTTTTAAGTTGTAACTTTCTAATTCTACTGAACTACTGTATGTAGATGACTTTTCCCCTGGAGACAGTTCCACGGTGCACCTTTAAGAACACCTGTGAACATGCTGACCTTGTATCTGTGACACACAAAGGTCATGTTTATAAAATCTGACATCAAAACCTTAAATAGAGTTCCTTTAAAGTAAATGCCTCAAAAGTTTGAAACACTTTGTTTAATTAAAAAAGTGTGCATTGAGAGATAAGAGATCTTTTCTCACAAATATTCTAAGAACATGAACAATTATTTTACAAAACATTAAACTTTGCAAGTCTTGAATTTAAAATATGGAGGCCATAAGAAGCATTTGACTGAATACAGTTTCTGTCTGTAAAGAAGGATTGTTTAACTTTCTTTTGTAGATCATAAGTACACTTCAAACAGATAAATGAATCAGTTCCATCCATAAGTAATGCCTGAATGATCCTGATGAGTGTTTTTTCGTAAAAGCTGTGCGTAAATCCAGAACTCTGCTGTGGAGCTGTCCTTGGTGCTGAACAGACAAACACAAGACTTTTGAAAGCACGATTGAAATGTTTCTTCTCTCTTTCGATTTTTCCCGCTCTCCAGTTCCCTCACTCTCTTTCTCTCTATTTCTTTTTCTTCTTCTTCTTCTCTCTCCACTTCTCTTCTTCCTAATTTATATCTCTCCCTCTCTTTCGCTGTGTCCTCCCTCTCTCCCTCTTTCTCTCTACCCCCTTCTCTGACTCTCCCTCTCTTCCCCACCTTCCTCTCTCTTTGTTCTCTCTTTTTTTCTCTCTCTCACCTCTCTCTTTCCCATCTCTCTTCCATTGCTCTCTTTCTTGCAATCCTTCTTTCTCCACTTCTTTTCTTCCCTTTTCTATCTCCCCTCTCTTTCACTGTCATGTCTCTTTCACAAGCCATGACTCTTTCTCCCTACTCCTCTTCTTTTTCTCTTTCCCCACCTCCCTCTCTCTTCCTTCTCTCTTTCTTCTCTCTCTCTCCATCTCTTGCTTCTCTCTCTCTCTCATCCCATCTTGCTCTCTCTTCCTTCTCTCCATCTCCCCCTTTCTGTCTCTCCCTCCCTCCGCCACTTCTTCCTTCTCTCTCTCTTTATCTCCCTCTCTTCCCCCTCTACTCTACTTCTCCCTCCCCTTCTTTCTCTCTCCCTCTCTTCTTCACCTATTTCTTCCTACTCTTTCTGTCTTTTCCCACCTCTCTCTCCCCGTCTCTGTCTCCTCATCTCTTCACCTCTCTCTTTCTCCTCACCCCCTCTCTCTCTTTCTTTCTTCCTACTCTCTCCATCTGTTCTCCCCTCTCACTCCCTCTCTCTTCCCCTCTTTTTCTCACCCCTTCCTCTCTCTCTCTCTGTTTCCTCCCCACCTTGCTGTCTTTTCCTTCTCTCTCTCTTTCCCACCTTTCTCCATCTCTTTTGTTTCTCTTCTGTCTCTTTCTTTCTTTTTTCTCTTCATTTCGCTCTCTTTCCCACCTCTCTCTTCCTTCTCATTCCCCTTCTTTTCTCTCCATCCCTTCCCCACCTCTCTTTCTTCCTTCTCTCTCTTTCTCCCCCTGTCATCCCTAACTTGCTCTTTTCCTTCTCTCTCTCCTCTCTCTCTCTCTCTCTCCTCTCTCTCTCTCTCCCTCTTCATCTTACTCTCTTCCCCACCTCTTTCTCTCCCATTCACTCTCTCCTCGTCCCTTCCCCCTTTCTTTCTCTCTCTCTGTCTCTCTTCCTACTCTCTCCCCATCTCTTCTCCACCTCTCTCTTTCTTTTTTCTCACTCCCTCTCTCCTCCCCTCGTTTTCACACTCCCCTTCTCTCCATCTCTTCCCCGCTTCTCTCTCTCTCTCTCTCAATTTCTTCCCCACCCCACTCCCTCTCTCTTCCTCTCTTCCATTAGTTTTTTTTTCTTTCCCTCCCTCCCCTCACAGCAGTTTTCTTTACGCATCACGTCTGCTGCCGCACCGCCTCCTCTGCCGCGCCGCGCTTCCTCAGCGGCAGACGCGCTCACACAAACCCCGCTGCCGACACGCAGTACACGCTTCCACAAAACAACAACTACTCATTTCGTCCGTTTTTCCACGCGCGTGGGACCGTTCCACGCACATTCCCGCGCTCCCTTCCTTCGCTCGCTCAGATGCTGCCCTTGAGTCGCCCCGCTCTCCCACGCGTCCGTCGCATCTTCCTCACCGAAAACGCTTCTTCGTAACCCGCCTCTGTCGCTCCTCTGCGCGGACCAGGCCCAGCGCACGCAGACGTTCTGGGTCCTTTTGTCTCGGTTCGCTCCGCCATGACGCGCACGGGCCCCGCAGGTAGAGCTCCGGACTGGGGCCTCCGGTGCCGGGACTCGCTCCGGTCGCTGGTGATGCTACTGCTGCTGCAGTTGTACGTGGATCCAGCGTGCGCGTCCTACTCGCTCCAGAGCGGAGAGTGTCGAGGCAAAGGCCGGGACTGCACAGGTCTGTTACGCTATTCTTCTTGTTTATGTGTTGTTGTTGTTGTTGTTTGTTTGTTTCATTGTTGTTGTTTGCGGAGGAGGGAGTGAGGAGCAGCGAAGGCCTGCGTGTGGACGTGGACAGGCAAACAGGCTAACTGTAGGTTACTTGACCCACAATTCTACCGTTACAACGTAAAGTCCAAGAAGGGAAACGCGCAAACAAACAGGGTTTTCATTTTACACTGAAAATTGCAACAGACGGAGGTGTTTCCATAGCACTTCTTGGCCCTACTCGGCTCTGCTCCACTCAGTCCTGCCTGGCCTGGTTGTGTTTCCATTACTCTATATAACGTGGTGCTATTTCAACTGCCCACAACAAACCAAAAATCTACGGAAACTCTTCAGGAAGTTATGAGGATTCCAACTGCAGTCTGGAAGTCTAGGACGTCTTTTGCTTATCGATAAGTTGGACAGTTATTGTTTGGATTAATCGATTCGTTGGACGGTTATTGTTTGAATTAATCGGTTAGTTTGACAGTTATTGTTTTGATTAATTGATTAATTTGACAGTTATTGTTTGGAATAATCAATTAGTTGGACAGTTATTGTTTTGATTCTACATTTTCTTTAAAGACTGGGCTGCAAAAAACACACTGGTGAGCATTCTTTAAGGTGCATTTGAGGGCAAAATGTCAGAAATGGAAAATTTAAGGTTTTAATTTGTCTCAAATTTGGCTTCACAATAAGGTTCTACTCCGGGTCGGACCATTTCAACATCTCACGATCTCTCTGGGTGGAGTTTGCATGTTCTCCTCATGTCACCGCAGGTTTTCTCCAGTTTCCTCTCACCTCCAAAAACCTGCATGTTTAGGTTCATCACTGTGAATGTCCCCTGTGAATGAATGAGAGAGTGAATGGTTGTCTGTCTAACTCTGCAACGAGTTGGCCACTGTTCAAGGTGTTCCCCTGTCTAAGGCCCAAAGTCACTGGGATAGGCTCCAGTCACCCACAACCCCGACGGATTAAGTGGTAAAAATGGATGAAAAAAATTGATGATAGGTTTTTAGGACGTAAATTTGAAGTAGCTTTTTTAAAGACCTTCCGAGCAGATTTAGCAAAGAATGTGTGTGTTTGTGTCAGAGATCTTGCATTTGCTCGTGTAAATAACAGAAGTTTTTTCAAAGTGCACAACCTCACTGTTAGCTCAGCACCGATCGCCTCAAAGCTTTGGGACTAAACAAGAACAATTCAACTTGGCCAAAGGAAAAGCACGTCTCACCGAGCGAATGAGTTGTAAGGTCAACTCAGAGTGCCAAAGGGCCGTGGACCAGGGGCGTCACCGCATGGATTTTGTTACATTTTCTTTATTTATTTACGTTGTGCGGTGATGAAAATAATAATTGTTATGTGTGTAAAGAACTCTTGACTTATTTCTACGTTAGCTAAGTTGAGCAGCTGTCCTCACAAAGCTTTGTAGACTTTATGAACTGAAACAAACTGGAGCAGCACCAGAGATTGTGGTCATACCTGTTTGTCAAAGCCTGATCCCGTCAGATCTCAGAAGCTAAGCACGAAAGGGCCTGGTTAGTACTTGGATGGGAGACCGCTGGAACACCAGGTGCCACGGTGGGACGACAGGAGTACATTGTCGTTGTGTCCTTGGGCAAGACACTTAACTCGCAGTGCTTCAGTGTCTGGGTACACTGGGTGAGTGGATCCCTGACTGTAAAGCGCTTTGAATGCCTTGTAAGGTGGGAAAGCGCTATATAAATAGAGACCATTTACTATGTGATCATGTGACAAATACAGGCGACTGCATCAAAAACAAATGCATGTGATTTTGTGAGCCAACAAGTAGTACATATATATACAGTATATACTCAACAAAAATATAAACGCAACATTTTTGTTTATGCTCCCATTTTCATGAGATGGACTTAAAGATCTAAAATTCATTCCAGATACACAATATTACCATTTCTCTCAAACACTGTTCACAAATCTGTCTAAATGTGTGATAGTGAGCACTTCTGCTTTGCTGAGATAATCCATCCCACCTCACAGGTGTGCCACATCAAGATGCTGATCTGACATCATGATTAGTGCACAGGTGTACCTTATACTGCCCACAATAAAAGGCCACCCTGAAATGTGCAGTTTGTTTTTGCTTTATTGGCGGTCTGGGGACTCAGAACCAGTCAGTATCTGGTGTGACCACCATTTGCCTCATGCAGTGCAACACATCTTCTTCACATAGAGTTTATCAGATTGTCTATTGTGGCCTGTGGAATGTTAGTCCCTCCTCATGGCTGTGCGAAGTTGCTGGATATTAATGGGAACTGGTGCACGCTGTCGTATACGCCGGTCAAGCACATCCCAAACATTTTCAATGGGTGACATGTCCGGTGAGTATGCTGGCCATGCAAGAACTGGGACATTTTTATATTCTCTGAAACGCCTTTGGAGACGGCTTATGGTGGAGAAATGAACATTCAATGCACGAGCAACAGATCTGGTTGACATTCCTGCTGTCAGCGTGCCAACTGCACGCTCCCTCAATGCTTGTGGCATCTGTGGCATTTTGCTGTGAGACAAAACTGCACATTTCAGGGTGGCCTTTTATTGTGGGCAGTATAAGGTACACCTGTGCACTAATCATGAGGTCAGATCAGCATCTTGATGTGGCACACTTGTGAGGTGGGATGGATTATCTCAGCAAAGCAGAAGTGCTCACTCACTCTGGTCCGCTTTAGGTCTGACTCTGGTCCGCGTTTAGGCCTGACTCTGGTCTTCTTCTCTTAAACCCGACACCATCCGAGTCCCGGTCTGGTCCTGGTTATTTCTGTCTGATTGTAAGTGGAGCAGCAGGACACGAATCGATATTCCTGGTGCATTCTCCCAGACTCCTCCTGCTTTTCCTTTCATCCCGTTTGAGTCTTCATGAATGTGGAAGAATGGAGAGGCCTGCCTGTTACCGTGGTTACCAGAGAAACAATAAGACAAGCGCATAAATAATAGAATGCTCTGGGATTTCTATCAGATCAATATTCAGCTCCAACAAGAAAGCTGCGCTTTACTCGCTCGTTTTAGACTTGGGTTAGATCTGATTTAGTCCTGGTTTAGACCTGTTTTAGTCCTGTTTTGGACCTGGTGTAGTCCTGATTTAATCCTGGTTCAGTCCTGTGTTAGTATTGCTTTAACCTGGTTATTTGCTTTAATCTTGGTTTAGTCCTATTGTAGTTCTACTGTAGTCCTGCTTTAGTCCTGTTTTAGATCTACTTTAATCCTGCTTTAGAAAAATTATATTTTTTGTATATAATATGTTCCATATTTGTCGTATTTAGTTGTTTTGTTTTGTGGTTTAAAACAGCAAAATCTCCAGCACTTGCTGATTTATGTTTTATCTTGTATTTTTTTTTTTTTATACACAGTTACATAACCTAGGAAGTTTGCAGAAATAATATGAATATAAACTAGGTCCTGTGTTTGTCCTGTCCTGTCTTGTTTTGTTTTGGTGTGTTGGGTAGGGTCATGTATATATGTATGTTTTAACAATTATTTACATGATCATTGTAAAATGTGAGTTTATTGACTGGCAGCATGTTTGCTAGACTTCAGGAAGACTAGTTCTTAACAGCTAATGGAGATCTGAATAAAATGAAATGAAATATAACGCAGGTCTACAGCGCTGAGGCTCGTCTCAGAGCAGACACATACACAATGAACAAGGCGCGTTCATGCTGTGTGTGCACTCACCGTTTCTCCACTAAAAGTGATCAAATATGTCTGTAGATGTACTTTTTTCAAGTGCTTTGTCTTCTAATTGTCAAGAAAGAAAATATTATGTGAAAGTGAGCACGTTTAGTAAGTTAATTTGACAAAGCCTAGATGAGGCAAGGCACAATTTGCCTCAGCTCCAGCTCTGAACGAGAAGGTAATCGGACTTTCTATGGTCAAAATATGATTCCACGTGTCTGTTTAGCTTCTCTCTACGGTTAAACAAAGCCTAAAGCAACTGTATAAATCATCACAAGCAAATATTTAACAGCAAAGGTCTAAAAAATTGTGTGTGTCTCTGATAGAACAGTGATTTTAACCCTGTCTCTGTCCCACACAGACCTGTCCCAGAGGAAGAGCAACCTCTGTATGTGTGTCTCTGATTAGACAATGACTTTAACCCTGTCCTGTCTCTCTGTCCCACACAGACCTGTCCCAGAGGAAGAGCAACCTCTGTATGTGTGGCTGTACTCATGTAGACAGGATTATCTGACAAGCTCTTGGCATACCGATCGTTACAGGGAGTGTATCGGTACGTTCGTCATACTTAAATCTATAATACACTATGAACCTGGACTGCAGCTTAAGGCTGAAACTAGAGCTAACAATGCTTATGTAAGCCTGTGTCTACATAGAGCAGCTGAAATACAATTCTGATACACTGATCTGCATATTAGAAATATATCAATATGTGATCGACTATCTGACCTGTACGGTCTACGTATGGAAGGCGGCATACCCCCTGTATGTGTGTCTCTGATTAGACATGACTTTAACCCTGTCCTGTCTCTCTGTCCCACACAGACCTGTCCCAGAGGAAGAGCGACCTTCGCGTGTGCGACGAGTGGAGCTGTCGTTACGGAGGCGTGTGCAGAGACGATGGCGCTCAGCTCAAGTGCGTCTGCCAGTTCCAGGTCAGTGTCGCCACCGAGATCGCCACAGCAACAGCGGCGGTCACCAAAAGAGCACCTTTCTCCCCTAAACTGAGCTTGAGTGGGCACGACAACAAATATTATTCTGTGTTGTGATTTAGTGATTACATGACCACATGCTCTCACCTTCCTCTCCTCCTTCCCCCTCTTCTCTCTCTCTCTCCTCTCTATCTCTCTCCCTCCTTGTCTTTGCCTCCCTCCTTCTTTCTCGCCTTCTCTCTCCTGTCTCCCTGTCTCTCCATCTCTCTGCGATCTCTTTTTCTTTCTCTAACTCTCTCTGGTCTCTGTCTCTCCTCTCTCTCCTTCTCTTGCCCCCACCCCCCTTTGTCACTCCTCCATCCCTCCCTCCCTCTCCTTCCACTCCTCTCTTCTCTCTCTCTTTCCCTCTTTGTCTCACTTTCTTTCCCTCTCTCTTGTCTCTGTCCCCTTCTCTCCTCTTCCCTGTATCTCTCACTCTTCTCCTCCTGCCTTTCTCTCTCCCTCATTTCTCTCCTGTTTCCCTCTCTCTTGCTTTCTTCTCTCTCTCTCTCTTTCTCCCTCTTTGTCTCCCTCTCTCTCGTCTGTCTCTACCTTTCTCCACCACCTCTTTCTTCATCCTCCTCTCTCTCTCTCTCCCTCTTTTTCTCTCCCTCTCTCTCTCTCCCTCCCCTCCCCTCTCCCTTCTGTCCCTCTCTCTCACACCTCCTTCTCTCTTTACTCTCTCCTCCTCCCTCCCCTTCCTCTCTCTCTCTCTCCCTCCATCTCTTTTTCTCTCCTTTTTACTGTCTCCCTCTCTCTCCATCCTTCTCCCCCTTCCTCTCCCTCTCTCTGTGCTCTCTCCTCCTCCCTCTCTCTTTCTCTTCTCCCTCTCTCTCCCTCCCGTCCTCTCTCTCTCCCTCCATATCTTTTTCTCTCCTTTTTACTGTCTTCCCTTTCTCTCCATCCTCTCCCCCTCCCTCTCTTTCTCTCTCCCTCCCTCTCTCTCCCTCCCTCTCTCTCCCCTCTCTCCATCTACCTCCCCCTCTCCCTCTCTCTCTCTGCCCCCCCCCCCTTCTCTCACACTAAAACAACCCGTGTTCTGCGAGGTCAGAGGTCGTCCAGATTGATAGCGGAGGTTTAATTGAATATAGATTGTGGGAGTGTGTGAATGTGCCACAGATACAACATCAGTGTGTCGTAAACAATCAACAGTCCACCACTGTTCACTTCTGTCACATCTATCACACGTACAACTCACTGTCAGATGTGAAACCAAAAGGAACTTTGAGGTTTAACTAAATGATCTATTTGCTAAATGCCAGAATAGGGCTGGATGCTTTTTGTCAATATAAATGTACCTTCTAAATGAATAATCTTGGGAAGTCCTCAGAGATGACTGTTGTTGTGATTTGGGGCTGTACAAAAATAAATGTATTTGATTTGACCTGTTAAAGAACACAGGAGGACTTTAAGATGCTCAACTGCTCATCTTTTGTAGGGAGTAGCAGTGTTGTGTTGTGTTCCACAGTTACGCTGACATTATATTGAGTTTAGAACTGTCAAGCTATTCAAATTTTTATTGCGATTAATCGCATGATTGTCTTGAGTTAACTCGCGATTAATTGCATTTAATTAAATGGTTTTATTTTATATTTTTTTTAATGTATTTTGCATTTTAATAACATATTTAGCTTTCATTCCTGTTTATTCTTTAAAGAGAAAATAAACTCAGAATCAACTTTTTACATTGTCAGACTGTGTATATGGGTCAAAATTGAATATCTACTGTTTCCAGGCCTTTTTATTGGATATTTTTGTGCAAACTCGCTCATTTTACAGTTCTGTGTGCAAAAACGGTGGCTGTACTGCCGCTGGACAAACCCTGTCAGTGCATTTTCAGTTCACACTGACATCACAGTGAGTTGAGGCCGTCCAGGTGGGATAAATAAACTCCTCCTTCTGACACTGCTGCGGAGAGTTTGAAAGAGATCACCTGCTGCGTAATGACATCAGCCGTCATTTGGCTCAGCTTGTTGAGCGAGTTGCTCGTTGTGCCACCACTAGTTCAGCAATGCGCTGGTTTGAAACTCGTGTCTGTGTTTTTCCTTTTTCGATTTTCATTTTTAGAAATACTCACATAATAGGCTGATGCGCTTATGTGGAGTAAAGCAAAGGTTTCATGTTTTGCAAAGTAAATATTAAAAAAAAAATTTACATGCTTGTAACAAAGACTTGGTGCTGTTGCTGTACAGCTCCCTCTGCTGCAAATCTCACGTCAGGACCCGGACCGCTCCGACACAAAACTCACTCACCAAGCCGCTGTTCATATTTGGTGCTGTCAATCAATGTCTGTTCACACTAGTGATGGGCAAAACGAGTCGACGCGTCAACACATGTATGGAGCACTAGAAAAGGCGCATGTGCCGAGCCGTGTCAACATGTGTGCCACTTTAAGAAATGTCACGTGAGCACACATCTACTGTGTCTTGTGGGTCACATGGTGTCAACGCTGGAGCGAGTGTTTCTGACGCCCTCGTTTGATTTTGACACACAAAGCTGTTTCTGAGCGTGAGGAAACATGACTCTGACTGCACTGTGCGGCCAAAAATGCTCAAGGCCTTTAAATGTGCAGCTTGACAGAGCCTTAAGCAACTAAATAATAATCACAAGCAAATATTTAACAGCAACAGGCTGAAAGTCGTCATAAGTGTGCTCACAGATTGAGGAGTTATTACTTCATTCGCACTCAGCTTACTTCTTCTTATGCGTAGCTCAAGTGGTAGAGCGGGTGTTCCTCTGTGCAAAAGGTGCGGGATTGATTCTTGTGATAGTGAATTATGAATTTCTTTTTTTTTCTCATTATTTATGCATGTAGATGTCAAAAATTCACAAGTCTAGGTGCTTTTGTAAAGGGAAACGTTTCATATGTGTATGCAAAGTAAATAAAAAGGTGTCTTCTGTTAGTAATGCGTCTCACCAGCTGTAACTTAACAGCACGTCACTGATTGAGCCCAGAGACCGCAGTGCATTTATCAAACCACTTGATGGTGCTAGAATGCACCAACACAGGGTCTACACTGGGTCGACCCAGTTTGGGAAATGGGTTACACACACGTTGACGCGTCATACCCATCACTAGTTCACACCCACCTGGGCGTCTCTTAAAAGGCCTCCCACTTTTGCGAGCCTGTTTGAGATTCAGTTGTGGGCGGAGTTAGTCTCTGAACGCGTGTTTAGCCTCACTTTAACTGTAGTATGTATTACTCTCTTGAAGTGTAAAATAATGTTTTGTTCTTTCCCAAAGTATAAGGTCAAATTGACTTGTCTCACTCATTATAAACATTTATTACACTGCTCTTTACAATAAAGCACTTTCTGCAACTGGTGATCATGAGGCTTTGATTGTGAAGGATTCAAAGGAAGTGTTAGTTAGAACTAGCGAAGCTTTACTGTATCTAGCCGAGCCAAAAGTAGAATTCGTACGTTTTTGCCGTAGTTTTGAAAGACTATTCTGGATATTGGATATTTTCAACAACCTGAGTGGACAAACATGCATTTAGTGACTGCGGACCGTGACTTTAGTGAGACACGGAAGATGGAAACTCAAAGCCTCGAGGAACAGCTGCACACGAAGGTAAACAAACACATCCCTTCTCGGACAGTCGTGCGACCGGGTGGAAACATTACAAAAGTTTACAAAAGTGATCCAGCAGAGCCTTGTCTAGGACTCTTTCTGCCTATGCAGTGTGTTTTTCTATGAACCTCGCGTCATTGTAGCGCTTCGATGGTGAAAAATAAGCACGCGATTAATTTGCGTCAAAAAAATGATCGTCGTTAATATAGTTTTGCGTTAACGTGATAAAAACGCGATAAAACTGACAGCCCTAATTGAAATGGTTTTAAAATAAAACTGTATTAGTATTTATTTAGATAGTATTTTTAAATCAAAAAGCACTCATATTATGTTTTTCTATATATAGTTATCTTATCTTTAAACCCAAAGAAGCCACGTGGTTTCAACCAAAATTTGTGGATATTTTATGCTTTTTATGCTTATTTACCCACAAAAAAGCATAAAAACGTGCTTATCATATGTGTGGGATATTTCATCATTGCATTTTCTTTGGAGACTGGACTACACTGTAAAAGCTCAATGAACATTTACCTTTATGTTGATGTGACTTGACAATGTGAGTCAAAGATGTTCAACTTAGACTTTTAAAAAAGAGTGAGAAAGAGAGAAGTGAGAGAAAGAAAGAAGGAGGAGGAGAAAGTGAAGAGAGAGAGAGGGAGAAAAGGAGACAAAGGGGGAGAGAGAGATGGAAAGAGGAAGGTGAGAAAAAGAAGGGAGAGAAAGAAAATGAGAGAGAGGGAGAGAAAGGGAGGGAGAGAGAAAGAAAGAGGAGGATAGGAAAGTGAAGAGAGAGAAAGAGAGGGAGAAAAAAGAGGGATAGAAAGAGACAAAGGGGGAGAGAGATGGAAAGAGGAAGGTGAGAAAAAGAAGGGAGAGAAAGAAAATGAGAGAGAAGAAAGAAGAGAAAGAGAGGGTGAAAGAGGAGAGAGAAGAGAAGGAGAATGAGAGAGAGAATAACAAACGTTTCAGATTGTAAATGAGTTTGGGATGAGAGTCGAAACATCTCGATCTTCAAAAACAGTCCAGACTCTACCATGGATCACTCCTGGACAAATGAGGAATTAAACCAAACATTCCAACCATTTTTTTAAAATGCTATTCCATATTACCTTTTCATCATGTCATGTTTTCATACAGAAAAAGGCATTTCATGTGTGACATTTGCAGCTCAATCCCTGAAACAGACCATTACATTTAATTGAAGTAACTAAAAACACGCCCAATGTGCCTCTACCCTCCAGGACTGTATGGAAAACCTAGAATCTGTACGAGCATCTCTGCCTCTGGGCTTCATGTCATTGTACATTTTCCTTAATAAACATTACCTTACCATATTCGAAACAAAGGATTTAAAAAAAACACAAAAAAAATGAGATTTTTCCTTTCTGGCAAAATCTCCCAGTGCTATTTCCAGTGTAAAACAGGTAAATGAAGGTTTATGCAGCAGGATTAAACACACTTCTACATCTGAAGACACATTTTAGCACATTTATGTTGGACTAACAGAATACTGTTATGGAGATACGCCAACAAATGATCAAGATGCATATTTGTTCAATCTCTCCCTGCCCTAATGTCAAAGTAAAGTGTAATCAAAGCCCCCTGTGGGACTATGACCTCATCAGAATGTGAAAAGCTCCATTTGATCCTGCACTTCCTGTGTCCTGTCCCTTCACTTACTGTTGAAACATAACATACCTGATTCTCTAAAGAGCACAGCCGCTGTTGAACAAACGAGCTTCATGATTCCTCTCTCAGTACTTGTGTGTTTATGTTGTTGTGTTGTTGTCTCGTGTGCAGTGTGACAAAGACTACGTCCCAGTGTGCGGATCCAACGGAGACACGTACCAGAATGAGTGCTACAGACGTCAGGCTTCCTGCAAACAGCAAAGACTCATCAGCAAGCTCTCCGACGGGCCCTGTAGTCATGGTAACATCACAAACACGACATAACTCTGGATTCTCTGAGGAAACACATGAAGCTCAGTCCACACCGTGAACGAGTCTTTACAGTCTTATCAATGTGACAGCCACAGCTCATTTCTATGGTCTATGTAAACATGTGGTATTATGTATGAACATGAACAAAATCCTAATCTTAACCAAGCGTACCCATTTCTGTAACTTCAGACCTAAATTGGCGTTAAAGCTACCAAACTCTCTCTCTATATAATATAAATTTGCACTACCAGGAGGCATTAACGTGCAATCAAATAACTTGTGGCCAATTTTTGTCAATACAACTATAAAATCTAGATTCAGTAATCTGTATGTGGAAGCTTCAAAATAATATTTTTTTTAAGACCAGCCTTGGAGCCACAGTGATGTTTTACATGGATGACATTAAAAACAAGAACAGAAAATATACAACTCTGAGTCCAACTTGGCAAAAAAGAACCATTATACATTCTCCTTTTAACTTGTCTAAAGTTTAAATTTGGTCTCAGGGGTCGTAGCTGTTAAAAACTGCTTGTTTTAGAGACAAATATTCTGAGTTAGGTCACTAGCCATGGCACACTGTCTCCTGACACATGTGCGTGTCTTGCGTCGTCACGCAGACTGTACGTGACGGCAGAGTCTGACATGCCAGTTAGTTTGCATTGTAGAGCTGAAACACTCTTACATTAGATTCAGTGGAAGTGGAGGTTCAATTTGAAATGGAGGAAGAATCACACCAGCAGACAATCTTCTGATTGGACAAGGATGCTTTAGGGCATTTTAATCAGGTGTTAGTCGGTTTTGATGCTTTCCACAGGGTCAAATAGAGACACTGTGTAATAGACACGCAAAAAAAAAAAAATGTGGTAGCATAAATACACATTTAAACTTGTGGCATACACACACATTTAAACTTGTGGTATTCACACATATTTCTGTGAGACTGTGTTGAACTAACTGACCTAACCAAGTGTTGATGGCCTAATGTTTTTCCAAAAAAGTAATTATACATTTAAAGCAGCAGACATCAGTGTGAGTGACAGCATCCTGTACAATAACCTCTGACGTAGGCTGAACTGCAAGGAGAGGAGCAGCCATGTTCTGCTTGATCACACTGTGGCCTGTTGGATTTTGGCCTGAGTGAGACAAGAGGCTGGTGTTGAGTCTTTATGCACATGATACATGAGGGTAACACAACCAAACAGTAACAGGACTGTAACAAAATAAGTGTAACATTACTCAAACATATCATTTCATGGTAATAACACACGTTGCAGGGACAAAAAGGTGAATTTGAACAGAATATGACTGCTTGATACACACAAGCAGAATAATACAAGATTAGAGCTCAAATCCTGGAGGAGCTCTCAGTTAGTTCTGCCTGACTCTACACAAGATTACAGAGATAATGTCGATGTATTCTCACGGCTGTTTTGCTTTGTGTGTGTTAATCTGGCACATTTACATTGTAACTGCGATGGTCTGTCACTGTCACATACATTCAAAATAAATAAAACTCAAACACATGTGAAGAATCCATTTTGAGTTCTTTTATCCGTGAACAGTCTTTACCTCCGTGCACAGCAGCCTCTTGTTTGAGCTGTGGTCCTGACACGCTCCATCCAGACTTGTACTGATTTTTCCTCTGATCGAGTGGCTAATCAATTTTAATTTGGAAGGATAATTAACAGTGGATTAAAGCCAGAGCGTGTGCTGAGTCAAAGAGAGCCACCTGGTCCTGCTATGGTCCTGTCCTGATCGTGTCCTGGTCCTTCTCCGGTTCTGCTCTGGTCCTGTCCTGATCCTGTCCTGGTCCTTCTCTGGTCCTGTATTGTCATGCTCTGGTCCTGTCCTGGTCTGATTATTCTTTCAGTGATGTCAGACTTTTGTGGTGCCTTGCGCTAACCTGCTGTTTCTGTGTTTTCAGAGCCAGGATCAGCTTCAGGAGACGGAGACGGTGAGTTTGCTTTTATTTTGATAGTGACAGTAGGAAGTCCTGATCCCCACAGTCCACTCCTGACAATGAGCATTTAAAGTATCTGAACATATGTCACATCAAGTGCTCCCTCAGATACAATAAATGGGAACAATCCCTATAAAGAGCTTTGTGATCTTGAGTTCTTTAACAGTCAATGCCATGAAATTAGCATCAAAAACATTATTTATACCATCTCTATGGTCCATGTATAATCTATGGACCATGATAAAGACATATAAAGATTTTTGAAGCTAATTGGATGCTATTGTTTGCTAACATCTGGGCTAATTCTGGTAGGATTTGTTATGCACATTGTGACTAGACAATGCTGGTTTCCCACACAAGATTACAGTAGCTAATATATAGATACTGTATATAGGTAAGGTAATGTTTATTAACGACAATGTACAATTACACTAAGCACAGTGGCAGAGATGTCATTTTGTAGCTTTATAGTTCATTTCCATCTGCAGTTCTGTAATTGAACTTTATCCTATGTCAAGTTCCTTCTCGAATACCTCAAAACAGAGGTCACCAATAAAATTTCTTTGGGGCCCAGTTGAGGAAAAATGTCTAGAACAACTCTTCCTTCCAGCGTCTCTTTCACCATTTCTGTTACACATGGAACATCCGGGCTCCTCTTTGTTATTGGCGGATATCAAATAATGTTTTGAAGTGCATAGCGTCACACACCATACTGTGGTATATCTATAAGTTATGGATGAACAACCGGGCTTTAGACTTGGAGAGCTGTCAATCATCTGTGAACGGCACCAGGGTCACGTGGATCAAGCAGGTTTTGTTTGAAGTCTGACTCTGAAACTGAGCACCTGCATGGACTGCCCGCAGAACCAACAAATGCAGACTCATCACAAATAGCCTAATCTGCAGTATATCATGTTTTATAAATTTTTATTATTATTTTTTTGGGCTATTTATTTATCAGCTTCTTATTTCTGCCGGTCAAGCTGACCTTACTTTCCGTTCAAGGGTACATTCTGAATTGGACTCCACAGTCCTGACCTCTATAGTATTAACCTTTAATTCGATCTTATCTGTTCACAGACTCCGAGGGCTCCACTCCAGATCTCAACCGCAAGTTCACCAAATGCAGCACGTGTAAATACGGAGCGGAGTGTGACGAGGACTCAGAGGACGTGTGGTGAGGACTAGACTGAGCCTGGACAGGACTTAAGGACTGTAGGACTGGGCAGAGTGGCTTTTGTTTGTCTGGTATGAGTGGGTGATTAATCAGTCACAACTGGAGTGGTAAGCAAAAGTGCCATTATTGTCTCAATGTAAAAAAAAAATGCAAGGTTCCCACACAAACCTGGAAAATGAATAGTCATCTGCCAAATGTCATAAAAATCAAACGTTGTCCTGATAAACTCTTGAGACCTATTAAGTGCACAAATTAACCCGATTTTTGTAACGTTGCACAACTGTTTCTTAGCAGTCACATAAAGCGCTGTGAATGTTTTGTGAAAAGGAAGCGGTCGCTATCTCGCTTTCTCTCTCGTGCCTAATGAACGAGTCGTGTCATTAACATCAAATGGCAGGTGGAAAAAAGACCATAGTAACAGCTTGCAATCCATAAAGATCTTATACACAGCCTAAGATTTAAGACAGTTTATATTTCTTGAACATTTTTCTCATATTTGCAAAGTTCTGAGCAAAACTCCACTGGGAACGACTGAAATATGATTAGAACATAGGCCTCAGCACCCAAAACCAAACTATGTTCCCATCGTCCTTTGAACAGGAATTCATAGTTATCTGTTTTTCAGTTGGCTGTTTAACCAAAGTTTGTAATTAAAATTTTTTTTTTTTTTGCAAAACAGACTCAGTTCAACAGCCTTAGCTAAAAGTGTCATAAAAAACAAGATTTTATTTTAGAATGCACCAACATTAAGTTATTTTTCAAAAATCTCTGGGGGACAGATCCCCACATCCCCCGCTCAAGTTTTTCACACTGCACCACTGTCAAAAGATTGTAATTGCACTGGCCATGAACCACAATGAAAAATAGACTGTCAAAAAGAGGCCACTGTTTTGCAAATTGATCCTGTTTCACTCCAAGTCAAGATAATAAGTGTAGACTATTGGGCTATAACACGAACTTGGCAAAATGGACAAACTTGGTAATGTAGATGTTGTGATTACATCAAATCCTCATTGTAAATGTCCTGGAAAATATTTTTTGGGATATGATTGGGAACTCTGTAAATGTGATTTTCTGCATAAAAAATAGAATCTTGTAGTTTAGATCTGCGCCAAAATGAAAGGAAGGAAACTATGGGACTTCAAAAATATGAGATTTGCCAATTGCGTTCATTGAATCTGTGAATGCTTTTTGATTTGTCATTCACTTTGCACAATCACACATCTAACTGCATTTAGAGAGTGTCTCCCAAAATAGTTTTATGTTATTTTACTGACACTGCCCATCCATACTTGTAACTGGTCAGAACTGAACTTGGATTGTACTTGTGGACAACATCATGCAACCTTTGCGAGACTTTAAACCAGACTTCCAGCAGGACTGCACTTGCATCATATATCTATATCAGACTAATATCAATAAGATATGTTTTTTTTACCTGACTAGTCCAGCTGACCCTTGAGATCTACTGGGCTGATCACCCCCAGCCTGATGGTCACTGGAGTACGGAGGATTCAGCATTAAATTATTTATTAATAATGACATTGGATAAATATATTTTATATTAAAGTAATATCTTGGAAAATGTTTAACATCTTTAATGAAGCATGAGTAATGTATTGACGGTCCCTAAGCACGTACCTACAGTAGCGGCACTTCACAGCTCAGTTATCCACACAAAGCTAATGCTGTCGGGTCACATTCAGGGGAAGCTCCCGCTGTAGTTGTGGTGCCAAATATCCAACGTGAAACTCCCACCTCTTCACCACAGCGAGTGAGGGCTGTTCCCATGCACCCCCTGTTCACACAACCATAAAGACTCTTGGTTCAGCGGCTTCTTCCTCTTAGTGTCAGACTGAACCGGTGAGAGACTGTGAGGGAGATCCATGGTGTCATGAGCTCAGAACCCACCTGCTGCCGCATGTGCCCAGGCCCCGGTCACGTTATCTGTCCACAGGAAACCAAAAGCTTGGATGGGTTTTTGACTGTTTCTGACTCTGCACCAACCCCAGGACCGATGATCTGTCCCGGGCAAAGAGAGAGGTCTGGAGCGGCTTTTCTACGGAGTGCTCAGGGGCTGTAGACTAGGTCCATGTCCCCAGGAAACGATAAGCTACGAAAGGCACCTTTTCTGGAGTACGATCAGAACTGCAGGCGGAGTCAGGGTACTCTGATCAGCATTGGCAAAAGACTGCCAGATTCTTTTAAAGATTGCAGCACCATCCTGAAATGTAAAATGAAATAGTAAAATAAATAAATATGTTTTTAATGTGTCTTTAAAATATTTTATGACACATTTATTTATTTGATAAACTATTTACTATTGTCACAATTCATTATTTAATTAATTATTTAAGTATTCCATTATTTATTTGTACATTATATAATTCAATTGTTTATTGATTTCAAGCAATTTTGGCACTGAATCCTCCACATTGGAGAAGGCTGTTCTAGAGCTGGAAAGCTCCTTCGTCTCGATTCAAAGTGCGTGCATTAAGACAGCAATATCAGAGCAGTGTAAGTGAAATAACCACATAATGGACTGGGACAACCTACAGAGTATTAATCAAGAAACCAACAAATACAAACATAGATCAAACCAGCAATAGAAATCAGAAAGAGGCCCAAGCACTTAGAATCGAGACAAGTGAGCTTTCCAACGCTCCTGTAGGTGAAACAGCCTTCATCAGAGACCAAAACTAATCAGGTAATTCAACATTTCTTATCAATATTTGTCTGATAAAGAAGAAAACACTTTAAGACAAACCTCTCTGAGTCTGATGCTTTTGCTGTCCAGGTGCATCTGTAACATCGACTGCAGTGGTCACAATGAAAACCCTGTGTGTGCCACAGACGGACACTCCTACTCTAACCCCTGTCTGGTCCGAGAGGCGTCCTGCATGAAGCAAGAGCAGATCGACGTGCGCCACCTGGGTTTCTGCGCAGGTAAGACTACATTACCCACAATCCTTCACATTGGTCTACTACAGTTCACAGCACAGAGCAGTGTTTATCTGAACATGTTTCATCAAATATTCTAAAAAAATATCTAAAAAAAAACTAAAGATTCATAAAAGTCTAAAAATTCCAAAAGATCTTAAGCTCCTCTAATGTGCAGCTGGCTTAATGCTGAGAAACAATATACAGTGTGAAGTGCATGGGTTAGATCTCACATTTGGAAAGTTCCATAACTAAAATGTACTTATAGATAAACTCTTCTGAGTTTCAGTTGTATCACAGTCATCAGCTTTTCAAATCTACAAACGCAGTGTTAAAAACACTTTTATCCCAGGTGTTTCTCATAATATAATGGGCTATGTTTGTTGTTATTTTAAAGAATGGCTTGTCTTTAATGAAATCCTTTTTATGACATTGTAGGAATCAACAAGCAACAATAACCCACCCTACCTACTCTACTCACTCCACTTTACTTGGGCTATTTATTAATTGTTTTGTATGTCTATTCTTCTATAATTGTACTGGCTGTGAACATTATGGTTGCTTTATTGTATTGTATTGTGTTTTTATTGTTTACTGCACTAGCACTATGTGCCCAAGACAAATTTCCCCCTAGTGGGACAATAAAGTTTATCTTATCTTATCTTATCTTAATAACACCGGGCTCACACTGCATCCAGTGCGAAAATGAAAATTAAATCCTTGAGAGTTGTCTAATCTCAAAAGTAGATTACACATAAGTGTATAAAAGTACAATTATGCCTAATTAAAATTCCGGAGTGCATGTAGTTCAGTCTCAGTCCCGTCCATGTCCCGTCGCCTGCAGTTCACTCAGTCCTAGACCATGTCCGAAGCTGTGTTCCTGTTTCTTCACACCAGACCGAGGGTCGCCCACCTGAACTAGTTTGGCAACTTTTGCCGACATGCGGCTCTCGTGTGTTTGGTGTGAATGAGGCTGTCGAGGGTCTGAGGAGCACAGAGCAAGTTGTAGTTGAGCTTAATCCGTGAGGTAAGATTAGAAACAGAGTTTGGCAAATACTTGCAGGCAACTTCTGTTTCATCAATTTCGTAAAGCATTCTATCACGCGCATGCTCAGTCTGCATTTTGGCGACTTTTGACTATTTGGATTGTGTTTGTGAATATTCTTTTACACTGATGCGCCTCAAAGAGACTAGAACAGAAGCTGCATCGCTCCTCCTACTGACAGCGACTGGGAGTTGTGTTGGTGTGAAAGAGCCTTAAACCCAGGCCAGGAGAAGCTTGGAATTGGAATTGGCAGGAATTGGAATTGGAACAGGACATGATATTCAAAATATCAAAGGCTACAGATATTGGAGTTATTTCAGAAGTGAGACAAAAGGTACTTACTTTCCCTTGAGAGGACATTGCTTACCGAGAGATTCTTCAAGTAAGACAAAGGTCTGGGAGCATGAGGTGTGAGTGACAGTATCAAAGGGTTTTCATAACTTGGGTTTCCCTTGTGACTTCTTAAACAGATCACATCAAAGGACAGAGTAACATAAAGGATGAATTAACAGATCCTAAAACAAATAGTAATGAGAGGCTCTCACACGGCGATCTGCCTGGTCAGCTCTGCTCAGGTTGTCAGGATCTTTTCTGTTGGAAGGAACTTTTTCCATCATTACACTACTACTGTTAATTCAAATACGTCCAAATTCTCAGCATATACATGACTATATAACACCAGAGACACCAAGTATTTTTACTTAGTACTGTACTTAACCTGGCCAGCCAGTTGAATAGTCTCGCGATATTTGTGAATTCACAAACTCAAGATAATCCATCTGACCTTCCAGCAGCCTGATTGGTTTGGAGTCTGACACAGCGATGACCAGCCCAATCACATCACAGCAGGGAGGGTTGAGAGGGGGTAAGGGGGTTAGTTGCAACGACGACAGGAAGTACCCCTGAATCAAACAAAACAAAGATGGCGGCACCCGTGGATGTTCATGTTTCTGCTGCGTTTGATTCTGTTTTAGCAGAAATGTTCTTTTTGAAAGAAGAGCAGAGAGGTGTGTGAGACACTGTTTTGTCCCATGTGAACATTGGATCATATGCATTACGATTCATTGCATTTCTAACCATTATGAATGTATACAAGTTAGAATAGTTATAATCATTTCACTATAAAGCTTATTTCACTCTCAAAGACTCCACACATCAATTTTCTGGTTGCACATTTTACTTTTTTTTAGTAAATTTACAAATGTGTCCTTTTGTACTTTGACTCAAGTAAAAAAAATTCAGCACATTTTTACTCAAGTAACTCTACTTTCCTTGAGTAGTGATCTTCAGTACTTTTGTATAACACAGAGAAACAAATATCTCACGTTAATCCATTGTGGGTGAAAAATCAAACAGAAAATGAATTGACGTGAAATAAGCCCAAGAAGGTCCCAGAAGGACCCAGATCAGGATCTGGATCTGGAGGCAGTGTGAGCACGGTGTTAGTGGCTGCTGTTTTACATACGTTAAAAAAAGACATGTTTATTCTACAGTGAGTCACAGAAAGGTCAGGTGTGTCAGACTCTAGACTTGGATCATTCAGGCCACATGAGAAACAGATCTTAAACTATTGATCATTGTCCGTGCTTTCTTTGTGTTCACAGCCGACAAGGACAAGATGGGCAAGACAGACGACAACAGCCCCTTTAAAGTCCTGGGTAAGACTGTCCCACTCTGCACTGCCCCTGAACTGTCTGAGGAAAACAGATTCTTACTTTATTAAGATGTAGAGACGTGCTGCTGATCCCGTTCTCACAAACCATGAAGAAGAGAATGAAAAAAACAGCACATTAGTCTCTTTATAGGGAAAAAAAACAGTATGATCAGCAGTGAAACAATCAGGACTAATAAGTAGCTCCTAGCTCCTAACTCCTTATCTGTGGAGGTCATCACTAATGATGCGTTCAGACCTGACAGCGTTGAAGCGTCTAAGAAGTTCAGTTTTTCTTGCGTCTTGACGTTGTAGCTTGTGACGTTCACTGACATATGGGAATGGCGGACAGATGCGCGTTCATTTATTATAGCAATTTGATTCAGAACGACAGCATTTCTTGTGTTTGAGGCAGAGTTGGAAAGTAAATAAGTAGTTTTTCCTACATTATATAAGCAGTTAAATCTAATCCAGTTAAAATCTGGATTAAAATTCTGAATTGAAGTCACTTTTAACAAGTTTAAATATATAGTTTTGCTCCTTAAATCGGTATCGGCCCCAACAACATCCATTAGGACTTTATGACTCGACTAGAGATAGACCGATATATTTGAGGCCGATTTTTTTTTTTTTTTTGCATATCTGATCAGTTGTTTGAACAGTCGTCTGCACAGTAGAACTGCACTCACAGTGATCAGCTTAGCTCCAAATTTGTTTTGAAGAGAAATGATACAGTTTGTTTGCTATATCTCAACTTTACTGTGTTTTGAAAAGGAGCATTCCTCTTTAAAAGGTTCTGTAATGTGTATAAACATGTTGTATTCATTAAACACTGAGACAAAATAATAGTTTAGATTGAACTTTTTTCTTTTTTGGATAGACTATCTCATCTCTACGGCACTCCATAGTACTCACGAAAAAAAAAAATATTTATCTCGTAATTACGAGATAAGATCTCGTAATTATGAGATAACTTTCTCGTAATTACGAGATAGTTTTCTCGTAATTACGAGATAATTTAAATGGCTTTTCCCACATTCTGTATACCCACACGCTTCGTATAGGCTAAGCTAGTGACTTTATCCACAACGAGTAGTCTTTTCTGTGCTAGCTTGATGATTCTAATAGCTAAGATGTACTTGTGGATTTCGTTATGTTAAATTAAGTGCCTGTGGTCTTCACTGCAATTGTTTAAGGTCTACAAAAGTATGAAACTAGCTGTTTAACGTAACGTATATGTCTGTGGACTCACGCTACAGTTAGCATGCTATTATAAGACGGCCAGTGTGTGGAGCTGTTCACCCACCAGAAAGAAGCTAGTGGTAATCGGCAGGTTTTTTAAATAAACTCGATCTTCTTGACTGTTGACAGTCAGTCTCACTCATCGTTAGAAATGAGCGGCAGTTTTTCTTTGGCTCCAGCGTCTGGTTTTCAATCTATTTGGCCATAAGAAGAGAAGTGCTGCACATTTGCTACACTTCGCCATCATTTGACTTGCAACATACGGAGCATTTTGCAGTACCCGCCCACTCTGGGTGATCCATGCGGAAGTGTAGCAAATGTGCAGCATTTCTCTTCTTTTTGGCCAAAGAAATTGAAAACCAGACGCTGGAGCCAAAGAAAAACAGCCGCACATTTCTAAGGATGAGTGAGACTGACTGTCAACAGTCAAGAAGATCGAGTTTTATTTAAAAAACCTGCCGATTACCACTAGCTTCTTTCTGGTGGGTGAACAGCTCCACACACTGGCTGTCTTTATAATAGCATGCTAACTGTAGCGTGAGTCCACAGACATATACGTTACGTTAACAGCTATTTTCATACTTTTTGTCGACCGTAAACATTGCAGTGAAGACCACAGGCACTTAATTTAACATAACGAATCCACAAGTACATCTTAGCTATTTAGAAACATCAAGCTAGCACAGAAAAGACTACTCGTTGTGGATAAAGTCACTAGCTTAGCCTATCCGAAGCGTGTGGGTATACAGAATGTGGGAAAAGCCATTTAAATTATCTCGTAATTACGAGAAAATTATCTCGTAATTACGAGAAAACTATCTCGTAATTATGAGAAAGTTATCTCGTAATTACGAGATAAATATTTTTTTTTTCGTGAGTACTATGGAGCGCTGTACATCTCAGCTATGTTTTTAAATAACTAAAATAAGAAAAGCAGCCTCAGAAATTGAAAATCAGTCAAATATATCGGCATCGGCTGACTTTTTTTTTTTTTTTTTAATAAAAATCAGCATTGGTATCGGCCCAAGAAAAACCCATATCGGTCGATCTCTAAACTCGACCTGAAATACTTGCGCTCAAATACACTTAAATCACCAGGAAATGTCTCAAAAGTCACAGTTCTAATGAATTCTTATGAATGTTTAACTGTGAAATTGTTCACTTCAAGCCACAACTCCAACTATGACCCATTTTCCAACTTTTATCCCTAAGTTCAGCAATGGATCAATGCAACGACGTCCAGACAGTGACATGAGCAGCAAACAAGAGCTTTAAAACAGTACGAGTGAAAAGACTGTGAACATGTCAACAAAAACAATATAATCACTATTTCAAAGTTATTTCTTTAATCCAAGTTTGGTTGTGGATACACTGTTACCTGTGTGTCCCTCTGTTCTCCAGACGTTTCTTCAGACCCAGCAGAGGGCGCCCGGGCCAGTCTGCCTGTGCCCTGCTCCAGTAACTACGCCGGGTACTGTGTCCATGGCAACTGTGAGCTGCACTACAACAAACCCATCTGCAGGTCAGACCAGCACACTGCACTGGGACAGAGCTTTTATTTCTCCTCTCTCTCTCTCTCTCTCTCTCTCTCTCTCTCTCTCTCTCTTTTTCTCCCCTCTCTCTCTCTCCCAACACTCTCTCTCTCCCAATTCTCTCTCTTTCCCAACTCTCTCTCCTCTTTCTGTCTCTCACAACTCTTTCTCTCCCAACTCGCTCCCTTCCCCAACTCTCCCTCGCTCTCTCTCCCCAACACTCTCCCTCTCTCTCTTTCTCTCTCTCTCCCAACTCTCACTCTCTCCCTCTCTATCCCTATTTCCCATCTCTCTCCCCAACACTCTTTCTCTCTCTCCCCAACACTCTCTCTCCCTCTCTCTCTCAACACTCTCTCTTCCCCAACACTCTCTCTCCCCCAACTCTCTCTCTCCCATCACTCTCCCTCTCTCTCTCTCCTCTCTCTTTCTCTCTCTCTCCCCAACACTCTCACTCTCTCTCCCTCTCTCTCTCCCCAACTCTCTCTCTCCCAACACTCTCTCTCTCTACCAACTCTCTCTCTCTCCAAACTCTCTTAATCTGTCAATCACACCCACTGTAATTCAAAGAGGAACACTGTGGAAAGACCTTTTTTTTTTTTTTTTTTTTAATAAGTAAAGAAAAGATGAGGAAGTAAATGTAATGGGACGAAGGGCATCTGGATCAGGGAACAACAGTAATGTCTTTTTCTGTCATTAAAGTGCCACAGTTAGTGAGTAGGCGGGGTCAGGCTCGGTCTCAGACACACAGAATGATTCATGTTTCGGGTTTGGACAGTGCGTGCGCCAGGGTTTACATGAATGCCACTGTAGCGCTCATATGATGTGCGTTCTGACTGCAGGTGTGACTCTGGCTACAAAGGCCCTCAGTGCACCGAGCCTCAGGACTTTAACGTGCTCTACGTGGTCCCCAGTGGACAGAAGCTTCACTACGTCCTGATCGCAGCCATCATCGGACCGTGCAGATCGCCATCATCGCCGCCGTGGTCCTGTGCATCACCAGGTACGCCAGTTAACACGACACTCACACCAGGGCTATTCAATTAGGTTTGTCAAAAAACTCAGATCTGAGGGCTGGATTACAAAACTGAACGGCGGAGGAACTATTTCATAAAACCACTCTTTTTTCCCTGAGATGAAGCCAAAATACAATGAAGCTCTGTCACATAAAAACAGGAATAAGCTTCAACAAATCCAGTGTCAATCACTTATCAAACTGGAATTCAAACCAAGACTAATATCTTGTTTAAAAAAGAAAGAAAGTAAACAAAAACTTAGCGGAGAACTCTTTTAAACTCCACAAACATTCTGAATGAACAACATGGATCTAAAACCTACAGAAGAGACACAGGAAGTGGATTTATGCTTCAGAATCTTTGGAATGTTTTGACAAAATTTCAATACAGATTTAATAGAGAATGTAGAGGATTTATTTGTGTTTTTCTTTATGTCTTCTGTGGTTTCGGTGAAATGAGACGCAGATTTTCACAGTGAACATCATACAAAGGTCAAAGGTCAGTACATTCTGCAGATGAGACGTGACTCTGGGGCAGTGATGTCATCATGGAAAAAAAAAAATCGGATACAGCGTAACTGCGGAGACGCTAAACCGGAGTTTTGACATTTTTTCACCCTGAGACATGGTTTCATTAATCTTCATTTTGAGTGTCCTAAAACTACTGCAATATAATGTAATGTATGATTAATTTGTGTCTAATCTTTTAATGCTTTTAGATGCTTTTTTACACCTTGGCCAGGGGACTACAGATGAAAAGTAGCCTTTTGGCTAATTCTGGCTTTTTTACTCATGTTTTGTCATGTGTTTTATTAAATTGCACTGTCCCTTATGAAATAAACTAATCTAATCTAATCTAATCTAAATAAATACCCTAAGAAGACAAGATGAACATCCCTAACCTGTTATAAGGATGCTTTACTTGAAAACACTTACATTGGTTTTACGCTTTCAAGCAAGCTGAAGTGACCGTCTGCTGTTGTTGGTCTCATTGAGGAAGAGTTCACATTAATGTATAAGACCAGACCTGCATATAGACCCACAGACAACTCTAAATCTGAACATCTTCGTTGTATTTTTCCAGAAAATGTCCGAAGAACCAGCGCGGTCGGCGACACAAGCAGAACCTGGGACACTTCCCCTCAGAGTCCAACTCACGCATGGTATAGCTCCGCCCACCGCAGCAGAATGGGCGGAGCTATAACTGGGACCTTACCGCTGGACTACTTTTTGGAGACTTCAGGTTCTACGCCCAATGCCTGGCTCACAGGAACAATGGCCTTGTTATAGTCTTGTCAGGAGGAGACTTGTGCAGCTTCTCCAGGTTCTGTCCATGATTCTGGGTGATCGTCTGGCTCCGTTTTCATCTTCAGTGGTTCTGTTGTTGTCTTGTAAAAGGAGTCAGATTTTTGGGGGTTGACGGAGTTTAAAAGGCGAGACACTACAGGACAACATACACGACATATTAGCTTAAATCAATCCACTTTATCCACTGAGTTCTATAGAAAAAGGATGTTTTCTCCTAAATCTTCTTTCTTCACAACAGCCTCTAAATAGATTTTTTGCAAGATTTGTAATGAAGTCTTTTGAGAAAACGTACCTTTTCTAAATCAGACTTTATGTCAGTGTTGTTTTTACTTTTTGGTGAAAGAATCTGAGCCACTACAATGAAATAAGGTCTTTAGGATCATCTTTAAACCAACAGATTCTATAGATTCAGTCTCTTTCATGGAGCAGAGATTAGATTGAACAAATCCAGTAGTTTGACTTCCTCTGACACTTTTCACTCGCTCACAGAAGAGTTCGCTGCATGTGTCGTTCTCCTCAGAGTCCTAGTCCAGTAGGATCGTCTTTTCTTCAGTTTAAAGATCAAATATCTGCTCCAAACTTACTCAACTGTGTTTTTAGTCCAAAATGTTTTGTCTGTGATCTGTTTGAAAAGAAAGATGGCCTCCAGAAGCAGCTGATCATCTAAACACAGAGTAATCAAACAGCACGAGGCGACATGCTAGCAATACTACGGTGGCCCTGAAGGACAAAACAAACGCAAATTTGAAAACACACACCAAGATTAAAAAACACAATCACAAATTCAGAAACACAAACTCAAATTCAGAAACACGCTCCAAAATGTAAAAACACAAACACAAATTTGAAAAACAAGCCCAAAATTCAAAAACATAAATTCAGAAACACAAACGAGAAATCAAAACACGCACAAAAAATTTGAAAACACACATTCAAAAACACAAACGCAAATTCAAAAACACAAACGCGAATTCAAAAACACAAACGCGAATTCAAAAACACAAATCCAAAAACGCAAATTCAAAAACACAAATTCAAAAACAGAAAACGCAAATTCAAAAACACAAACGCAAATTCAAGAACACAAATTCAAAAACACAAATTCAAAAACACAAATCCAAAAACACAAAGCGAATTCAGAAACACAAATCCAAAAACAGAAAAACGCAAATTCAAAAACACAAACGCAAATTCAAGAACACAAATTCAAAAACACAAACGCAAATTCAAGAACACAAATTCAAAAACACAAACGCAAATTAAACACACAAATTCAAAAACACAAACGCAAATTCAAAAACGCAAATTCAAAAAACACAAATCAAAAACAAACGCGAATTCAAACACACACCAAAATTCAGATTTGGTCCACAGAAGCACAGTCTTTTCATCGTGTGCTTCATTGGATTTGGATGTGTTTGTAGTTTCAAATTTCTAAGTTATTTTTTAATTTGCGTTTGTGTTTTTGAATTTTGGTGCGTGTTCTATAATTTGCTTTTGTGTTTTTTCCTTTAGGGCCACCGTACAGTCACCTAGATCCATGATTTCAAAACCTAAACCGAACCAAAAAACTCTCTGCTTCTTCTGTGTCGTGATGCTTCAACCAATCAGCTTTTATCCAGTCTGATTCTCTGTAAAACTCAATTCAGAGAGGTTCAGTTTACACAAATACTAAACCAAATACAACGTAAGATACAAAAACTTATCCCACACTGTTGTATTTTGCTCACACAAGGCCTTTTTTCTCTATACGACATGACATAATGTTCACCTGTAGAGTCTCGTCTGTCTTTCCCTCTGTTTGTTCAGACACTTGAATGTTTTATGAATTATTTTGAATGTAAAAGCTGATCACCAAATTACTTTTGTCATCTTGTTGTGTCGTCTTTTGCGCACACAAACTCTACAGAATGTTGAATCTCCTTCTTCTGCTTCTCCTTCCTGTTATGAATATTATTTTCCAGACGTTTCCATTGAAAACACAGCTCAGATATTATATTTACTGACATTATATAGTTTTAAGGTTGCACTTTACTCTGCAGAACAGTGAGAGAGTCATCATGCATCAGAACAATGCTTCACTCAAATGTTACACTACAAAATACATACTAGCAAAAGAGACAGCAGCAGACTGTATATGTTTTGCTCCTTTAACCTCGAGTCAGATATGAACTTTAATAAATAAGCTAGAGTTAGACCCTGGATCTGCCCTGGAGCAGAGCCACAAGTGAAACTGGTGCCGGTCGCTACTGCTGGGCCAAACAGGTTGACGCTTCAACACGTGTGTGGAGCACTAGAAGTGTGTCGATTCGTGTCAGCAAGTGTCTCTGATGTGCTCGTTTGATTTTGACACACAAAGCTGTTTCTGAGTGTGAGGAAAGATGACTCTGTGCTGACAAAAATTATGAAGGTCTATATATTTAAATTTGCAGCTTGACAGAGCCTTAAGCAACTAAAATTGGTTCATTCGCACCTGGGTTATGTCATCTCATGTGTGGCTCAACTGATGAAGCAGGTGTTGCTCTGTGGAAAAGGTCACAAGATTGAATCTCATGTCACATGTGGATGCGTCCTCTACCCATCGCTACGGACCGCAGCAGTTTATCACGGCTGTGTGTTTGATTTGAAACCCTCTGTGATGGAGTCGTTTGTCGCTCCTCGAGTGTCGAGTCCATAAACCACACAAACAGAGATGATCACTGACACGTTTACATGTGTTCAGACCAAAGCAGTGATTGCTTAAAGCAGAGATGGGCCATTATTTTTCATCCAAGACATTTCAGTGAAACATAGGCTTTTTAATCTATTACAGTCCATTTATTGTGAAAATGTTTAAGAACACGGGTGCAGACTAGAGAGATCCAGCCCAAAATATACAGCTCGAACCGGCTCATGCCCACATACACGCTCCTCACTCCATCTTTCTTCCTCCTCTTTACTTACTCTGCGCGTGTCACATATACACAAGTCTTGTGTCTCTTTCTCTTTACTTTGCACAACAAACTCACACCGTTCCTTCTCGTCACTTCCAACCCTCGCATTTCTTCACCGCAGTGGTTTTGCGTCATGTTCCGGACCGGCTGTCAATCATCCGTGGAGCACGTGTGTTTAGTGCATCTCTGCGTCTTGACCCAAACCCGTGCCCAGTCAGAATCTAAACTCAACCATAGCCAAGTCAGTGAAAAGCGTATACATCTAAAGAGCAACACTCTCTCTTCTGATCAGGATAAATAATATGTTTATCTCTGTACTGTGGAGTAGTGCAACCAGTGTTTTTATTAGAGTTTTCGTAAGTCTATGTTTTCGTCGTTACATTTCCAGTTTTCGAAGCTGGTGCAGAATGGAATCCAGCCGTTTTAAAGCACACGTTTGTATATTTTCCTGTGTGTGGTCCAGCGTTAACATGTTTTTTTTCTTTTAAATGTTGTTGGTGTAGTCAGGTCTGCTCGGCGCTCAGACGAGATCCTGGTCTAGTCGGATTTCTGCTGTCCTGTATTTGTCGTATTCTGTAAACTGGAACTGTGTTATTACCACCTTTTCTGCATGTTCTCAATTGGACTCAGGGGCTATTTTAAGCCCCGCCCAAATAAAAGAACTTTTTCTACAAACTGAATGTTCTTTTTTTTTTCACAAACTGTCACAAGAGATAGAAATAAGATGGTTTGGGCAGTCATATATATTTGTAGTCTGTATTTTTTCTTGTTCAAGTCTCCAGTGTTTCACCAAATAAACTTCAATAAAAAATTTCAGAACACACATACTGTAGACTCATGTACAGACCTACATGTGGACCTTTATGTGGACATGTGTCTGCTTACATATGGATCAATATGCATGCTGATATGTGGGTAGACCTATATAGGATCTACATAATATATAGGGTGTTCATTTGGACCTACATAAGAACCTACAGTATATATGGACCTACATATGGACCTGCATAAGAACCTACATATAGACCTACATTAGAACCTACATATGGACCTGCATAATAACCTACATAATAGATCTACATAATAGACCTACATAAGAATCTACATAAGAACCTACATAGAGACCTACATTAGAACCTACATATGGACCTACATAAGAACCGAAATAATGGACCTACATAAGAACCTACGGACCTACATAAGAACCTACATAATGGACCTGTGGCCATACCTGTTTGTCAAAGCCTGATCCTGTCAGATCTCAGAAGCTAAGCAAGAAAGGGCCTGGTTAGTATTTGGATGGGAGACGGTTAGAACACAGGTGCCACAGTGGGACGACAGAAGTAGATTGTCGTTGTGTCCTTGGGCAAGACACTTAACCCACATGGCCTCAGTGTCTGTTACACTGGGTGAGTGGATGCTAGATTGTAAAGCGCTTTGAGTGCCTGTAAAGGTAGAAAAGCGCTATATAAATAGACCATTTATCTACATAACAAGATGGCTTCCAACGTTACTGACATGACAGTGGAAGGAGCTCCATCATGGTGTAGGGTGCTTTTTCATTCAGTGGAACGCTGGAGCTTCAGGGTGCGTGGTGCAGGTCGTCAAACGGCAGCTGGTTATGTGCAGATGTTGCAGGAGCATCCCTCATGACTGAGGTCCTGGTGGTGGTAACAGCTGGTTTGTCAACAGGACAACGCTGCAGAAGTCTTTTGTCACTTGACAAAGGACTTCTTCTGGGAGAATAACATCACATTTTTTGGACCATCCTGGCATGTTCCCCTGATTGAAACCCCATAGAGAACATTTGGGGATGGATGGCAAGGGAAGTTTATGAAAATGGTCATCAGTTCCTGACAGTTGAAGCTCTTTGTGAAACCATCTTCATCACTTGGAGCAACGTTCCCAATCACTTTTTATAAACACTCACATCCAGCTGCCCAAATGAATTTTTGAAGTGATTAACAAAAACGATGGAGCTACTCATTACTGAGTCCTACTGAGAACATTTTTGTTCTGGTTTGGAGAGTTTTATGTTGTTTTTGAGTCTTAAACTTTTGATCAGCTGAAAAACAGCCTATTTCAGTTTATTTCTTTTTATTTATGAAGTTCTAAATGTTTTTGTCACACTTCCTCTTTTGCTTTTGCATAATGTAGCTCTACTTAAAACCTCATGAAGATCCATTCATTCATTCATTCATTTTCTACGCTTAATCCGTTAGGGGTCGCGGGTGACTGGAGCCTTCCCAGTGACTTTGGGCCTTAGGCGGGGAACACCCTGGACAGTGGCCAACTTGCGCAGGTTTGACAAAACATTCACTCTCTATTCACTCACTAAGGGAAATTATAGTGATGCCCAATCAACCTAAACATGCATGTTTTGGAGTGGGAGGAAACGAGTACCGCAGAAAACCCACAGTGACACGGGGAGAACATGCAAACTCAACCCAGAGAGATCATGAGATGTTGATATGGTCCGACCCGGGAATCGAACCCACGACCTCCTTATTGGGAAGCCAGAGCTCTAACCACTTGGCTACCTGTGCTTTTGCAGAATGTAGCTCTACTTAAAACCTCATGAAGATCCAAATTTGCAAAATGCGAATTCTAGCCCATCTTTTCCCATACAGGAGTATGTACGACAAAAAAATACATAAAATAAAAAATAGTATACAACAAAAACAACAAAAAGAAAGACAATTTTGTGCATTTACAATAGAACATAAATGAGCCATTGACATGGACTTGCATGTGATAATGATTATATATGAATGTACATGCTTATGTAAGTGACCCTTTCTGTTAGACCCACAGTACATGAACTTACATAAAAACCTAACAATAGACCTAAGGATGTATATTTACATCTGCAAAAAAAAAAAAAAAAAAAACTCACAGAAGTACATTGAATATACACCTGTGTTTTAGGTTATTTACTTTGTGCTTCTGGCGAAATCTTCTAAAGTGATTTGTAACTCAGTGTCCAGTTGTGTCAGTGAGACTGGAGAATAAATGGAGCATTGCGTGACAGTCCAAGCTTCTGAAGTGACAGGGACAGAGCAGAGCAAAGGGCCTGTTAGCAGGACTGTTAGCAGGACAGGGGGTATTTTTAGGAGCACAGACACACTCTGGGTGGGACGGGACCGGACAGCTGCTGGATTCACTCTCTGTGACTAAAGTGTCCCAGCCTCACACACCCTCACAGAGTCCTTCTGCTCCAGCTGGATTAGAGCTCAGACCGGGACACCTGTTGGTTCCTTGGTGATTAAAAGTGTTTTACATATTTTTTTACTTTTTATGATCAAGACTCATTAACGCTCATTATGAATTGTAAGAAAGTAAAAGTTGATCATTCTGGGGCTGGTGGTAAACAAAAAGTCAAATGGGAACTTACAAATGTAATGAATGCCATGGGGCAGACTGACAACATGGCTGCCATTCTGTACCAAGAGTATCAATGAGAGGGGGGGGGGGCAGAGGGAGAGGGAGAGAGAGAGAAAGATAGAGCTAGAAAGAGAGAGGGGGGGGGAGAGAGTAGGGGAGAGGGGAGAAGAGGAAGAGGGTTGGGAGATGAAGAGGCCAGAGCCGTGCGTATTTAAAGAACACATAGTTTGATATGAAAGCTATTTTACATATATATATATATATATATATATATATATTATATATATATATATATATATATATTATAGTTCTTCCTTCACCTTCACAATAACAATAAACAAATGAATTAATCATGTTGATCTAATTCAGTCAAAAATCATTTCACAGGTACGTTTCTAGCTAAATGTAACAATTCTTATAATAAACTGATGATTTTGTCTTACTTTTGCTCTTGTCTTCATGCTGTGGGAGAAATTCGCAAAAAAAAAATCGCAATATTTCCTGGAAAAAATCGCAATTATAATTTTTGGCTAAATCGCCCAGCCCTAATTTGAACAAAGTTGAATCTCAAATAACGAAGCATTGTGAATACTGAGAATTTCTATTTCTTTTCTCTGAATGGCCATTCAACTACATGTCTAATGTCAAATGTTTTGTCTGTCATTTATATTCAATACATGGTACTACTTAAAAGCAACCTACAGTTTCTGCCTCCTGTCTCCCTGAGCGGTGCTTATTTCTTCTGGTGTCTAGCCTAATATTCTTGTTGTAATAACAGTGTTATAATTCAGCTTTTACAAAGCATAGCTTTCTCGTAAGCGAGTTTACTGTTTATTCATGCTGTTTACTATTTATAGCAACGTATATGCTACAAGAGAGAGAGAAAAAGAGTGAGAGAGGAGAGGGAGGAAGGGGAAACGAGAGAGTGAGCGAGAGGAAGGAGAGAGAGGAGAGAGAGAAGAGGAGAGGCAGAATGAGAGAGGAGAAGGGGTGAGAGAGTGAAAGGAGAGGAAGAAGGGTGGGATGAGAGAGATAAAGAGAATAAGGGAATGAGGCAGAGAGAAGAAAGAGAGGCAAGAGAGATGGTGTGTGTGTTGTGTGTGTGTGTGTGAGAGAGAGAGAGAGAGAGAGACAGAGAGAGAAAGTGGGAGAAGAGAAGAAAGAGAGAGAGAGATAGATAGAAGGGTGACAGAGAGAGAGAAGGGAGGTAGAATGACAACTCCTTGACCCATATTTTATAGTAAATTCTACAGAAAACTACATTCTTCGTTCCTTACTGTTTGCATTGGTCGCCATGGTTTCCACACACACCTGTTCCTGCTGATGTGTGAGTGAGTTTCTATCAGCGTGAATGCAGAGAAGATGAGCTCGTGTGTCAGCTGTGCTCCTCCTCAGACACACCAGCCTCACCCAGGGAGCTCAGGTCGTATTCTGAGAGAGGAGAGCACGCAGGGACACGGTCAGGACAGGCTAAAGCTCAGCCTCATCTGGTCCCTGGGGCCTGTGTAAGAGAGGGAGAGAGACTGTTTTCTCACAATAAAACATTTTTATCACCTAGAGCTGGCGATTATTTTCTTGAGGGCCAAACCAACCAGAAAAGTGAAGGAGGGCTGAAAACACTGGTATCCATCTTGTTTTGCCCGCCCACTTTTTCTACCGTTACGCACAGAACTCGGAAACACACTTCCGGTCAGCTCCTCCCCCGTTCATTACATTGACATAACCTGCTGAGAAAACTTGCGGAAAATCATATTTCAGGTCGGTTATTTTTTCCAAATGTGCCCCAATAAACAAGCAATGCATTTTTTTTCTCTGGATCGCTTGAAAACGACTGTTAAAGTATTTGAATAATCGTTTACCGGTCGGATCGCTGCGATAGACGTGTATTGCCGACAGCTGATGACCAAAAAAGGTTTCTGAGTTCTGTGTGTAACGGTAGAAAAAGTGGGCGGGTGAAATAAGATAATGAGATAAGTCTACAGTACAAGTACAAATAAAATAGTGTCCAACAAAATTTTATTTTTTGTCGCAAAATTATGAGCTTTTTTAATTTTAGTCTATTTTATTCTCCGAAAAAACATGACTTTGTGAGTTCAATCATAACTTTTGTAAGTTTCAACTTTATTTTCATAAAATGATCAGTTTAACCCTCTGACACCTATAGGGACCGTTTGTGTACATTTTGCAGTTTTTTTTTTTTTTTTTTCATTGTTGAAAAAAAAAATGGGTTGTCTTGGGGTTAAAAAAAATGCCACCTTCAGACCTCACCTAGCCCCGCCCACTTCTTGGCTACATTTTTGCCTACACTCAGCACTAAAAGAACCGTTTGTGCCCCATTGACTTCCATTATAAACTCACTTTTTCAGCCTGATGTAATATAGACATTAAATAATGTGAGATCATAGTGAGTGAGAGAACAAACCTTGGTTATTTTTCTTGGAATTTTGATATTAGAAAACGGAAACAGTTAGCTTTCTGTTTTTGAATGTCCTATTTTAATTGAAAATCAAAAGTCCACGACGTACCCAGACTCCCCCAACCATTACAAACACAAAACAGTATACATTCAATTCAATTTATTTTTGAAAAGCCCACAATCACAACAATAAGTCATCTCGAAGGACTTCACAAGAACAGGTAAAGGTGCAGGAGTCCATGTGGGGAGGGACCAAGTCCACAACCAGGGGGCCTCAACACTGGAGCATCCTAGGACAGACACTCTCCCAAGGGGAGAGAACTCAGTGCAGCAGCTTCGGGCTTCTCTGTGTCTTTGCGTATACTGTCCTGTGTCATGTTAAAAAACACATGTATCTGTTTAGCATATAACCTATTACAGCACACCAAAAATAGGACCCAAAATTGACTCAAGACAAAGCAAAGTTCTTCAGTTTGATTTCAGCTAGTGCAGGCAGATCCGAGGTGAGTATTGTGACTATAGGAGCAGAGACCAGGGAACCATGGACAAAGCGGATGAACAATCTGGCACCGACTGACTGTAGAGCTGGACATAGAGCCCAGGCACTCCCACAAAGAGAAGAGAAGAGGAACACAGCAGCACAAAGGTCAGAGCCTGACTTAACCTCTGTCATTCAAAGGGGTGGGGCCTTTGCACAGTTTCTTCATAACTTTATTTCGTCGTATCAAAGACACTAAACATTTGGAAAACTCAACAATGACTTCTAACGAGGCTCTGACTTCTGATCTCTTCAAATGTGTTCCATTGATTTGTTCCAGTTGACACTTTTTATAACTTGGGTTTTCTGCTGGCTAATTGTCTAGCCGCCAATGTCTGTGATAGGAACAACAAATGATCGTTAATGCAAATGGCTAACAAAACAAATACAGTCGTGGAAGTAAAAGCCATGGCAGTGCTGTGCATCAATGGCTTTTGCTCACTGACGTTGCCATTATAGCTGTTAGCTTTTGCCTTTTGGTAGCTGCGCCTCAGGCTATGGAACAAGTGCAGTTGTGTTTCCCCTCAGGATTCTTTGTTTGAGGAGTGGGATGAGCTCGAGCCGAGTGAATCTGAATGAAGCTGAAAGCTCACACGAAGGGACATGCACAGATAGAGCCCTTGTGGAGCACCTGCCCTTCTGGCACAAGTGCCCTTCTGGTCAACCTTTTTTTTTTTACTCTGTTTATTTTTTACTTCATGAAGACAGCAGTGATGAAAAATGTTTTAAACTGGCCTGCTACCATATAATAATGTAGCTGCTTTGCTCCACTCTGCTCTCTCTCTCTCTTTCTCTCTCCCTCGCTCACGTGCGTTCGTCTGTCGCAGCTCCGTCCTGTGTTCTTCCCTTTCCATGCCCCTAACAGCAAATAGCGTGGAATCATAAATGGCAGGAACCATTTGAAGTTCATAACGATGTTCTACACAGCCTAAGCTTTTAGCCAGTTTTTATATTTTGATAATCCGTCTGGTATTTGCAAAGTTATGAGCAAAACTGCTAATGAAACTTTACGTTTGCATGAAATACAGCAGCGAAGCGCGCGGCACGTCTCGGGAAAAGATACGCTGACTTTTAGTAAAAGCAGCACAACACATGTACTTCCAGAAGAAGTGAGCACAAAAGTTTTAGGCAGAAATGTAGTGTGACTGCTGACTGTTGGCGGCCCTTGCCTCGGCTGTGTCAGCCCCTCTTACCCACGTTTTCTTGTCAAATATCTTCCTCCCTCTGAATCCTGGTGTTTAACCTACATTTTGTTCCTATTCTATATCCTCTCATGTTGTTGTTCTAGGATCTTTGCCATTTGAGATCGTTATGAGAGGCTTGTTTTTACAGTTGGCTTGACCTAGGCCGAGTTGTGCCCAGAAACTCGGGCTCATGGAATAGAGATCAAAGGGCCCATATGACATTATTTTAATGTCTATTTTTTTATGTTGTTTCCTTATTAAAACATATCTGGAGTTGTATTTTTTTGAACTTATGTCTATTAAACTCATAAATCCAGCATTCTTAGCCTGGGTTCTTCACTTAAGCTGAAAACAGCCTGTTGGTAATGCAAAAAGTGCCCCACTGTGGTTTAAAATTCCACACACCTTTACTGTAACCATTTAACTTACTGCAATAATAAGAATTTGTTACACAGTGACTGCAGTTTGGTCCTCCACCACTTGCACAAGTTCCCTTACGAAAACATATTTGCCTCCCCTTGAGCTACAGTATTGTATTGTAACGCTCCTTTAGGCAGGTTCACGGTTATCAACGTGTCCCTCTTTCAAATTTCTGACAGATGAATTAGCCAATCAGAGACACACATCTTCCACCGTGTAAAATACAATATGGCTGCTCCCGACGAAAAAAATACATGAAAAAAAAATATCACGTGGAACTGAAAAACATCGTGGATTTCTGCAGAATCAATGAGCAAAGCAAAAAACAATTTTAATTGAGGTGAGTGAAGTTAGATTTTGGTCTAAATGACAGACGACCAATCAGCTCCTTTGTTTCATCTGCGTCACGCTAATAAGCTGATTGCCCGGTACGATGTATATTTAGTCTGAAACGCAGACCCACCCTTTTGCAGTTTGCTGAAGTGTGGGTTCTGCATCCCAGGCAAGGTTCACGGATCACCAGACACCACAGACACGGACTAGTTTTGCAGAAAAATTATTTATTACAAAATTTAAAAGTCTCTGAGTAAAAAAGGGGAATTTGTTGGAGGAGAGGGCGAAGTCTATTTTGGGGCAAACTGTCTAGGGGTCCAGGCCCAGGTCGGCTACAGGGCCCTGTTACTTTTTGTGGTCTGGCACAGCTGGTGTGCTACTTTGTCCCAGTGTGCCCCAATCTTGCCCTCAGAGCGGCCGACTTGTCTTTGTACAGGATGCCTGGACGACCCAACTGGACAGAGGAGACACAAGGTGTGAGAGAGAGCATAACACAATTACAAAATCTATTAAAAAGTCCCATTCTAACAAAGTCCCAAGTGCACTGCCAAACCAAACAAATTCTTGTACAAACTGACCTGGACAAAGGAGACACAAGGTGTGAGAGAGAATGAGTGAGGAGGAGAGCAGGAATTTTAAACAAAAAGCCCGGCCCATTCCAGCTGCCAACTAATAAAAAGGAAATGGCCATTTGCCCACCACAAACAAAACCACACCCACACAGAAAGGAAAACACCCATTTAAAGTGGCAGGAGCGATACTGTTCCCCCTGTTACTTTATAGTATAATGGTTCATGGTAAAATACCTGGAAATTTCAAAACTTCCATTTAGCCACATCACGAGAGCATGTTACAGGCTTTAAGGCACAGTATGAATGAAGGCTAGGTTAGGCCTATTTGCCAATTCAAAGTGCTGTTCTTAATCTGTGGATGAAGGTTAACAAATAGATTCCAAGAATACCCCAAAATACAGGAAATGAACCCTATTTTGAGCAAACATTTCTGGGGGAAGCCCCCCAGACCACTATGCAAGGGTTCAAATATTTTATTTAATGAAAGGTGTTCCGCCCTGTCATTACTCTCCCAGGCCACTTTAGTTCCCTAGTCTGCCCTAGCTACAGAGAGTAGGACAAAGCAAAGAGAACTGAAGCTCCACTGGGAACACTGACACAGGATTTGGACACAATTATTCAGTAAACTATAGTTGCAAAAATCCACACCCTGATCTGAAAACAACTACATTGCTCTGAAGTAAGGGGTGGTTAAAATAGAGGATTTGTTAACTAATAGCTCAGATTGCAGAAAATTGCATCTATTTCAGCCAAATCTCCAGGGGGAGGGACCCCCTGACCCCCCCATATAATAGCAATCACCTCTGTACATTTCTTTACTCTGGTTTAAACTCTGGTTTAAACTTAAACTTAAGCTTGTTCTACGTTATACAGTTCCATTCCTCGGGGCAAAAAACTGAATGTTTTTTGTTAATTTAAGAAACTTTTCATTCAAATTACAGACTCTTCTGTATTTTATATCTTCCAGAGATTTCTTTCATACGACGCAACATTTTCTCACACAAAAGACAGAAAGTCAAACATTTAATAAAAGACTAATAATACAACAGGAACATAAAGAGCCAAAACAAATTATCTTAAAATAAGAATACAGACATGTTACCTTAGCCTAAAGCACCTTTGAAACTGAAACAGTTCTGTTCTGTCCAAACCAACTGAAAACATGTAGACTATAAGAAACAGACCAGTTCATTTAAAACAGAGAAAAGTCTTTCTTTTACAAACAGAACTGTTAAAATAGACGAAAACACCAAATGGACAAAATCTATCAAATATACAGAAAACATTCCAGTTTATTAACAGATACTTTTAAGAGTGCAATGTTACACTCACGTTCAGTAGCATGTGTGTACAGTACGTGGATGTGGGAGTCGCTTGCCTTTATTTAAAAAGTTGAACTGACACTGCACCTCTGTAGACTGAAAAGCACAAGCTCACTATAAAATGTGTTTATTAACTGCAATGACCCCACAATACACTGCAATACCCCACAATACACTGCAATACCCCACAATACACTGCAATGACCCCACAATACACTGCAATCTACAGGTACTTTGTACTTTGTGAAAACAAGATGTTAATGTACTTTACTGTATAAACTACAGCAGTTTGTTCCAGTGTTTATTTGATGTATCATGTTAAAAAAAGACATTTGTCCCAGTTTCTTCCATGGACGGTAACTATGTAGTGACAGTTGGTTTAGTGAAACGAGTGTTCAGTTATTTAAAGAGCTGGTGTTACACAAGGTTTTGTTTTCATTTTAATGTTGCTTATTTATCAAAAACACACCTGGACTTTTGAATAGTTTTGTATAATATGAGACCTCATAAAGAAACTCTAACTCCGGTTTGTGAGTGAAATAAAGGATGTTAACCCTCTAACTCCGGTTTGTGAGTGAAATAAAGGATGTTAACCCCATAACTCCGGTTTGTGAGTGAAATAAAGGATGTTAACCCTCTAACTCCAGTTTGTGAGTGAAATAAAGGATGTTAACCCCATAACTCCGGTTTGTGAGTGAAATAAAGGATGTTAACCCTCTAACTCCGGTTTGTGAGTGAAATAAAGGATGTTAACCCTCTAACTCCGGTTTGTGAGTGAAATAAAGGATGTTAAACCTCTAACTCCGGTTTGTGAGTGAAATAAAGGATGGTAACCCTCTAACTCCAGTTTTGTGAGTGAAATAAAGGATGTTAACCCCATAACTCCAGTTTGTGAGTGAAATAAAGGATGTTAAACCGCTAACTCCAGTTTGTGAGTGAAATAAAGGATGTTAACCCCCTAACACCTGTTTCTTAGTGAAATAAAGGATGGTAACCCCATAACTCCAGTTTGTGAGTGAAAAAAAGGTTGTTAACCCTATTATTCCAGTTTGTGAGTGAAATAAAGGTTGTTAACCCTATTATTCTAGTTTGTGAGTGAAATAAAGGATGGTAACCCCATAACTCCAGTTTGTGAGTGAAATAAAGGATGGTAACCCCATAACTCCAGTTTGTGAGTGAAATAAACGATGTTAAACCTCTAACTCCAGTTTGTGAGTAAAATAAAGGATGGTAACCCCATAACTCCAGTTTGTGAGTGAAATAAAGGATGTGTGTGCGTGGGGGTTTCCGCTGTGGCCTCTGCCTCAAATGTCAGATGATCACCTTTCACAGAGAGCTAAGTTTAGTCTCTCAGGGGCCACTCCTCGGGCCCCAAATCAGGACTGAAGCTTTTTTAAACCTGTGTGAGCCGGACTGTCTCTCCTCTGCACACGCCGGACCTCTGCCCACTCCACAGACCGAACTCAGGACAGATTTGGGCTGATTTAACACTTGGGAGATTTGAAGAAGCAGGACATTCGAGGTAAGTTCAGTTCAGATCTGGTTTATGAGTTAAAATGTGCCGGATGCCCTTCCATTCTGAGGTGTGGTTGTGTCATAGAGCAACAGCTGATTGGGTTCAACTTTTAGAGCTAAAGTGAGTGTATATGAGACGGTGTAGATTTGTTTGTGTAGATTTCCAAACTTAACCAAGAGAGTTGTGTCTTTGGGCAACACACTTTATATGTTAGTATTGGTAACTCCAGCAGCTGGCTATATAAATCCAGTGTCTCACTAAGATGGTAATAGTGATGATTCATAGACAGATCAAATGATCAGAAGTGGGAGAAGTCAGAGCCTGTGTACACAGATAAAGTAAAGTTACTTCATAAGAAGGAAAGTGATCAGAAATGACTCAAATCAGTTAAAAAGATTTGAGGAAACAAGAGTGATTTAGAGAAACTGGTCATAACATGTGATTCATAAAGTTTTTTCACACTGTGGGAACCTTTTTACTTTTCTTAGTTCCAGTCCAATCCAGTGGGAACTTTTTAGTGCTGCTGTGGGGCAGGTTCTTTCAGTCTGACCAGGATTCTTTTGGTGACACAATCATAATTCTTATACAGACATAGAGCTAACCCTGACATAAGCTGGTCACTGTCCAGTGTTCACCCACCTAAGGCCCAAAGTCACTGGAATAAGTGTGAGAGAGAATGAAAGAATGTAAGAATGAATGAAAGAATGAATGAATGAATACATTAAGCTTTTGCCACGTGTGGATTTACAAGTCGTCACTTCGACTTGAGTTGAATTTTGATGACTTAAGACTTGAAATAATAAAATGGACTAAGACTCGAAAGTCAGCATGTACATGATGTTTCTACAAAAAAAGTATAATTTACATAAACAAACTGGAACTTTTTTCACATTCTGCATTTGTAAACAGAAATGTGTTTTCAATGGGATACAATAGTTTATAAAAGTTAGTGAAACTGTAAACAGACAAAATGTATTCGGCTTTTTGATTAAAGACTTGAAAGTAAAAGCAGAAAACTCGGATCTGTCTCTCTTTGACTCGGACTTGTCTCTCTTTAACTTGGACTTGTCTCTCTTTCACTCAGGACTTGTCTCTCTTTGACTTGGACTTGTCTCTCTTTGACTCAAGTCTTTGCTTAGACTTAAAGCCAAGACTTGAGCCACACTTGTCCTGTCTTTGTCTTTCACAGCCTGTTCTAACCCTGCGTGCCAAAGATGGATACCCAGAAGAAGCTTGAGATCGTGGGTGTGGAGGACGAGGCGGGAACCCCATCAGCGGCCTGACCATCCTGTCTCTGCTGGAGCGCGTGGCCGGCATCATAGACAACGTCCAGGCCTGTCAACAGCGCATGGAGGAACGTCAACAGGAGCTCGAGAACAGCATCAAGAACATCCAGGGAGACGTCCTGAAGCTCGCCAAGGACCATGGGGACACCAGCGGCACCGTGGACAAGCTGCTGCAGAAGACACGCAAGGTCAGCGCCAACGTCAAGGAGGTGCGCAGCCGCGTGGAGAAGCAGAACGTCCGGGTGAAGAAGGTGGAGTCGACGCAGGACGAGCTGCTGACCAGGAACAAGTTCAGAGTGGTGATCTACCAGGTGAGAGAGCAAACACCACACAGAAGAGACAGATGTGTTCTGTGTAATCCTCTAAGGTTGTTCATCTGGTGGAGGCATAGACATTAAATGAGTAGATGTGCAATCAGCAGCTCTTCTCTGTTGCTACAACACGAACAGCACAACGCCATAATATTTCGGTAGAGCTGATGATGCAAATCAATCGAACACAACAGCAGAAGTTGCACTTTTATGGATAAAACGAGCTATGACAAGCCATTTCAGCAAAACAGACTGATTTGTGTCTTATTAAGCTTTAGTCAACAACATTGGCAATGTTCTATTGTGTTCCCAAACTGATACATTCAGACCAGAAAATGCTACAAGCTTCATCACTGTGACTCAGGCTCTCCTCCACTGAGAAGTGAAGCTACAAATTTAATTTGGTGATATTTACGTAATTTTCTCTGTTTTCAATAGTAACATGTAAAAAACGACGTTTCACTAGCAAGGACCACATCACCTCAAAGAATGCAATTAAGATATTTATTGATGATTGATTGATGGCTGGATCGGGGTGACTGTGGATGGGGCTCTGTCTCGGCGATCCGTTCAGCCGATTCAGGGTGTGGTCGAGAAATCTGAGACAAGACGTGTTGTTAGGAAAGGGCGGTTTCTGGGTAATTGGAGGTGTGTCCAAGAAAGCGAGTGAGGCATTGTTTCCTGGAGCGAAAGGGCTGTGGTTCTGCTCCTGAAACTTTGTTAATTTCAATAACTCCCATTTGTGTCATTAGAGTTCTAAATGATTCACTTGATCAAAAATCTCTAAGTGAAGTTTGCTAGTCATTAGCAGTTTTATACACAAACTTATAATAAAACACTAAGAAGTGTGTAAACTCAAAATTAAGTTGTAGCGAGGGTCTGACCTTTGCTAAATGTGGTCAGTAAGTTTGTACAGCTGACACTCTCCACACCTTTCATAACTTGTGTATTTTGCGGGCTAATGCTAACTGCTATAGGAGAACGCTCCGGAGTTTTTCAAAACACCGGACTAGCTCAGAGGCTAAGTGTTCGATAGCATCAGAGTCCAACTACAAGTCTACTAATTATATGTGTATGGGTGGAAGCACATAGTTTAACCCTTGCATAGTGTCATGAATCGAGCTCTAAACATAGCAGTTGTGTAGTCATTAAGACATGCACATGGTTTATTCTGAGTATTCACTGGAGTATACGCTCACACACACCGAGAGCGGGAGAGCCCAGAGTGGGACTGCCTGCAACATACTTTAAATACAGTCTATGAAATGTTTGAATGCTTTTGTCCAGCTTTTCATCTCCAGTGTGGGGAGTAACTCATTACAAAGTTACTAGTTACTCCAATATATTCTTATGCTTTTCATAACATATTGATGTAAAAAAGATGTGTTTCTCCAGAGAGAAAACATAGATGTGTCGCCTGATTCATATTTATCCCGATACAATTACCTCACTACACTGTAAGAAAAAATAGCGTTATTTAACAGTAAAGAGCTGGCAGCAATATTTGCCTGTAGAATGCCGTAGATTGGCAGTAGTGTTACCGTAGCTAAAATAACAGCTTAGTACTGTAAACATGTTGCAGTACATTACCGTATTTTTAAAATTATTTTACTGTACATTACTGTTGTATGTTTAGCCTTAATTTAACGGCATCTACCTGTAGTCTTATTTCACGGTTTAATACAATAGAAACCAATAACGGTATCACACTGCTACAAGCAGATAGGCTTTTCAAAATAAAACTCTGAAACCAAAATTCCTTGAAAACATGTTTTATTTAAGAACTTCAAAAAAATGCACCATTTCAAAACAGACACAAATTCACTCTATAAAGAACATGAGCTACAATTCTTAATTGTCCATTTTAAACATTTGGAAAATACAAAGTCTTTCAGTAAGTGCAAAAGTGAATGAGTATAGGATTGCTTATTTGCAAATCGATAACTATTGCATTAATAATGATTGACTTATTTTTTAATTTTTTTTGTAATTTCAATTTCTGTTTGAAGGCACTCATCTATTTTTGCAAGAAGTTAAAATGCCAACTTGTGCTTGGTGAATATGAAAAAATCTTAAATTGAAGTTATTAATGTGAATATCTTAAATTTAAATTTTCTGTAGTTTAGTCACATAAATTTAAGATATGTATTACAAGTTTTTCATCTATAATGTTTTTATAAGGCATTTTATATGTAACAACAGCCACATTTGCACATTATGCAAATGTAGGTTTGAATTAGATAACAACAAATTCTTCTGAAACTTTCACAAAAAGTTTGTAAAATCTGGTGTGAAAGAGCTAAATTAGTGATTTTAATAAAGTAATTTTATGTAGAGATTTAGAAGCAGATTGAGCTACTAGTTGGTTGGATGTTGAGAAAGCAAAATAACCAAAAAGCAAACAATTAAGAACAGATTTGTAGTGTCTTGTCTTATGAAATATACATTTAATTGTTGGTGGATATGGGAGCCTGATATGCCAAAATGTTCTTATCACACATGTAAAGCTATAATGTTGATGCCATTAAAGGCAACAAGTCTACAGCTTGTTAGTTTAATACTCATTAGTTTAATACTGTCACTCACTCAGCATGATGAGGCTGACCAAAAGGAAGAATGAGTTGATCTTGAAGTTGCCTTCACAGACTGTCTGCCCTCCAGTTCTGACCATTCAGCCATCGATGTCAACCCACTGAAATAATCTGCAAAAACAAAAACAAAGAAAGAGTTTTAGAAAAAGATTACAGAGAGAGAGAAACAGACAGACTTTGTTTGCTCTGAGCTAGGGCTGCAGCTATCGATTATTTCAGTAATTGATTAGTCTATTGATTATTTATTTTGATTAATCGAGTTATCTATTAACTTTTTTTTACATTTCGTAAAACATTTTTATTAGGGTAATAAGGATTTTCTGCTTAGTAACACAATTATTTTTCATTGCACATACAAAACAAACTTCTCCCCTTAATACACAAATTTAATATCATAATATAAGTGTGTTGAGATGGGAAATGAGAGCTTATTATGTCTTTGTGACTTATCATTAGATTCAATGTTAAATCCACAAACATCTGCAGACTCGTGGTTTGACTCAAAGCACTTTGACGTTGCGTCTGAAGTACTGCACACATCTCAAATGTGACAGACTGGGAGCAGAGCTATAAACCTACACAAATGTGTGGGTCTGTTTCATATAAGTTATGAATATAATGTTACAGCTCTGTAGCGCTGTATCTGCAGCTTGTCTTTTTAGAGCTCGATGGGCAGTTCAATTTTCACCTCCGTAAGTTTGTCCCTTGTGAGAGACTTTGTTTGTTTTATGATTTTGGCACTCTGTGCTCTCACAAACACAAGTCTCCTTAAAATACAGACTTGTTAGTTTAAAATACACTGTTTCCTCTGCTGTGCTGTAGCTGCAGCAGCGGTGCCGTCCTGGAAGAAGTTCCGTGTGAAACAAACGCTGCTTACTAGTTCTGCCTGCTCCGCACACCACAGATTCATGCCGTTTTAATTAAATATACAAATTAAATGAATCATCAAGGCAAATAAAAATATTTAAAGCTTTTTTTAAATCAAATTACTCAATAATTAGTTTCAGCCCTACTCTGAGCAATATTAATACAATTGTGTGAAGACATGATATTATGACATTCACTACGAGAGTATACCTTCACATGAGAAAACAAACATTTTGTGCACATGAAATTGATATTGTATGCTACAAAAGCACAATAAGGGACTCACCAGTAAGAAGAAGCATTGTACTTGCAGGTAGAATCAAAGATTTCTCAACAATCAGCACCACTAGTAGACATCTACAAAAATACAGCAAATTAAGCGTCATATAGAGTAAATGCTGAGAATAAAAGAACTTACATTGGAAAGGAATAGTCCTTTTCTCTTTGAATTATTCCATGAGTAGATCAGAGTAGACTGATGACCGGAGAGTCCCTGGGTGCAGACGCTTGTACAGTACAGGAGCTGTGTCTCCACTTGTTGCACACAGCTCTCACCAGCAAAGAAAGTTTACAAGGTGGAGAAAAAGTTTGACACAAGCAGTGCACCTGTAGGATAAGAAGAGGCATAAGGCTAATGTGATGCCTGCATTTATGTGGTGGAAATACAAGCTGACATGGAGCACCGTGGCATGGTCACGATGTATGGTTAAATCCATACAATAAACCTCAAGTACAATACATCCTACACATTACATTTAAGACAAATTGTGCCTGTGTTTTCATGTGATGACCTGTCACGGTCAAAACATGACACAAAAGCCGTTCAACTATCACATTTTTAATAAAAATACATTTAATTTAACGGCTAGAATTTAAAAAATTAGATGGCTTACCTTATTTTGAAGTAAATGTCGAAAAAAGCAGGGTTTGTGCCCAGATGTGTCACGATACTCCTCACATAAAATGTGCATGCAAGAGAACACATGTGCTTCCAGATGAACAAATATTGTACTTTACCGTAAATTTACACATAGGCTTACAGAGTGGTTGTTTTGAGATTTTCCTTCAGAAAACTACGGTAATTAAGTGCTTTTCACTGAAACGGTTAGTTACTGTTGAAAATAAGTGTATTTTACAGTTATTTCTTACAGTGTATGATACATACCAAAATACTGACCACTATGAGAAAATATAGAAAAAAACTAAAGAAATGTATTGTATCATACGTACATGCAAAAATGTTTTAAACATGTTTTAGAGAACAGTAACCTGGCTCATGCCAGATGGATCTGTGTTGAACTTCTATCTGAGTTCTCACTATATCCATCTGGGACTCACTGAAGGTGTTTGAGAAAAGGTGGGGCGTTTAGTGAAATACTTTGAGCTGATTGGGTGAGCCGCCGACCTTATGTTGTTTGGCCAATCACAGCAACAACTCTTAATGGTGTATCCAATGTCGGCGGCGCTGGGGCGCTAACAGCCCGTGTTAGTCCGCCCTGCTACAATGTGATTGGACCTCAAACCACACTGCTGTTATGTGAGAGGGCCGAAACACCGCGTTTCGGACGCTCAAACCAATCGAGCGGCTGGAAGGTCAGATGGTTTATCTCGTGTTTGTGAATTCACAAATATCGCGAGATAAACCATCTGGCTTACCAGGTTAAGAGAACAGGACTTCTTAAAAATTATTGTTATGAATGTAACTTTGATTATGTATAATAACAAAAGGTAGAAGAATTGTATTTTCACACTGCTCTTTATGTTTCACAAGTGTCCTCCATATCTCAGTAGTGAGTTTTAAAGCAGTCAAGCAGGTTCAGAAGTGTAACATTTATTAAGAGTTTAAGTATCCCCATACGCCTCCCTGTATCCATACATGTAATGCGGGGCATGGCAGAGTGGATAGCACTCTGGCCTCACAGAAAGGAGGTTGTGAGGCTGTGTGAAGCACTTTGGAACACATCTGTTTGTGGAAATGTGCTTTATACATAACCATTCATTCACTTCAGTTTGTTTGACTGACGAGATCTGGAGTCTGTGACTTGATCAAAGAATTATGGGGAAAATGTCACATTTTGTGATGTTACATTTGGGAGAAGTAACTTTTTTAGTTGTAAATTTGTACATTTTCTGTTTTCCAGCACGTTGTGAACAAACGAGACCAGTGAGTTCTGTCTGAATGAATAATGAAAAATTGTAGTTTGAATCAGGGTTTGAAAGCTGGGCTCTGATTGGCTGTGCTTGGGTGGTCCTCTCCAGTTTCACTTTGTTGTTTGTAAAAAGAAGTTTAAAAGCTGTACTTGCAACCAGAATGATACTGTACATGTGGATATAAACATGTGTTGAAGGAAGTGTTCAGATTGAAAACCTATATTGTGTTCAGCTGCTTCACCTCTAAATGAATCAGTACACAGATATAAATGTAAATAGGATTATTAATGCAGGACATGTTGTATACAGTAACACCACAGGTGTGTATGCTTTGCTCAAAGGAAGTCACAGTAGTTTCATTCAGTTCCATTTTGTAATACAAATATTTTACACTTTTTCTGTAACTAGTAAAATTACAGTTTTACTGTAACTTGCCCTACAGTGTCATTTACTCTGAAACATTTAGTCGTTTTTCACATTTTGCAGAACTTAAGTTTTGAATGTTTTTAGACTTGCTTTGAGGGAAACTCTGCACCACTGAAAAGGCGACAGGTGTGTGGGAGAAAAGACCAGACTCGTAGAAAAGAAGAAAACTCTACACAGTCTCACTCTTGCACAATTTATTTGCACGACTTTTCAGTCCTTCGACCTTCTTCAAGTACAGTATATGCAAACAGCCTCTTCTGTTCACTTATAAAAGTTAAGACACTGCCATCAATGAGCATGTCCAATCACATAACCAGAAAAATGTACATCTACATTTTGACTTGAAATCGACACAAAATAGAAAATACACCTTTTAGCAATAATATATACGTTGCAACATTTTCATATTAATATAACTATCATCGTGATTATTATACAATCGTATTACATTCCAACTCATCGTGTTTATTTAATCTGTTGAAAAGTATTTCAAATAGCACATTTCATATATAGCACAACTCAAAAGTCATTACAACATAACATTCAGTAACAGTTCATCTTTCGGATTAAGGGTTTGCAAAGTGAAAATCCAATAGGCTTCACGTCTTTTTAGCACGAGGTTGTGGTCACGCCTCCAGATGGAGCTGGTACATGTCCACAGAGGATACGTCATGTTTCAATAAGTTCAAATGAAAAGCTGATGGGCTGTGCCCTAACTTTTATGAGTGAACAGAAGAAGATGTCTGCATAAACCTGAAGAAGGTTGAAGGACTGAAAAGTTTTTCTAATGTTTTTGGACTTAAATCAACTATGTTCCCTTACAGTTTGTTTTAGCAGAAGTAGTAACTGGTATTTTTGGTATGATGAATGACAATAGTAATGATACGAATTATCTTTGATAGTTAAATTAAAACTGGTATTTTTTGGTTATGACCTGGAATGACTTAATAGCTAATTTGATTAGCAGTACTTTATCTTTTTGATAGTTAAAGTAGAGAAAAAGTAGAGAAAAGGGCCCTCGGTTGCCTTTAAGTTCCCCATTCAAATGTGTGATAACTTACTTTTATTAAATGACTGACTTCATTTGGCAATTGAAGATAACAGCTTCTATTCTATGACAGGGTCAATTATGCCTCGTCCTGAAAGTTACACTGTGTCACTTTGAGTGACGTAATTCCATCACACAGAGCGCTCACAACTGAATTTAAAGTGATATGACACATGTACTTTGAATCACAGACATATAATTAGTAGAGGCGCAGTTGGACTCTGATGCTATCGAACACATACAGTAGTATATGAGCTAGTCCGGTTTGTTCTGAAGAACTCTGGAGCGTTCTCTTGTTTGTTTTCCTGTATATGTTAGCATTAGCTATTAGCATTAGCCCGCAAAATACAAAAGTTATGAGAGATGTGGAGAGTGTCTCTGGTACAAACCTACTGACCACATGTAGCAGAGGTCAAAGGTCAGAGCCTCGCTATAACTATACTGTTGAGTTTAAAAACGTCTTAGTGTTTTATTATAGACTAAGTTTGTGTATAAAACTGCTAAGGGCTCAGGAACTTCACATAGACATTTCCAAACAAGTGCATCATTTAAGACTAATGACACTAAACAACTCTTTTACATCTTATAGTAAGATCAGAATTGCATTTGTGCCTATGAATATAACAATTTGGGAAAAATAATATAACATTGTGTTGTTTAATAAAGCTTCTCAAGACACACATCAGTCTGTTTTGTTCATGGTTTTACTGAAATCACTTTTGGTTTTATCCATAAAAGTGCAACTTAGGCCATTGTGTTCAGTTGATTTGCGTCACCACATCTACAGGAGGAATGTGGCGTTGCGCTGTTCGTGTTGTAGCAACAGAGCAGAGCTGCCGAGTGCACGTCTACTAAATTAAAGTCTATGGTTTGAATCATATATTTATTGATCCGACAATTATGATCAAGGGACAAACTATTGTGTCAGACCATATTACTCCGTCATTTCATTCCCTTTACTACAATACTGCTGCATTCATGTGGTTCTCAGGTAATTGTGTTTTTGAGATCAGAGGTCAAGGTTTCGACTTTGTTTGCATTCATGTGCTTTTTTTTTTTTACCTCGGAACGTCAGGATTTTGTTGTTAACTATAATAAATAAACAGCACTTTAACGAAGATTATTAGATCTAACAGTGAGATTTGATGATAGTCTGTCCAAAAACTAATGTTAAAGGATGTTTGTATTTATTTGTAACACCCGTCCCAAGTAGCTAGGCTATAACACTGTGTTAATTTGGTGGTAGTACTATAGACGGGGCCCTAGGTTCATTGACTACACAGAAAAATGTCTTGGTAAACAGGAGATACAATAATTTACATTTGACCCTAAAATTCTCAATTAAAGTTAAATGGCGGTGCCTCCAAATTATGTGTGTGAATAATTATATATGACCCTTTCAATGAAATTAACTAGACACAACACAATAAAGTAAATTTTCAAAAGTGAATTTTAGTAATAAAATGGTTTAAGAGAAAAAATAAAATAAAATATAAATGTGAACTGCACTTTTGTTTGTTTTCTTTTTTTTCGTTACAAATAAAATAAATACATTTTCGTTTTTGTCCACCTTGTTTGTAACCTGTTCCCTTTTGTTCACACTTTAGTTCTGTTTTAACGTCGCAGGCCTGATGATGCTTGCCTTCGGAGTGGCCTTGAAAACCAATAAAATGGCCGATTCTCTTGCAGTGCAACAACAACAAAAATGTGCAGTGTGTCGAGTACTCACGACCTGGTACCAATCAGAGTCTTTAGTTGAAGCTGGGCGGAGGCGCGTCCACGTCTCCTGCACCTGACAACAACGGCTATTTCACACGAGCGACCAAACTTCATCAGCAGAACCGATAATAGTTGACCGTCCACCACAGGGTCCAAAAAGAGGCCTTGGTCTGTGGTGTGCACAAGTCTCTCTTAGTTTAAAGTTCATTTAAAATAACACAAAACACCCTATACTTCTCATATAGAGCGGATCACGAGGTTAGCTTTAGCTTTGCGCTAGATCACGCTTAGCTTTCACAAATGAGTCAAAACAGTTAGTTTTGAACTAAATTATACATTTCTTATAATCACAATCTCCAGCAAAAACGTCCAACAAAGAGCTGGCAAACTCTGCATCCACTGCCTCGATGTTAAGCCATTTTTACATTCTTAGAAAACCATCGTCTGCTATCGTCTGCTCTCGTCTCTACTCGCAGCCAAGTGCGATAAAAACAGTGAAGGTGGTTCTAGCACGCTGACCAAAGATCATTTTTCTCTGATTGGTTGACACAGGTACATTATCCAATGAAATAACAGAAAACACAAGATTGACAAGCAACACGTTAGGTTGTGCACAGACCACGTTTTCTTTCGCTGTTAACAAACTTGCTTTAAATAAAAAAAAACCATAAACTTTATCAACAAACTTGACAAAAACTTTTGGTTGACCTATAACAATTTTAACAATTTGTAAAGTGCTATTTATGTCTCTTATGACCTTTTTGATTATTTATGCATACAAATATATTTAACTTGTTATTTATGCAAATGCTTTATTATTGTTTTTCTTTCAGTCAGCTTAGTATAAAATGCCATTTTTAGACTGGGCTACATATTTCTTGTTGATTTTCATTAGTCTCCATGTCTCCACACAGCATCCACACAGACGTCAGGTGATGAGCTCTAAGTTTCCGAGCAGTTGTTCCGAGCTGCTTGAGAGTTCATGTGCATTTTTCAACCCGGTACAACTTTTTCCGACTTCCCGAGGACCACATGAATTCAGCATTAGACCCATGTACACATTTGCAAAACAAAACTATGCCCTTCTTCTTTGCTCAATCGTGTTTACATTTCTGTCTGCAGGGTGAGACGGAGGTTCCATCTGTAGCTGTGACCAAGGGACCCAAAGGTGGAGGTCTGGAGTCTCTGGAGATCGAACCGGACACCTATGATGCCCCCGCTGACCTCTCCTCCGACGAAGACTACCTGAGCGTGGAAGAAACGGAATCCTCCAGAGCCGCACGCATCAAGAAGTCTGTGGCCAGGAGCACCGAGACCCTGAAGGCCGCGTTCTCCAAGGAGAACATGTCCAAAACCAAGGACAGCCTGGGCACCAAGTTCCACAACCTGGGAGAGAAAGTGATGCCTCCGGAGCGCAGGGAGAAGATGCACCAGGCCGGAGAGAGGCTCAAGCAATCCGGAGAGAGACTGAAGGAGAACATCGCCAAGAAGGCCCCGACCAAGGAAAGCTTCAAGATCAAACTGAAGAAGGAGAGAGCTGTGGCAGAAGGTCAAGAAGGAGCTGAGGCCGAAACAGAAGCCCAGCCGGCAGCAGTCACCTACACCGAAGTGACCAGCGAGAAGAAAGAAGAGACCAGAGGAGAGTAAAGAGGTCCTCAGAGGAGATACAGGAAAGAGAGACCAGAAGAGAGAGATCTGGAAGTGACTCGATGTCTGAATGAAATGAACGGAAGGATGAGAATGGATTTGAGAAGGATGAGAAGATCATTTCAGAGCAAGTTGAAGAGAACCATGAGGCTGAAGTCAGAAGGATGAAGAACACACCAGAAGAAAGCTGGACCTAGTCTCCCTTTTCATGTTTTCTGCATCCTTTGGGGTTTCATTGATAACTGTGCTGGACTGATTCAATCCAAGCTTTACCAAACTGACACTCTCTTCATAGATAGATAGATATTTTAAGAACCAGAAACAAGAATGACATGATAAGTAGAGTTGGGTCCAACATCTACGATGTTTTACCCATAGGTTCTACATTTACATGCAGTCAATAACTCGTTCATCAGAGGGATAGTAACAGCCCATCACATCAACACAGTTATCAACTTCAATCACTCAATCAACATCTAAATATACATTTATACGCAAAAGCAATTGAAAGTGCATTACAGCAATAAAACATAATTTTATAAAAAGTACAAAAAGCAGTACAAAAATTAAAAACCTTAAATAATTATATTGAAATAGAATTAACAAATTAACAGATCAAATCATTTTCGTTCCGTTAAAGTGCACAGCTAAACTTTGAACTTTGTCAAAGCACTACTCTGTTACTGTTAGTGCTTTCAAACATGATTCATTTATTTTTTTTATTTATTTAGAAAGGGACAGTGCACATTAATGAACATATATACATATGTAAATATGCCAGTTTTTAGCCATTGGCTAATTTACATCAGTAGTCCCTTGACAGGTTGCTGGTGCCATTTAAGGACACACACACAAAACAAAAGACAATAAAAACTGATTACACAGAGACAGGAGAGATTCAAAAACAAACATAAGAAGTTTGTTTCAACACCAACAGCCTTGAACATAAGTTACTTCATTTTAACTCAAATATCCGGTCATGTTCAATGTTCAAGGAATCTTTTTGTTTTAGAAACAGGATCTGAAGAATCAGGGCCGGCTCTGGGCACAGGTGAACTAGGCGGTTGCCTAGAGCGCCGTCTGGTGGTCATGGCCCCAAATTGCAGCCATAATAAAAGCTATTAGCCAGTTTCCATTTCGTGTCAATAGGACACATATTCATTGAGTTATGACCACAAATAGCTGATGAACTTACAGGACTGCAGATTTGATCTGCAAACTACCACGGTTATAGAAGTGTCATAAAACACGAGGCAAAAAGAATTCTTGCCTAGGATGCCAAAAGCAAATTATCTGAAGTAGGAGCAGTTTATTGCGCTATTGACCTTTAAGTATTTAACCAGAGCCCTGTACTAAGAAGCTAGATTTGGGTTTAGCGAGGTAAGTTCTGGGTTAACCTGGTCTGGTCCTACGAAAATGGATCACTTCCTATCGGGGTAGATCTCTATGGCAACATGCGGCAAACTCATAACCTGCTCCAGACCAGGATAAGTTCCCGAATAAGTTAAAAAGACGAGGCGCTGGACAATCGAGACAGGAATTTAGGCGTTTGTGAAGAGAGAGGGCAGAGAGAGATGAGAGAGGGCAGCGGAGAAATGAGGAAATGCAAAAGTCACTGCGTATTCTTTTATATCAATGTGATGCGCACGTAACCTATTTAAATAGAGGAGGATGAGAGTAACTTAACTGAAGAATCTTGATCTATGTGATGATTAACTCTTTCATTGTCAGAAATATTGAATGTCCGCACTTTGTGCACATTTGGCCGTGGATCTTTACACATCAGTTTGACTTATCTAAAGACCCTATTGTGGTTGATCTATTAAATGGTGATGTCTGCACAAATGCTTTAGTCTGTTATATTAATACATGACATGTTGCTAAAGAACTCTGCAACGTAACTTCTGTCTATTAGTCGCTTAAGCGCAGACTTGAAGCTGCAGCACGTTTCTAATATTTCGCTTCATGATTGACGTTTCCTCATGCTTGAAGACCGAAGCTTGGTTGTTCTGATTGGTCAGTTTGTGCTAACCCCACCTTTGCTTCGTGAACGCGCACGGCTTCATTGAGAAAATCCAGGGTTAACAGATCCAGTTGTGAACTCGTTTTGTAGGACAGCTTATCCAGCGAGGCTCATGTCTGGGTTAGTTAACCCGGGTAAGAGAAACTTAACCAGGATAAGTTCAGCGACGTTGTAGTACAGGGCTCTGAGATAATGAGACATGTGATGGTTTGATCCGCAGTTGATCACAATGACACCTGTGTACTTTACGTTTGAAACATTCAGCAACCAGCCTGACTTTCCCTCTAACAGTTACTGCATGTAAATGTAAGTGTACTGACTGTCTGAGAGCAGAGAGACTGGGATCAGGACTGGGATGGTCCTATGCACCAGGCTTTCAGGTGGTACAATTTTCTTAATTTCAGAATTTTCGGAAATAGATCATTGTAAATAATGAACATAAATTTAATCCCATTTCCTATTTTGTAAAATAATTTGGTGTACTAATCTTAGGATTAGTTTAATAAAATGAATGCTGAAGCAATGGAAATTTTAAAAAATGCACTGTGTAGCAGGTTTTTGCCATTTAGATTTCTTTGTTCCACAAAAGAAATAATAACAAATCAGCATCTTTACTTTGAGTGAGATTCTATGACCACAGTATGGATATTATTCTATGTTTGTTTCTATAGAAAAGTGGTGCTGTAGCTGTATTTATGACATCATCATGACCCATTCAGAATGTCCCAAAATCTGGTTTTCAGTTTGTATTTCTAGTGCAGTGATTCATAACCTTTTTCATCGTGAGTACTCATAAGTAATCATCTCAAACATGGAGTACCCCCTATTTCATGCAGTGTTAATGGTATTTTGTCTTTCCTTCTATACTTATTACTTACTTATTTATAACAATTGCATTTTATTGTTTTGATAATTTCTTTCATGGAATACCATGTTCTACCATTCTTTTAAACCCGCAATCATCCTAAGAACCCAACCAAGAACTGAGATGTTCATTAAAACCTGCTGACACTACAAACTGATAAATGTATTTACAGAAGTGACGCAGCACCCTCACATCATTCTCTCCCCTGAAACAACTAACCTTAACCTAGAGCTGGGCGGTATGACCAAAAATTGATATCACGGTATTTTTCAAAATTATGTCGGTGTCATGGTATTTGACGGTATTTTTTATCCTGGTACTTGACTAGGTGTTAACCCCGTTTCCAAATAATTTAGAGAATAATTGCTGCAGTAAATTAGCTTAGAATGAGCAGACTAGTATAAACACAGGTTTGAATAGTCCCACAGAATGCTGCAAGAGGTGACAGACAGTGACACTCATAACTGTAATGAGGTGAAGAAATAAGAATGCATGACTTGCAGTCAAAATACAGAATGCTTTATTGTGCGTTGCGCGCTGCTCCCACTGCATGCTGCGACACCCCAGTCCTCCTCCGGGGATTGCTGCGGGTCTCCGCTCCGTGGGGTGCGTCGCCCCGGGGAGCTTGGGAGGTGCGCCGAGGGTTTGTGAAATGGAAGTCCTCGTTGAGGATAAAATAACTGTGTCGGGGGCGCGGGCCGTTCATGTGTTTCGTGGGATGGCTTTAGCTTGGGACACGGTGGTGGACGTCTTTCCTCCTCCGAGCACGAACTCCGTAGCGTTGTCCTGTCCATGTGTCGGCGGCGTGGTTCACTTTCTTTTTCCTGTTCGGTGCGTTATGGGCTGCATGTGGTGGGATCAGCGCGTTATTCTGCGGCGCGACGTTCCGCCGCTCTTTCTTCCGCACATACCGGTGTATGAAAAATAGATATCGTTAAAAAAAAAACACCGGTGTCCAGTATGAAACGGTATACCGCCCAGCCCTACCTTAACCCTTTTAATAAACACTTGTAGGCTAGTATTTTGTAGTTGTAACCGTTTTATAACAATATTTCTCTTGAAATATATCATAGAAGCAGTTAACATTAGTAGGTCTCTCTAAGAAATCCTGAGAATATTTAGAATCATGTGTTGTATCCCGGTTCTCAGCTGGTTTCTGAGGACTTCTCCAGCATCTTCTCTTGTAAATGTTTCTAATCACACAACCTTTAAGACTCTTAGATAATTAAGCAAGAAGAACCAGTAGACACAGCGTTTTATTCTGATAGTGAAGTGTGCTTCTGCTTTAGACTACTGCCGATGTATCCTGCTTGAATGTAATGTAATTGTATCGTCCTATAGTAGCTCTTTAAGAAAACACATTGACTTTACAATTGTTGCTGAATCAACTGCCTCTTGTTCTGATGCACTGTGAGTGAAAAGCTGCTTGAGTGACTGAAAAAGATAAAGATTTAATATAGTTTTAATGATTTAGTGTTGTGTTGTGTTGATGTAGTGTCTAGTGTAGGATGTTAAAATAGTATAAAATATGCTTGAAGGCCAGCGAGTGTGCAATAATACAGTCCTATCTTTATTCAGATTTTATTCACATGCACCTTTTTTAAATAAATATGATATTAACAAATGGCGTCATGTCTTTTGTAGCAGGTGCACAAAATGCACAAAAGCATCATCTTCAGTGATTGATATTAATGACTAAGACTCCCTTTGAGCGAGAAAAAAGTCCATTTGAAATGAAGATGAATGAGCAGTAGTGATGTGTCGTCTTTGTATTGTTACAGTGCATTTCAACGGGAAAAGGCTGTTTTGTTTGTCACGGTCTAAACATGTGAAAACATGTGCAGACTGCACATATGACAAACGTCAAGTCTGAGCTTTCAGTACATGTATGTTTTTTTTATTGGAGGGATTTGAAAAAGTGCAGTTTGAATGGGAGTCAATGGGAAGTGTTACGTCCACAACATTAGAAATAATGATGCACCGATCCGATACTTTCAATCCATGAAATGTAGTTGGATTGGGTGTTGGTCCCATGATATGGTCCAGCTGATAACCTGGTTGAGCCTTTAACACTTACAAGTGTTAAAGGAGACCTATTATGTAAAATCTACTTTTCTGAGTTCGTAACCATGTTACAGAAGTTCTGTCTAGTTTACCCAAAGTTATATTTGGATTGATTCATGCGTATTTTGAGTCATCTGGATGATGTTTGAGTGCTCAGAGAATCCCTGTCTTCACCTACCACCTATCCCTGCCTACTTCTCTGTATTTACTTGTGATTACTCAAAAATCAGGATTTTGAGTAAAACACGTCAGGTTCAAAATTGCCATGTAGACACTTTCCAACAACAACAAAAAAATCGCCATTTTTAAATCTGTGGCTTTTAAACTTTATAATGAAGAGGCGGGGGCTTATCAGTTCTGCAGTTTTTGAGTATTGTTCTACTTATGCCATAGTTTTGTCCTAAATATAGAGAAAACTCACTAGGTCTCCCTTAAGATGCCACTTGTACAGTAAATAAGAAAAAATTTTCTTATTTTCTGTAAAAAAAAAAAAAAAAAGTGCCCACAGTATCTCGGTTGATATTGCATACTGGTAGATACCTAGATACCTAATGTCAAATCATCAGAATCAGTATTGGAACTGAAAAAGCCGAATCAGTGCTTTAATTACCAGTGTTAGTTACTCCCTAGTAACTACGTAGTATAACTTATTACTTAAAAAATGTTGACAATATATTAATCTGAGTAACTCACGTTACTTCCATATCAATTACATGCATTTATATTTCATTGAAAATGACACTTCAGAACTAAAACACCACTAATCCTGTCTGTGGGCTTAAAGGTGAATCAAGTATCCATAAATTCACATATCCATAAATTAATCAGTAATTAAGTGTTAATGTAACAGGATTAGTTTTGTACAAGGTCTAAACAAATGTGTGATGAGCTTAAAGTAACTCATATTAATTTAATTTAATTGATCTTTATTTAACCAGGGAAGTCCCACTGAGATTCAGAATCTCTTTTGCAGGGGAGCCCTGGGGGAATGGTCAGAGGAGGCATTAACGGACATGTTTTTAGTTGTAGGAGGAAAATGGAGTGCCCGGAGGAAACCGACACAGACACTGGGAGAACATGTAAACTCCACATAGAAAGGCCCCAGGCGACCTGGGAACCTTCTTGCTATGAGGCCAGAGGGCTAACCGCTGCGCCACCGTGTCGCCTGTTATTACTGTTACATTTTGAAACAGTAATATTGTAATACCACTGTATTACATTTTTCTCCCTGTAATAGTCATATATAACGTATTACAGTTTTAGGGTAACTTAGCCAACACTGCTAATTACAAACATTACACAAAAAACAATGCACCAAAAACACTGTTGTTGTCCATTATTAATAAACCCAGCCCAGACTGCAATACATTTATACTTTGCCGTTTGTATAAAAAAATATATATAAATAAATAAATAAGTAAATACAAAATTCAGATAAAATTAAGTTTTCGAAGTTTTTTTTAAATATGTGTATAATATCTGACATTAATGCTTAGAGCAAAAGAAGAAAAAAAGTGGCATTTTTTTCTCCGGAAGTAAAAAAAAAAACAAAAAACAAAAAAAAAACTGTGCATGTATTATGCAAGATTCAAGAAATGTATTTGCCATTTGTGCACACACAGAAGTCGATACACATTGGAATTCTTGTGCAGGGCTCTCAGGAATTCAAGTAAAAAAGCAGTTTCAACTAGCATAGAAATAAAAATAAAAATAGACACGTTTAAAAGCACACACTTCAACACAACCTCATATTAAATAAATAATAAATATAACATATATGCGTTCAACAGTCTGAACATTTTTCATATTACATAAAAGATAACAAAACAAAAGCTATTATTGTTGACACATGTCCCAGGCTGCAAAACACAAAATAATCTGATTTGGATTTAACATGCAGGAGAGATTTAACATGCAACAGCAATTGTTGAGTTAAAATGATAAAATAAAAAACAAATTATTATTATTTTCAGCCAAAGAATGAGCCCAAAAAAGTAATATCTAGAAATGAACCACAAATGAACAGTGTTTAGATGATGACTTTAACCCATGGAAGTATAATTATAACAATATAATACATCCATGCTTTAACCTCACAGAACCGAAAAAAAGGCCGTGGAAGCTCCACCGCTGCGCTGATTCTAGATCCGCTGAAAAGATTCCTTTGGCTACTGTTTGTTTTGCACGATGCAGTGACGTGGAGTGCACACCAGGGGGCAGTAATGCACTGTAACAGTACTACAACAACAACATCCGCCTCTGCAGAGACTTTCAAGCTAAATAATTACAATTCTAATTATAGAATCAAGGCAATACGTGTTGTTAATGTAATATTTTATCTAGTTTTATCTACTTACAGAACTGTGGAATTGTGCAATAAAAAGAAGACTTCGAAGATACTTTTGTAGCATGAGCTAACATTAGCATTAGCGCACCGTTGCCTTAACAACCGAGAGGAAGCCAAACACACGGTCCCGTTAGCTTGCGCTGCTAACTCGGCTAACAGCCTGACAGATCCGACCTAACGCCGCCTGAATGAGATTATACTGACCCGGCTGTGTGCGTGTGCACTGCGGGGACATGGCAGAGGACGGCCGGTGGACAGAGGAGGATGACCGCGGTCCTGGAGCCGTTCATGAGGTCTTTGTACGGATGGAGAACCTGCTCGAGAAGCTCAAGGTTCTGCGCTACGAGGAGCTGCTGGCCCGCCACAACATGAAGCCTCTGTCCAGGTGAGAGGCTCCAAGGCATGAGTACTGCTTTTTATTTTTTCTTCAGGAGTCAAACTAGAACAAGTTACTAAGTCAGGTTAGTGTCGTGCAGCAGGACTGAAGCTAGAATCCAACACAAACCAAGACTAAGATTGGTCTACACTGGTATTGCTATAATATAATATAGTGTAGTGGTCTATGTTAGTCCTTTAGCCAATTAATCAGTCACTAGAGCCTCAGTCGACCGAATTTATCAACTAGTCAACTAATTATCTTATTTAAACTATTATTTTTATATTTGTAAGCAACAAAAAGTAACAAATTAGCTGAAGATTTAGGACAGAATCATTGGTCTAATCAGCCTTTTGACATAATTTCATGTTTCTTTTAGTTATAATAATATAATTCTGTAAAAAAAAAATAAAATAAATTAAAAAATGGTTGTTTTAACATGAACTCCACAACACATTAGTCTTTCTGGGCACAGTTTGGGTCAGGTAAATAGCCGGACCCGAGCCCTTATTAATTGATTAATCAGCCAAGGGTCTTTAGACCAAGAATTTCTTTGGGTGAATTTCTCAGGCAGACCTTTGGCTAAGAGTCCAATTCAACTACTGCTTTTATGGCACATTGTTTTGGTAATAAGACTCGAAAGCAACAACAATTAAAATAGAAATAATGACAAATCTGCCATGTTTCTTGTCTTCCATAGAAATTAGGGATGAGACGAGGTCTCGTGCCGCGAGATCTCGAGAGATCAAACTGTCACGATACGTGCGCACACGTACTGAACTGTCTCGTGAGATTTTTCTATGGTCATGAAATTAAGTTTTGTATCTTTGAGCGGCTGTAGTAAACATTCTCCTCCACACACAGACTTGTAGCAGACTTATTCTGACAGAAAACAGTCTAAACTCTGTCTCAGTTTTTATTTCGTAAAGATAGGACCAATATTGACAGAGATAATTAGTCCTAAACATTGTAAAAGTTAGCGCGAAAAATATATAATCGTCAAATATACGCGCGGACATCGCGGGAACAGCGCGGTGTTTTTCACACTTAAACATAGTTTAAAATAGATCCACAAAGAGATATTTTGGTCTATATCATCAATAACTGTAAAAAAGTACGAAAGTCTCCCATCTCTGTGTGTGTCTGGGCCACTGACGGTCTGGGCTGTCAGCAGCGGCAGTGCTGTGAAGAAGGAAAGGGGGCGGAGTCTGAACTATACACGGGGGAGCGGATTAATTTCAGTCAAAACTCATACCGTTGAAATAATAAAAATCCAAGGTGATACACATAATGAAAGGCAAAGCTAAACTAAAATCATATAATATAAACTAACAATAATAAATAATATAAATCATTTTTTTTATTTGCCTTGTTTAAATTCTAAATTGAAACAGTTAATGCAAAATATTTAAAAATCTTGTCTCGTCTTGATCTCGTGGACCCAATCTCGTGGCTCGTCTCGTCTCGTGAAAATTCTGTCTCGTCCCATCCCTAATAGAAATACATTAGCAAAAACAAGATAAAATTAAAGCCGCAAGCGGCATTCCAACTGTTATCAACAAACAGCAGAAGGTCAAATAAAATGTTGCCACAAAATAATAGAAAAATCAATCAATTTATATACATTGTAATCATCATTCTGAAGCAAAATTATGTTTTTCAATCCATTTTAGAAGCAGGCAATATTAAGTTAACATACGTTGTTTTTTTTTGTTTTTTTTTCATCGTAACAGTAAATTTTGATATTGTAACATCCCTAGGGGCCACGACAATTATATCAAGATATTCTAAAATTCAACTTTTCCACATGAATATGTTCCTCTTTATGTTTTCTGTGCATCGTTGCAGACATTACTTCGTGTCCAGTCCGTACCTGATGGCTAACCCCGGGGAGCAGTTCTTTATGTTTTCCGTGCTGGCGGCCTGGCTCCTGAACGCAGCAGGGCGGAGCTTCACTGAGCCGCAGGAGTTCGACGAGCCCAATGCCATCGTGTCCAACATCCTGGCAGAGCTGAGGACGTTTGTAAGTGAGGCACACGCACACGGCTGGACAATGTCTCATATAATGATGACATACAGTATGAATTGCGTATTTTGATTTACAAATAAGCAAAAATAAACCATGCAGTACATTGATTATAGATATTTAAGGTTTAAATGGAAAAATAAGGGAGAAAATAAAGGTAGTCCGTCTGCACTTTTGTATGATGGCCCTGAAGTAAAAGTTCAAATACATATACCAAAAAAAAAAAAAAAAAAAAATGTGCACAGTCAGTGTCAGTATAACTCATTCAATTTCTTGACTATGAAAGTGTTTATCCTACAGAATTATTAAACAATACGATTCTTCAGTGTAGTCAAAGTAACATAAGATCCTGCATATTGCATTGATATAAAAGAATACGCCATGGTGGCATTTTCTCTCTCTCTCTCTCCTTGCTCTCTCTTTCTCTCTCTCCTCTTGCTTGCTCGCTCTCTCTCTCTTTTGCTCTCCCTCTCTCTCTCACTCTTACTCTCTCTCACTTTTTCGCTCTCTGTCTCTCTCTCTCTCTTGCTCACTAGCTCTCCCCTCTTGTGCTTTTTTTCTTTCTCTCTCTTTCCTCTTGCTCTCTCTCTCTCTTGCTCACTATCTCTCTCTCCTCTTGCCCTTTTTCTCTCTCTCTCCCTCTCTCTCCTCTTGCTCTCTCTCATTTCTCTCTCTCTTTCTTGCTCTCGATCTCTCTCTCCTCTTTTTTCTCTCTCTTTCGCTCTCTCTCTCTCCTCTTGCTCTCTCTTGCTCACTATCTCTCCCTCTTGCGCTTTTTTTCTTTCTTTCTCTTTCCTCTTGCTCTCTCTCTCTTGCTCACTCTCTCTCTCCTCTTGCCCTTTTTCTCTCTTTCTCTCTCCTCTGCTCTCTTCATTTCTCTCTCTTTCTTGCTCTCGATCTCTCTCTCCTCTTTTTTCTCTCTCTTTCTCTCTCTCTCTCTCTCTTGCTCTCGATCTCTCTCTCTCCTCTACTCTCTTTCTCCTCTCTCTCTCTTTCTCTCTCTCCTCTTGCTCTCTCTCTTTCTCTCCCTCTCTCTTGCTCTCGATCTCTCTCTCTCCTCTTACTCTCTTTCTCGCTCTCTCTCTCTTTTCTCTCTCTCTCTCTCTCTCCTCTTGCTCTCTCTCTTTCTCTCCCTCTCTCTTGCTCTCGATCTCTGTCTCTCCTCTTGCTCTCTCTCTTGCTCTCTCTCTCTTGCTCACTATCTCTCTCTCCTCTTGCCCTCTTTCTCTCTCTCTCTCTCCTCTTGCTCTCTCTCATTTCTCTCTCTTTCTTGCTCTCGATCTCTCTCTCCTCTTTTTTCTCTCTCTTTCTCTCTCTCTCTCTCTCTTGCTCTCAATGGTCTCTCTCTCCTCTTACTCTCTTTCTCGCTCTCTCTCTCTGTCTCTCTCTCTCTTTCCTCTTTGCGCCTGAATTCTCGTCCCAGTGATCACCGCGTCTTAACTTTTTTTGAGAACTTATCCTGGTCCAGCAGGTTATGAGTTTGCCACAGGTTGCCATAGATCTACCTCAACATCGTAGAAACACGCACCCAAATTCAAAAACATATTCTAAAGCACAAATTCACAACACAAACGCAAATTCAAAAACACAAATGCAAAAATTCTTAAACACTCCCTTGCTTTGAGCGTAGCCAGCTTTGAATCTGCGTGTGTGTTTTCTCCCTCAAGGACACTGTACTTTTGAAATTGATCATTAAACCTCAACTTAGTCGTTTCAAGACATATTTGTACATACATTTCAGTTGGATTAAGTTGACAACGGAACAAACAAACAAACAAACAAATAAGTCCTTGATCATGATGACTGCTCTTCAGGGGGTGAAGGTGGACTTTCCTCCCTCCAAGCTGAAGTCTGGCTCTGGAGAACACGTCTGTTTTGTGCTGGACCGACTGGCTGAGGAGGCGCTGAAGAGACGGGGCTTCTCCTTTAAGAGGTGCGTTCAGGGACTGGTGCGTTCAGGGACAGGAGGTTCACGTGTGTGTGTGTGTGTTTCTGTCTTCAGACCTACGTACCCCACTGAGAGCACTGAGGAGGAGGAGCAGCTGGACGACGATGCAGAGCTGACCCTGAGCAGAGCCGAGGACGAGCTACTGGTGAGTTCACTTCAGAAACCTGTAAGAGAGAGTGGGTTCTGTAGAAGAGCAGCAGCAACGGTTGAACATTTGAACATAAAGTAAAAATGTGTTTGTTAAATGGAGTCAGTTAAATACCACTATAAGCTTTGAATCCCGCGGCTTACAAAGATGTGACTAAATTATACTTTCTCATAGACTTTTTTTTTAAAACAAGTGAGACCTACAGTGCATCCAGGAGGTAATTAACAGCACTTCACTTTTTCCACATTTTGTCTTGTTACAGCCCCAATGCAAAGTGTATTAAATTAATCTCTTACCTCAAAATTCTACACACAATATCCCATTATGACAATGTTAAAAAAGTTTTTTTTTTTTTTTACATTATTTGAATTTATTAAAAATAGAAAACTAAGTCATCACAATTACATAAGTATTTATGTAAATATGCCTTTGCCATGAAGCTCAAAATTGAGCTCATGGGGCATCCTTTTCCCACTGAACATCCTTGAGATGTTTTCTATGACTTAATTGGAGTCCACCTACGATAAATTCAGTTGATTGGACATGATTTGGAAAGGCACACACCTGTCTATAAGGTCCCACGGGTCAGAGCACAAACACCAAGCATGAGGTCAAATCAAATCAAATCAAATCAAATCAAATTATTTTTTATGTATCTCTAAGGACTTCCCAAGATTATTAATTTAGCAAACATGAATAGTAGTAGGGCTGTAGTTCTTTAGTCGTTTAGTCGATTAATCGGTCGATGGAGTCTTGGTCGACCAAAATGTTAGTCAACTAATTCTTTTATTTAGATTATAAGGAATTTGTTTTCAGCAGTAATAGAATCATTGGTCTGAACTGACTTTTTTATATAAAGACAAAGTTTCCTCTTGATTTTCTGTTTAAACCAGAGTTTTTGCATCAACTACAGATTATTACGAGTCTTTTTGAGAAGGTTTCTTACAGAGTTGTCACAAAACTAAAATTTCCAGAAGAGAAATTTCTGGAAAGGACCTTTCCAGAAAAGGTCCTTTCAGGAAAGTCAGATTTTTATACAATGGACTGACACAAAATAACACAAATCCAAGTTTATGATCAAACATTTTAGTTTCAAACCAGTTTTGATGAAACTCCAGATTTTTAAAACTTTTCAGAAAATGTGATATTTTTCTTTGCAGAAAATATCATTAGCATTAGGTCAAAGGAATTGTCTGAAAGCCACTTCTTAGTAAAAGGAACATGGCAGCCCGTTCTGAATGACATGAGTTCATTATGGATCACGTTCATGTCGCTTTTCTGTTTCCTCCTGAGTCAGCTCAGCCTTAGTGTTTGTACAGTATTTAGGGATTTACTAACACCATTGCACTTGGAACTTTAAGTATAAATAATGTAGCGTAGAAAATCTCCAGTAAATAGTCGATTTCTCTGTTTGTTTTCATTAGCGCTAGCTCCGTATGCTAACGTTAGCATTAGCATGCAAGTTTTTGCTAACAGTGACTGTAGTGTCACAATGACTTACTTTATAAGTTCATAATGGTATTGTGCAGCATGTTATGCTGCTTTTACAGGTTCTTCATGCTCATATTCACCACCATTATAATTTGTTTGTGTTTACTGATTACCTGCCCGTCTACAGCCTCTAAAAGCATTGAAGACTGAAGACTTGGGCTTTATTTTTATGAAACAAACTAGAAACAGCTAAAAGTGCATTTTGCAGCCCTATTTCTAGTTTATTACTTAGAAATGACAAGTGTGTTTCTTGGTTTAATTTCCATAGTAAATACAATTTATTAATTATTTATTTTATAGAAATACAGAATTATTCCTTTGAGTCATCACTGAGGATTGACAGTAACATATATGTACAGACATTGGCAAATTTTTATGCAAAACAAAACATTAGGACAGCACATTTGTAATGACATGACTGTACTCAGGGAAACTGTGTCTTAAACTAAGGATGTAACAAAAAATCATTAAAATATTTCCAAAACTGTAGCACTGGTGGACAATTTAAAAGTGAAAAATGCTGAAAACCGTAATCGCGGCAGAAAGAAAGTTTGGAAACTTGTGAGGGACTGACAGAGAGCAGAATCTAAAGCTAATCACGAGCTAAAAGCTAGATGAAGTGTCTAAATGTCTAGTCAGTTCAGTGCAAGTTGTCTGTGTATTTTTTTTCATTATGCATTTTTTGTCTTGTGCGACTTCTACTCTGGGGTGACTTATAGTGCAATCAAATGGTAAAAGCTGTTTTTGCTCCAGGACGAAGCCGAAGAGGAGGAGGAGGACGTGATGGACCTTGACGCTCTCAAACTGCGCTCCTCTCACCCGGTAAGAGCAGCAGCAGCAGCAGAAGTGTGGACACGTCCTGACTCTCCTGTGTGTTTGCAGCATGAGCAGGAGTCCCGTCTGAAGCCTGAGGACATCCTGGAGTCCACAGTGGATGCAGCTGAGTGGAGCCTGGAGGTGGAGAGAGTCCTGCCTCAGCTCAAAGTCACCATCCGAACAGACAACAAGGTTTGGTCACAGCACCAAGAAAAACCACTGTGCTCAAATGTTCACATCTTGTATACTTGACACTCTAGCATCTAAACATTCTAAAGTTTGATTAAAGCTTTCTGAATCAGCTAAACCTAAAACTGTGACCTCAAGAAGGTTCTCTGCTGTTTTAAAAAGACTATTCCCAATATTTGCTTCCTTAAAAATGTAAAGCAGGCATGTCCCTGCGGCCTCCAATTTATTTTGACCCACAACTTCCTGTTGGATTGGATTATTGTTTCTAATATCAAATTTTGAGCAATTCTTCTACCATAGTCAAAATAACATTTTGATTATATAAACCTAAAATTTTAAATAATTACTTTACAGCCATATGTATTATATCACCCTCTGCTCCATAGACGTTTCAAAATGTGGAAAAAGTTTGGACACCCATAAAGTAAAGAAACAGAAATAATTCATTTTAGACTTCCTACATCAGTCATGTATCGCTCACTCACCATGCATTATGCTGCGTTTACACCGGACAGCGTATTTGCATCAAAATGTGCGCGTAAAAGCGTAATTTGACGCAGATTATTTTGAAGCTGACGCCCAAATAGGCGTCCAAAACGGCGTTGGGGGGACAAAAAGACACTTTTAACGCCCCAAAGCGCTTCTTCGTGCTCCTGCTTGTTTACAGGTTTTGTTTTGCTCGTAGACAGATAATTGAGAGAGAAGGAGGGAGAGAGAGATAGAGGTTTGTTGCATTTATAAAACGGAGCTTACCCGATCACACAACTTTCTCCTCATCCAGACAGTTCTTTTGCTGTCTCTGTCCTCCTCCACTGTCACGTCTTACAGAAGGTTTAAACCCACAACCAGCATTTTGAATAGATCCATGTGAGGCATTGTCAGTGCAGATCATGTCCATGTTGTTTGTTTTGTGTCTCCAGATTTTCAAAGCAACGAATGGCCAAGTCTTTGAAAAAGCCCCCAAACAATCGATGTTTGGTTAAAAAAGTGAATAAAACACTTGAGTAAACAGTCCTCCTCTCCCCTTGATGTGAGAGGAGAACAACATGTCACAGGAGTGAAGTCTCTGATTGACTGACGCCGACTTCCAATGCGTGACAGATGAATTTTCCCACTCCTGTGGTGGACGTAGATTCGAGCAAATTTGCATCTGCCGCAGGTTTGAGCTTCCAATCCACAAGATGCTGCGTTTTCAGACGTCTAAACGGGCATCAACTGATGCCAATACGTACCAAAAATACACTTGAACACTCAAGACGTGGGTTTACATTGACTTAACATTGAAAATGAACGCCAAGACGCCAAGACGCTGTCCCAACTCTCTAACGTACCATTAGAGAGTGGGTCACAAACTTAAAACTACACAAAACTATTGTTTTGCGGTTGCTGCAGCTGCAGGTGTACGTATGTCTACGCAGGGGCACCTTGTGTGCGCGCAGTATTATTCTAGGGTTGCTTACACAATAATGTATAATATAGTGTACCTATCACTGTTTGACCGTGTCAAATCACAGCATTCACAGGCAACAACACATAAGCTCTATTAGAAAACCTACGGCAGTTTGGATCACACAGGAGCAGCTGACACTGGTCGTTTCTCCAGGTGAAGATTTTTGACATGCGCTCATAGTTTACAATGAATTTGTGTTGTTCAGTTGTGTTTATGACTTTGTGAATAACATGGCTGCACTGTGCCACAGAACACCACGTTTTTTCTACTTGTCTTACCTTTTATTTTTTGTAATTATATATGAATTCTGCACAAAAGTCATAAGTTGTGTCTTAGTTTGTTAAACAAATCCATATGTTTTCCATGATTGCTAAATGATTGGAAAATGAGAAAAACAGCCAATTGTCACTAAAATATAATATTGTCCTGGAAAATGATTTAGTCTATCAAAAAAATTAGCAAACTATATTTTTACTGTCATTTCTAATGTAAGGTGATTCAGAGTTTGGTTGTAATTCATAGGCCGATAATAACTGTTGAATACCTGTTGCTTTTCTTCCCTGAAACAGTGTATTACTACCTTAATAATCTTTTTTTGTTTTGTTTAATTCACTAATATATTGTCTACTTAGTCAAAATGCCAAAATTCATCAGAATGCAGAAAATATCATCATTTGGGGTAAAATTTTCCTGAGGGAGGACCCCCAGACCCCTCACTTTTGGCTACTTTTATGGCTCTGGACCTTTCTGGTTATACTACTGGAGTGTTATACATCGGGCTGCCATAGACTTTGCAAAACTAAAAATGCAAATGGAGATGTGAAAAGAAATCCACTTTGGGAATGTCCTGGAATATATTTTTGGACTATGAGTGGGAACCCTAATTCCATACTGTGACTATGGAAACCACTTGCACTTTTTTTCTATTAGCACATGTTGTAAAAGTTTTGAGAGGCTAAGGTCACTTGTGTGTTCATGTGTGCAGGACTGGAGGATACACGCGGAGCAGATGCACCAGCACAGAGACGGCATCAACACCTCACTGAGAGAAACCAAGGTACGTGTGCGTGTGTGTGTGTGTGATGCTCTCTGCTGCTCTGTTCAGATTCACACGGGTGGGTTCTGTCCTGTGTCGTGCAGGGTCAGCTGGACAAACTGCAGGAGGACATCAGCAAGACTCTGGAGAAGGTCAGCAGCAGAGAGAAGTATATCAACAACCAGCTAGAAGGACTGATCCAGCAGTACCGCAGCGCCCAGGCCAAACTGAGAGAGGTCAGTCTGAGCTCGGATGCAACGCAGCACTGAGCACGCTCCAAAGATGGTTTAAAACAATAGTATATGTTGACCCAAGACTAGAAGTTTCAAAATGCACAAAGTTTTCATACCAGAGTGGTGGATGGATTGTATTAGTGAACAAGAACATAAATGAGTCCATCTTTAAAACCATGTTCAGACCAGAGAATCTTTTGCGTCAAAAATTTGACACCAATAATGTATTAAACTAACAGGCACATTTTTCGTGCCTGAACGATAAATAAATGAATAAAAGCTTTTGAACCCTGCTCTTGCTCTAGGATTTGTTTTGTCCCATTTTCAGAGCAGGTTGAGGTTGAGGAGGTGTATATAGCAAACACAATTTCCCTGATAGCACAACTTTCTCACTTCTCCTCCAGACAATGTCCTTTTTAAGCCTCGCATCATACAGCAGTGGTTTAAACACTGCTATGCATCAGAGTCAGGCTGTATGCCTCTATTCACCTTATTATGGCTCGCCCACTTTTCTTGCCAAAAAGTAGAACAGAGGAAAACAACACTGACATGAAGTCATGAAGTTTGATTTAGAAAAAAGAAAAGTTTCTCGTCAAACACTGAAATATGAAAACTAAGAATTTCAAATGCATATAAAAGAGAATTGAATAATGTAGAATAACAGTTCGTTTTTTTAAATGAAAGTAGACACTTGTAGGTCTCATTTATACAACATAATTCCAGTTTTTTGTGGAGCTGTGTAAAAAAGGCCAGGCAGAGAAGGAGGGTCATAGCGAGAATAGAGCTGGCACTAGGGCTGTCGCGATAACCGCAATATTGCAATACCGCGGTGGAACCATTTCGATCGCTCATGATTTCAAGCAACCGCGGTAACCGCAATTTGCATATAATTAGGTTTTGCGCACCTTTCCAGGGGTATTTTAACTGCGGACTGAGCGCATCTGAGCCCTGGAGATGCTGGAATATGGTGAACAGTGAGGAAAAGCCCCCTCTGCCTTTTCAGAAAGCTTTTATAGGTTTCTGTTGAGTTTTGTGTGATCGCTAAAACTTTCCCTCAGTCTGACTTGGCTCGTGCCACTTTCACTGACGCTTTATGCTTTACATATTTACGTCAATGAGCCACGAACTACACAGCACACAATTCATTTAGCCTACGTGGCATGTAACTGCGCATTTTCCACAAACAAAGTGATGTGTATCATGTAATCTTACCTGTAAACAGAAGATCTGTAGACTATTGTAACTTTAATCCACTCAAAAAGCAATCACAGACGAAGAAGCTGCCGCTGTATCCACATTACCTCACTCTGCAGTTATAACTAAAGGTTGAAGCAAAACTAATTGATCCAAACTTGAGGTAATCATCTCTCCTTCGATCCAGGCACAGCGCAAAAGTGTTTAATCCAGCGTGTACGTGAAACAGCGTCCGGATGCTGCCATGCAAGCTCGCTGCAAAATGTATTGACGATCCGCAGCCAAAACTGGAAAAATATCCAATCTTCTATAATCATCCTCTTATGCCCAAGAAAACGTGTAAATAAGCTCCTGTTTTCCAAAACGCGCGCTGTGCTCCGCTGACTTGATCCAAGCAGGCTGCCGCTTACGGAGAAATCAAAAGTGAAACTTATGATGTGCGCTGCACCACGTGACTAACAGCTGTTACCTGACGCCTCTGGTTCATTTGTTCGTGAATTATAAATACACTGTATGTATACAGAACTTTTGAAAACACACAGAAAAAATGTAGATAAAAAATATAACATATAACGTGATTTTTGGCCATAGAAGTTTGAAACCACATTGTAGCCTACATGTATTTTTATGGACTCATGTGTAATACCGCATATATCGCAAACCGCGGTGTTGAGGCACCAATATAGACCGCGGGAAAAATTCCTTAACAGCGACAGCCCTAGCTGGCACTGAAAGAGTTAACATTTAAAAAAGCAAAATGCCTTGATGCAAACATTCTATCAGCTCACAGTGATTAGTCAGGTATGAGGAATGAATGTTGAAGTTTGTCCCTGTTTGTGTATTGTGTGTGTTCTAGGTAAAAGATCGCTACCAACAGGCGAGTGGAGGAGTCACAGAGAGAACCCGAGTTCTGGCCGAGGTCAGCACACAAAGATTGCCATTTGCATCGAACTATTATAGCTATCATACTAAAAATGACTTTCTGATGTGTTCTGTGCTGAGCCAGATCAGTGAGGAGCTGGAGAAGGTGAAACAGGAGATGGAGGAGAAGGGCAGCAGCATGTCAGACGGAGGTGAGTCTTACACTGATTTTGGGTTCTACAAAAAGAAGTAAACTGAATGATGGTGTCTCTCTTTTCCTGTGCAGCTCCCGTGGTTCGGATCAAGCAGGCGGTGATGAAGCTGAGGCAGGAGACGCAGCAGATGGAGGTGAGGATGGGCGTGGTGGAACACAGTCTCCTGCAGGCCAAGCTCAAGGAGAAGAGCAACATGACCCGAGACATGCACCACGTCCCTGAGAGCGCCGCAGGGTCTTCAGCTGAGACAAAGAGTTCAGTTACACTTTAAAACTTCGCTGGATTGAGCCAGAGTGTTGGACGGCGTCTGTTAAAGCAGAACGTGAGCAGTTCAGGTGTTCCTCCTGAGATGGAACAGCTCTTCTCTTTCTCTCTGTCTCTTCATTCAGACAAAGCCCTGGGACACACTTTAACAAACCTGGTTCTGGACAATGGAGCTCAACTTTTCTAGTGAAGATTGCAGTGGTTCCCAGACATTTTTTTCTCACAGGGGATTGGACAAATTTAAATATAAAGAATTAAAAGCTGCACTGTGTAACTTTGTGGAGGTAGTAAGTCGTATACACAATTTAGCAGAAAATAAAAGTAAAGCATACTAATACGTTTTATGTCATAATGTGAAAAATGCAGCTAAAGAAACATAAATGAAAAGGGCACATAAAATAGTCAATTTTGTGGCAATCCGTCATCACAATTTTTTCCCCATATGCGACCTGTATCCAGTTTTTTTCATCACAGCACAATTCGGAGACTTTCACAAGTGGAAATAAATCTGGTCTTTCTAAATGCAACGGCAGTCTGAACGTGCAGGTCACAAAACTCAACAAGTCAAAGCAGAAACAGCGGCCCAAGAACTGGAAAACTGTCAGTGGAAGAGAAGACATCCTAAAGCCTCGTAAAGCCTCCTGCACTGTTCTGTAAACTCAACTCACAAACTCCCCGTGAGCCAGACAACAGACAAAGCTAAACTAAATCATACACAGCCTGTTTAATAACCACGCTTATCATAACTACTGCAGGTGTTCAGAGGGAGAGTTGCAGAACTAACACGATGGAGAATCTTTCACTCACCTCTGTAAAGTTTTCAGATTATCCTGTCGAGCTCTCATCCAGGTCCTTTGAGCCATTCTTCACAAATCGTGACATAAAGTCCACAAAACATCGCTGCAAATCCGTTTAGAAACGACAAACAGTACGAAGCAGTACCTCTGGTGTTTTTTCTTGTTTACTCACAGCTCGTTGTTATGCATGGGCATGTTAGCGTCACTATCATGGACTACTTCCTGTCAATCTCACCATCTTTCTGCGCTTTAAAACATTTCTCTGTGACACACATGACAATAACACTTCCGACTTATATCCACACTAGTGTAATGTTCTAAATGTTTTCAGCTCTTTTGGCTTCTCAAAATTATCAACTTTATTCTGGACAGGAAACAGAACAGGAGATGTCAATGTGTGCTAGCTTGTTAGCACAACTTTTCAGTGCTAAAACACACAAAACAGCCTAAAAAGGACACAAACGTGTCTTAGCAGTGTAAATACACTGTGTGTATGTGACTGCTGATCTTTACTGCACATCGAGTCACTTTTGGGGCTGCTTCATCCCGTTCACACCAGAGACAATCTGGAGTAGGGTGACAGACGTCCCTATTTACCTTGGACAGTCCCTATTTTGAGCCCTGCCTCCCATGTTCCAGCAAATGTCCCCAAAGCCACTTATTTGTCCCAGTTTTGCTCACGTGTCCCAGTTTTCCTGGTTTTTGACCACTCTGACACTTTCCAACAGTGAAGGAATGAAGATATTGCTATTTCTTTAGTCAAAATAGAGAAAACCGTGCTTGAAAATCACCAAAACATAATAAAAAAATGCATCAATTTGTACTGACAGAAGATGAATTGACTAAGTGCATAAGAATAGACTTATTAATGTTCATGACCCTCTGCAAAAACTTGAGTGTGTCCCAGTTTTTAATTATGAAACTATGGTCACCCTAAGCTGCAGTCGCATTATTATGTGTAATGTGGACGACCACATGAAAACAATCTGAATTAATGAAAAAATTTGAATTGAAAATCCGACCTTGCAGTGTGACCGTAGCCAATGTTAAGACGCCAATTTTTTATTTATTTTTATCAAGCACAACTATGACATGTAAATTACAAAAGTATGCATTTATTTAAGTTTATTTTTGGTTACACAATGCACCTTTAAAGACATGTCACATAGCTAACTGAGATCCCTAACATGCATTGCTCCACCACAGCGCTGGTAAGCCCTGAGGAGGTTTATATTATGGGAGTTCATTGTGAGAATCACTCCATCTGGAGCCACACGCTGGACGCTCAATATTTAGATCTATAACTCTCTTTATAGCGATGTAAAGCAGTAGTTTTGGTAGGAAACATCGCTTACTGACCTTAGACCTTTAGAATGACTCTTTGATTGTGATATATGATCAATACTATGTTTTACACGAGCTGTCACAGGTCTAAAACACTGTTTACACACGCTTCGATTTATATTCTAAATGTACAGCACACATAATAAATTACTATGGTTTTCATATGTAACAGCTTTTTTCTTATTTTTTATTTTTTCATCTCATGAGTTTGTTCTTGGAGTAGAGTTTAGCTGCAGCTGAGGAGCAGCTTCATTATGAACTCTACAATCTCCACTTTCCATATGGTTAAAGTCTATACCAGGCCCTAACTCCTCAGAACACTTCCACAATATTACAAAAACATATTTTCTCTTGTTTATAGATGTAGTTCTGGGCAATTATTACTCAAGAAAATAAATACTGGCCCACTTTTTAATGTGTCAATAAGATAACTATCAGAAAAGAAGATTTGCCAATAAATGTAGTGTATTTTTCTTGTTTCATTTTTATTTTATTTTTTTAGCTCATTTCCAATAAGAAAATGTATAATTTTTCATATTGTAGCCAAACAATCCACTCAGTTCTTGTTCTTTTGGCATTTTTTTTTTGAAAACTGTTAAGATAAGTATTACTTAATTTAATTTTTATTCCTCATTATCCTGTTTAAGATGTCATTTTTCCAGCACATATTTCATCTGATTTATTTGCTTTAGACCTGGTTAATTGATTTATGTGACTTTCCATTTAGATTGTTTATGTTAACTATGATTTGTACATTTTGTAGAGAAACAAAAAAATAAATAAATAAATAAACTGCAGCATTGTTGGTATTACTATAGACCCATTTACTGTATAAACAAAGATGGCTGGGCGAACGGTGCCAGAGTGTGCCGTCTAGGCTTTCAGCCGCAGGTGCATTCATTAAAAATCGCAACTCTTTAAACTCAATTTAACGAACAGCAAGCGACTCCAATCCATGTACAGTTAGCTACTGAATGTTAGCATGACGTTAGTAAGTGTCCGATGTTCAGTGCCTGATATTTTTATTTGATGGAAACTCATGTGCACAAGAAAGCTTGATCATACATATCCTTGATGAGTTTATTGAGCGATTGACTTGTTACATTTTGGTAGATTGGCAAAATAAAGTGAGAATTAACTGACATTGGCTTAGTGATTATTATGGTGGATTTAACCTAATATGTAGTAACTATTCGTATAAGAACGTATGGGAACATGAAACTTGGGAGGGAGGGGGTCCGCCCCAAAATACTACTCTACGGGTCATAGAAATAAATAATTGTATTTTGTGAACCTCATGTAAAAGATGACATATTGTGCAAGTACTACCCTAGAACCATGGGCCTCAGTTAAATTTGGCCCTCTGAAAAATAATGTTGAATAACCTTGGTCTATATGTTCAACAACATTTTTCTGTCAAACGCAGTGGACATGGGTATCTTTAGGGTTTCACATTCAATTTTTCTTGCTCCAGTTTGTCTGTTTGTGCAGTGTCAGAGTCTGCTTTGCCTACACTATTTTCAATATTTAGCCACTTAAAATCCCCATTTGTTTAACATTAGACCAACTGGACATTCCACTGATGTGTGAAATTACGATAATCCTAATTTGTCTATAGAATTACACGATGATTCTGTGAAATTTTGCCACCATTATGGATTTCAAACTTATTTTAAATCAAGTGACTGAAAAAGAACCACGAAAAACACGTTTCCGGTGTGACGACTCTATTTTGTAGCCGTTTCCGGTCCGCGTGCGGCTGTAGCGCTTGAACTTGACAGGTTGAGTTTCCTGTGTTTTAAGGAGAGGCTCAGCTGCTTCTGCTGCTCGCGGCGCTCTCCACAGCTCTGCTGCTCTTCTCCACAAATATTCACTTCAAACTACAAGAAAAACACGAAAACTATAAAACACGAAAAAAACCTGACCCCCAAACCACCCGGAAGAATTTTAAAGTCCGATTTAGCCCGACTCCGGCGGAAATCCAACTCAAAGGTAGTTACTTTGTCCGTTATCTCTTTTGTCTCGTGTGTTTTTCTACAGAATGTTTTGAGAAGAGAAACAGAATAAAAAGTCACTCTTGGAACGCGCTTTTCTTTGCTCGTGCGTAAAAGTCCTTTCTTTGGTTCCGTCTTTTACGCGGTGCTATAGTTGGACAATAGCGTCGTATTTTAAGCTTTTGATAAGGATTCTTACGTAAGGAATTGAGAAACTAAACTTAGCTCAGTGTTATCAGTCAGCAGCAGCAGCAACTGTCTGGTCAAGGCACTTTTTCCATCCATTATCTCATAGATTATATTTTATTTAACTTATATGCAACCCATGAAAAAAATCGGAATGATTTTAGCTTTAATAATAATAGTAATGATAATAAAAATCAAAATAATACTTATAATATTAACAAAAATAATAATAGTAATTTTACTATAGTTTATATATCCTAATACAGCGCTAAATTTCTGAAGATATTCAAAAATCTGTAATTAAAACATTTAAAAAAATCTTGTCATTGTTTATATTTTATTGTTGTTATGACAAATTTATTTTATTTGTTTTTATTTATTTTAACCTATTTTACACACTCAATGCAGTCCTAAAATATATATATTTAATATTCAAATTTATAAAAAAAAATATATCCAAATTATTCTATCTATAATTAAATATATAATAAATTTTGTCATTAAAAAAAAAATGTGTATTCTTATTATTCATTTATTTTTATGAGCATATTTTATACAGCCTAATGTAGCCCTAAATTTCTAAAAAAAAAAAAAAAAATTCTAAGAATATAAATATGTATTTAAATACGTTTTATAATAAATCTAACTATTATTATTCTATCTGTAGATAAATCAATATATATTAAATCTTGTCATTTCTATGCATTTTTTCTTCTTTTTTATGTATAATTTATTACTTCATGTTTAATTCAGCTCATGATGACATGAATATAATCTGATTCTAGTTCCAGTTTGAATAGAGAAAATGAAAGTTTGGATTTGAGCGTTTGAAGAATGGTTTGCTCCGGACGATGACGCGTTTAGCTCCAGCATCAGCAGCTCCCCGTTGTTCCCACGGACGACACCATCTCTGCAAAGCATGATGGGAAATGTGTGTGTGTGGAGCAGAGGACGAGAACCACCGCAGACAGAAGGAGAGAGAAGGAAGGAAGGGGAGGAGGGAAGGACCCGAGAGACAGCGCAGTGTAGAATGAAAGAGCCCAGTCCACATCTTCTACTGACTGTTTGAGACTTTGGGACTGAAAGCAAAGGACTTGGACTTGACTTGGACTTGTCTCTCTTTGATTTGGTACTGGACTTGGACTTGTCTCTCTTTGACTTGGACTTGTCTCTCCCTTGACTTGGACTTGTCTCTCTTTGACGTGGACTTGTCTCTCTTTGATTTGGTACTGGACTTGGACTTGTCTCTCTTTGACTTGGACTTGTCTCTCTTTGACTTGGACTTGTCTCTCTTTGACTTGGACTTGTCTCTCTTGACTTGAGACTTGACTCAGACTTGTCTCTCTTTGACCTGGGACTTGTCTTGGACTTGTCTCTCTTTGAACTTGGACTTGTCTCTCTTTGACTTGGACTTGTCTCTTGAGACTAGACTAGGACTTGTCTCTCTTTGACTTGAGACTAGACTAGGACTTGTCTTCTTAGAATACAGTTAGTCTATACCATCTTGTACCAAAATCTTCCAGAGGGAGAACAGTGTGACCATAGTTCCCCACTTCTATGTACTTTTTTAATCACACAGACTACATCATATAAAACTAAATAAAAGATCAATTATGTTATTAGACTTTTTAGAGCTTAAAGTGTGTATGACAGATTTTTATGATTTTCTAATTTTAACCTAATTTGACAGAATAATGCCTGTTGTAAATATAAATGATAGTTTTGCACGAATCAAGAGCAAGTTTGTGAAGAAAAGCTTGTAAATATGTTGAAAAGTAGAGCACTGATGACATCACACTAGGGAAACAAGTGTATTTCCAATTTATTACAACCCCTGGTTGCTAGTAACTAGGTAGCGTGATGTCATCATTTATGAACAGGAAGTACATTTATATCTTAACTTTGTTTTAGTGAAATTGTAGTCAGCTTTCATAGACACTTTAAGACTCTAAAGCACAATACAGTCAGGTATTGTCTGTAAATGCAAACTCTGACTCTGATCATGTTGACCTCAGCTCCAGTTGACTTCGAACCTGGTTTAGTGGAATCTTTCTCTTTCTGTGACGGAGTCTGTGCTGCTGATGAGGAGATTAGAATATTTGTTTTGTCTGGATGAGTTTATCTTTCTTCTGTGCACGAGCTAATTCATGGAAGTGGTTTATTCAGAGCTCACAAGAAACGTTTAACACCTTAATAATGTTGTACTGTTGTGTGATTGGACACATACAGTAAATAATCCTCCTGACAGCGCAGCAGGAGGAGGAGTGCACAGAACAGAACGGGGGTTTGTTTGGATTTGAATGTGGTCCGTTTTTTTCTGACCACTTTGTGTCGGAACAAAAAAAGATGTTTGGGCTCATGTTGCTTCTGACGGTTTGAAAAGTGTCGGCTTATCTCATAATTCTACTAGAACTGAGAAAAACAAAGATTTTATGTTTGAGTTTTTACAGTTCTTATTTTATTCGAAGAGTTTAGTTTTGGACTGGGTTTAGTTGGTTTGATCAGTTTAATGTTTGTTTAGTTGCGTGTTTTGTCCTGTTCCTCTCTTTGACCTGCTTAGTTTGGCTTTAGGTCTCCTTTAGCACTACTTGTCCCGTTTTAGCCCAACTGCTCTAGTCCTACTTTAGACCTGTTTTATCTCCTGCTTTAGTTCTACTTTAGTCTTGTCATAGTCCTACTTTAATCCAGTTTTAGTCTTTTTTAGTATCCTACTTTAGTCTTGATTTAGTCCTACTTTCAGTCCTGTTCTAGTTCTGCTTTAGTCCTACTTCAGTCCTGTTTTAGTCCTGCCTTTAGTCTCTAGCTTCAGTCCTGTTTTAGTTCATGCTTTTAGTCTACTGCTTTAGTCCTGTTTTAGTCCTACTTCAGTCTGTTTTGTCTTAGTTCTCTTCATCTGTTTTTAGTCCTGCTTTAGTCCTACTTCAGTCCTGCTTTATCTACTTAGTCCTGTTTTTTTAGTCCTACTTCCAGTCCTGCTTTAGTCTCTACTTCAGTCCTGTTTTAGTCCTACTTCAGTCCTGGCGTTTTAGTTCTAGCGTCATCTACTTCAGTCCTGTTTAGTCCTAGTCCGTTAGTCCTACTTTCAGTCCTGTTTTAAGTCCTGCTTAGTCCTACTTCAGTCCTGTTCTAGTTCTGGATTATTTCTTCTTCCTCACGTGTTGTGTCTGTTGCAGAACTCAGACCAGACTCAAGACTTGGACATGTTCTCCGGAGCGCTCACCAGTAAGTCTCACTTTACTCAAGTCAAACAGACAAAAACAACATTTACAAATCTGAAACCAGCCTCTGTTTGTTTCAGGCTCGCCGGAAACGCAAACTCAGGAGCGACTTCTTACACGGGTAAATCTTCCTCTGTATTCACTCCTGATTCCTCTCCTCCTCTCTCCTGTATTCACTCCTGATGTCGTCCTCACTCCTCTCCCTCGTCTGATGTCGCTCTCTCACTCCTCTCTTCCTCTGTATTCACTCCTGATGCGCTCTCTCACTCCTCTCTTCCTCTGTATTCACTCCTGATGTCGCTCTCTCACTCCTCTCTCCATCTGTATTCACTCCTGATGTCGCTCTCTCACTCCTCTCTTCCTCTGTATTCACTCCTGATGTCGCTCTCTCACTCCTCTCTTCCTCTGTATTATGATGTCCTCTCTCACTCCCTTTCCTCTGTATTCACTCCTGTGTCGCTCTCTCACTCCTCTCTTCCTCTGTTTCACTTCCTGTGTCTCACTCCTCTCTTCCTCTGTATTCACCCTGAGTCGCTCTCTCACTCCTCTCTTCTCTGTGTCACTCCTGATGTCCTCTCTCACTCCTCTCTTCCTCTGTATTCACTCCTGATGTCGCTCTCTCACTCCTCTCTTCCTCCTGTGTTCACTCCTGATGTCGCTCTCTCACTCCTCTCTTCCTCTGTATTCACTCCTGATGTCGCTCTCTCACTCCTCTCTTCCTCTGTATTCACTCCTGATGTCCTCTCTCACTCCTCTCTTCCTCTGTATTCACTCCTGATGTCCCTCTCTCACTCCTCTCTTCCTCTGTATTCACTCCTGATGTCGCTCTCTCACCCTCTCTTTCCTCTGTATTCACTGCTGATGTCGCTCTCTCACTCCTCTCTCCTCTTCTCTGATTCCTCGCTCTGTATTCACTCTGATGCGCTCTCTCACTCCTTTCTTCTGTATTCACTCCTGATGTCCTCTCTCACTCCTCTCTTCCTCTGTATTCACTCCTGATGTCGCTCTCTCACTCCTCTTTTCTCTTATTCACTCTGATCGCTCTCTCACTCCTCTCTTCCTCTGTATCACTCCTGATGTCGCTTCGTCTCACTCCTCTCTTCCTGTATTCACTCTGCTGATGTCGCTCTCGCACTTCCTCTCTCCTCTGTCACTTCATGACCTCTCTCTCACTCCTCTTTCCTCTGTATTCAAACCTCTGCTCACTCCTCTCTTCCTCTGTTCACTCCTGATTCGCTCTCTCACTCCTCTCTTCCTCTTCACTCCTATGTCGCTCTCTCATCCTCTCTTTCTCGTTCACTCCGTGATGTGCTCTCACTCTCTCTGTTATTCACTCCTGTGCCCCTCTCTCTCCTCTCTTCCTCTGTATTCACTCCTGATGTCGCTCTCTCACTCCTCTCTCCTCGTATCATTGCTTGATGTCGCTCTCTCACTCCTCTCTTCCTCTGTTCACTCCTGATGTATCTCTCTCCCCTCCGCTTTCCTCTGTTCTCCTCCCTCTTCTCCCTCCTCCCCTTTCTCTCCCTTTCTTTCCTTCCTCCTATAATCTCCTCTTCCACTCTTCTCTCTCTTCTCCTCTCCTCCTCTGTCTTATCTGCTTATCTTACTCTTTCACCCCCATCTCCTTCCTCTTCTCTCTTGTCATCCCTTTCTCTTCCCTCTTCTCATCTCTCTCCTCCCTTCCCCTCTTCACTATCTCCTCCTCATCCTCCCTCCTCTCATTTGCTTCATCTTCTCTCCCACTTCCTATTCTCTCTTTCTCCCTCCCTCCTGGCCACTCTCTTCCTCTTCTCGTTAATCCTTATCTCTCTCTCTCTCTCTTCTCTCTCCTTTGTTCACTCCGATGTCTCTCTCTCTCTCTCTCTCTTCTCTTTTCACTCCTGATTCTCTCTCTCCTGCTCACTCATTGATGTCTCTCTCTTTCTCCTCTCTTCACTCCTGATCTCCCTCTCTCTCTCTCTTTTCTCTCTCTCTCTTCACTCCTGATTTCCTCTCTCTCTCCACTCCTGATGTCTTTCTCTCTCTACTCCTGATCTCTCTCTCCCCTCACTCCTGATGTCCTCTCTTCCTTCTCTCTCTCTCTCCACTCCTGATCTTCTCTCGTCTACTCTGATCCTCTCATTCCCCTCACTCCATGTTGCTCCTTCTCCTCTCCTGATGTCTCTCTATCTATTCACTCCTGATGTCTCTCTTCTTTCCTTCTCTCTCTCTGTTCCCTCCTGATGTATCTCTCTCTCTCTCCACTCCTAATCTCTCACTCTTTCTCTCTCTCTCTCTCTCTCTTCACTCCTGATGTCTCTCTCTCCTCCTCCTATATCTCTCTCTCTCTCTCTTCTCTCTCGCCTCTCTGTGTGTTCACCAGACGAGTCGTTCCTGTCTCCGACTCGTCTACTTCCTGGACTCGTCCGTTCAGACGGCGCCCCCTGCTGTTGCCGTCGCTCCGCCCCGGCCTCCCACTAACGGTTACTTGAGCGTCAGCCAGGCAGCTTCACTTGGGACGAGAGCGGCAACGTCTCCCTGGCAACGGGCTAAGACCAGCGTGTGCTCAAAGATAAACTTGAGTCCGTGAGGAGACTGTAGCTTATATACTACAAAATAAACGTCAGGAGGGAATCTGACTCATTTCCTTCTCACCTTCCCCTCTTCTATTGCCCCTCTTCTCTCTCTTCTTTCTTTCCTCCTCCTTTCTCTCCTTTATTCTCCTCTCTCTTTTTCTCTCTTTTATCTTCCCTCCTCTCCTTTTCCTGCTCCTATTGTCACTCTTTCTTTTTCTCACAGCTTTCCTCTCCCTCTCTTCTCCTTCTTCTCTCCTTTCCTTCTCTCTTCTCTCTTTTTGCACTCCTCTTTTCTTTCTCCTCTCCTCTTTCTCCTTTCTTCTCTCTCTCTCCTTATTCTCTCCTCTTCTCTCTCCTCTCCTTCCTTTCTTCTCCTATCCCTTTTCCCTCTCTCTCCATTCCTCTCTCCTCCTTTCTTTTCTCTTCTTTCTCCTCTGTCCTCCTTCTTCTTTCATAAGCCTCTCTTCCTGATCTCCCCTTTATTCTCCCCTCTCTTTTCTTCCTCTTCTTTCACTATCCTTTCCG
>CM076395.1:5792255-5888768 GCA_038363315.1 Mugilogobius chulae | reverse complement strand
CTTTCTTCTCTCATCTCTCCTTTATTCTCTCCTCTCTCCTCTCTCTCTCCTCCTTTCTTCTCCCCTATCCCTTTTCCCTCTCTCTCCACTCCTCTCTCCTCCCTTTCTTTCTCTTCCTGTTCTCCTCTTTCCTCCCTTTCTTCTTTTCATAGCCTCTCTCCTGATCTCCCCTTTATTCTCCCTCTCTTTTCTCCTCTTCTTCACTATCCTTTCCACCTTTCTCCTCATCTCTCCCTTTCTTTCCTCTCATTCTCTCCTCCTTTCTTTTTTCCTCTCTTCTTCTTTCTCCTCCTTTTGTTTCTCCTCTCCCCTCTTTTCTCTTCTCTCCTCTTCACCTCTCTCCTTGCTTTTCTCCCTTCCTCTTCTCCTTTCCCCTCTTTTTCCCCTCTCCTCTTCTTTTCTATTCTTCTTTTTTCTCCCCTCTTTTCCTTTCTCCTCCTTTCATCTCTTCTCCATTCTCCTCCTCCTCCTTTCTTCGCTCCTCTGTCTCTTTCTTTCCTCTTTTCTTCTCTCTTCTCCTCTTCACTCCTCCTTTCTCCTATCCTGTCCTCTCTCCTTCTTTCTTCTCTCCTCTCCCCTTCTCTTTCTCTTCTCCTTCTCTCTCCTCCTTTCTTCTCTTCTCCTCACCTCCTCTCTCCTTCTTTCTTCTTTTCTCTCTATCCTTTCCACCTTTCTCCTCTTCTTTCCTCCCATTATATTTCCTCCTTTCTTCTCTCCTCTCTCTTCTTCTCCTTTTTTCTTTCTCCTTCTTTTGTTTCTCCTCTTCCCCTTTTCTCCCCTCCCCTCTTCTCTCCTCTCTTTTCCTCTTCTCCTCTATCATCCTGTCTTCTCCCTCTCTCCTTTATCGCTCCTCTTCTCCCTTCTCCTCTTCCAGGCTCTCCTACTTTCTTTTCTCCTCTCTCTTTCTTTCTACTCTCCTCTCCTCTCTCTCTCTCTGTCTCCTCTTTCTCCTATCCTCTCGTCCTCCTCCTTTCTTCTCTCCTGTCCTATTGTCACATTTCCTTCTTCTTTCTCCTTTAATAATCAGGACTGAATATTGTTGTTGGACAGTTTTTTTTTTTTTTTTTTGCGACAACATGATATCACAACAAAACTGTGCCATATTACAAAACCACATTCCGTTTCCCAGCTCGTTTGTGTGTGTGTGTGTAGAGTTGTGTTGTTGTGTGAACAGAGTCTGGGAGGCTCTGGAACATATGTTACAGTGACATTTCTCTGAACTGACATCAGCTCACATCACAACCCCCTGTGTCAGTGTGGTGTGTTTAAGTGTGTGTAAGTGTGTGAGTCTGAAGTCGCTGCAAATCAGTTTAACACAACGTCTTTAGCAAACAAACCAGTAAGTCAACAGACACCTCAAACATGTTCTGAAATGTCTTACTTGAAGTTTCTCTACACTTCTGGATATATTTGTGAACTCGTAACAAATCTATTCTAAGGTACACTGTTCATAACTACTGAATTTAAGTACTGGACTGGACCTAAAAGCTGGGTATTGCCAAGAGAGCCTTCGATACAATACATATCCCGATACCTCCACACAATTCCCTTAATACGAAACATAAAGATATATTTTATAGACCAAAATGAGAAAATGTAGAATAAACTAGAGATGCACCGATCCGATACTGGGATCGAATATCAGTGCCGATCCAGGAAATGTTGCTGGATCGAGTATCGGCTCCATGATATCGGTTCAGCCGATATCCTAGTTGTGTTTAATTAGACATAATGAGTCTGATTCATAGGCTGATGTTGATCCAGAATGTCTCATAATGTTTGACATTTTATTCTTTCTCTCTCTCTTTCTTCTCTTTTTCTTTCTCTCTCTTTCACTCTCCTCTCTCTTCTCTTTCTCTTTTGTTTCTCTTTCTTCTCTCTTCTCTCTACTACTGTCTTCTTTCTTTCTTTCTCTCCTCGCGCTCTCTCTTTCCCTTCTCTATCTCTTTCTTCTCTTCTCTCTCTCCTCTCGCTCTCTCTCTCCTCTCGCTCTCTCTCTCTCCTCTTGCCTCTCCCTCTCTTTCTCTCTCTATTTCTCGTCTTCTCTCTCTCTTTTTTCTCTCTTCTCTCCTTGCGCTCTCTCTCTTCCCTCTCATCTTGTGCTCTCTCTCTTTCTTCTCTCTCTCTTTCTCTTTCTCTCTCTCTCTCTCTCTTTCTTCTCTTCTCTCTCTCTCTCTTTCTTCTCTTCTCTCTCTTTCTCTCTTCTCTTTCTCTCTCTTCTTCTTAAGTTGTTCAGTTTTGACTTGCGGTATAAATAACTATTAACCTGGCTCATGCCAGATGGATATGTGTTGAACTCCTATCTGAGTTCTCACTATATCCATCTGGGACTTGACTCGCTGAAAGCGTTCGAGAAAAGGCGGGGCGTTTAGTGAAATACTTCGAGCTGATTGGGTGTAGGGCCTGCCTTATTTGAGCTAGCCAATCACAGCAACAACTCGTAATGGAGTAGCCATGTCCGCGTGGGATAGAACAGGTACGTGCCACACATACTGCTCTTCTTTCAAAAAGAAATTACTCCGTATTTCTGCTGAAACCGCATCAAAAGAAGCAGACAACACGTAAATCCACGGGAGCAGCCATCTTTATTTAGCTTGAATCAGACTCGGCTGCGGCACCGGGGAGCTAACGGCCCGTGTTAGCCCGCCCTGCTACAATGTGATTGGGCCTCAAAACCATGCTGCTGTGATGTGAGTGGGCCGAACCACGGCCGTTTCGGACTCTCAACCAATCGAGCCGGACGAAGGCCAGATGGTTTATTTCGTGTTTGTGAATTCACAAATATCGCGAGATAAACCATCTGGCTGGCCAGGTTAAATAACTATATGATCAAAAGTCTTAAAAAAAAGAGCTATTTCAGTCCTTACACAAGTATCGTTGATATCGGGTATCGGCAGATGCTAAATTCTAAAGTATCGGTATCGGAACTGAAAAAGCTAGATCGGTGCATCCCTAAAAAAAACTCTAGGAAAGTATTGTAAATGGTTGTTTTTGGGTGCAGGATTCCTTCAAATCAATGTTAAGAATGAAATGTAGAATGAAAAAATGCAGACACATTTTATTTTCACTGTGTTTTTTATATTAGATACAAGTGTCTTATGGATAAGTCACTTTCAGATCAACAGTTTCAGCCTTAAAGCAGCCGTCCAGGCTCAGAAGTGTAACATTTTTATGAGTTTAAGAATCCTGATACGCCTCAATAAGTGGATTGTCAACAAGTTCGTCACGATACATCTCGATATTGATACATCGATTACAGCCCTACTGGACTCATGTTTGAGGTAAAAAAAAGTCTCAGAGGTGTGATTAATAGAACCATCTTACTAATAGTGATCATGTAACATTCCCCGGTAATCCAACTGAACACAGGCTGTTTGATTTGATCTTTACAATAATAATACAAAGTCATACGTGCATGTTTAGTATGTGAGGAGTAAATGTTGCTGTGACAGTGTCTTGATTCCAACTGTGTCTGTGTCACACACACTGAGCTGTGGAAGGTTTGATCTGTACGTTTTATAAAGTGAAGGAAACATTGAGCCCATAAGAAGCCAAACAGTTGTGTAAACTTTCAAAGACCAAAGAACTGTAGGATCTAGAGCTGTGGTTCCTAATCTTTTCAGACCGCAAAATAACCTCACGACCTCCACTGCAAAATTAAATAAATGTATTTAGAAATGTTAGGTTGGTCAACCATTTAAATTACATTAAAGTCTTCATATCTTAAAACAATAAAATGCAATAGTTATAATGGAAAATATATGAGTAAAAACACATGACATCAGAAGTACTCGTGTGTACATGTATGAGATCATGATTAGGGGAACTCAAGAAGAAAATGAACCACTGCTTTATACGACCAACATCCAGTCAAACTATTAAAAAGCGAGTCATAATTGTGAGATCTTGAAATCATCTTGCGACTCCCAGATGTTGCCTAAACCTAACCCACTTTGAGAATCCACTGATCTAGAGCAAAGGTATTTATCATCACAAGGCCCGGGGCCAAATCAGGTCCTGCAACCAGTTTAATACATCTCACGACCCATTTTCCAAACAATTGAAAATGGGTCATTCTCTGAAGTGGGACTATAAAGTGTGACATCCAGAAAATTCATACTGCAGCAATTGTTTTATTTGAGGTTAATTTCCATCTTTGAGAAGTGTACTGACAGGATCTATAATGGTCAAGAAAGATGCACAACTATTTTTTCCAATATAGCCATTTCAATTTCAATTTCAATTGCTCTCAATGCAGCATAATTCCACATGTAGCATGGACACTAACTGGACACATGTTTAGCTGAGAGAGTTGCCATATACTAAATAAAATGTTGATTTTTGAGCTATTCTCTCTGAATACACACATTAGTTTATCCGCTGCAAGGTTCCTGAGCGTTGAAAAGTCTTCACTTGCTGATAAAACTGATCAGGTCCATGTGTAACTTATATGGACGCCAACAGTTACATTCAGATCCCCAGGAATTCAGCTTCATTTTCACAAAACTGAATACAAAAAGTAGAAAAACCAAATGCAAACATATTTTCCAACATTATTCTTCATTTTATTGTGTTTCAATGCAGTATTTTATCAAGTTTACATGAGGAAATTACATCATGTTTATTGCTGGATAAGAATGTCACAATTTTGGTCATGATTTAAGCTATTTTTTTGAAAAACCGGTTGTAAAAAAAAAAAAGTTCCATCTTATCTTGGGCTGCAATTTTTAAAAATCTTTTAGAGGCACATTAGTAGTATATATTACATAAAAAATTAAAACAAAATTATTATTATTTACTTAATGAAAATAACCAATGGTCAAAATGGTCCCACTTTCAGAGAATGACCCAAATATAGAGTAGGTCTGTTAGTTTTTTGAGTCTGGATTAGTCTTACTTATTTGGTATTTTTCACAAAAATCTAATGCATACATAGTTGTTTGAGTATTATGTTGAAACAAATCTAAAAAAAAAATATTTCTGTGTGGGATATTGGAACTTTTAAATTAGCCTGCGTTTTTATCCAAATAGAAGTTGAAATATGGTGACAAAAAGCTTATGATATAACAATATTTAGAAATGATCAGTATTATTTTTTATGTATTCTTTTAGTCATTCAGAGGTCTTTGCCAAAAGAAAAAAAAAAGTGTTTTTACTACAACGAGTAGATTAATTGTAGCTTGTTGCGCTCTTCCAGCCCAGAGGTCACGAAAATGTGTCCCTCAGACAATAACTCTGATCTAGAGAGTTTATTCCAGGTGTAAAGTTCAATCACACAGAAAAACTCAACCCAGAACCTTCCTGCTGCTCTGAGCTCACATTTACTCTGCTCCTGCTGATGAACATCTGACACATTCTGAGTCACAAGTGTTTCTTCTGCTCTTTTATTTTAGGCACTTCCCTTTAATTTGGTTTTAAATGTAGAAAATCTGTTTTTGGCTGAACTGACTAAAGTGTGTTTTCTTTGACCTTTACATTCATCCTCAAAGAACCATTAGTCACAGTTAGTTATTAGTAAATCAAATGTTTCAATTATCACACTGACTTCTAGATTCACCAGTAGGAACCACAACAAGGATGTAATGAATAAGCTTAGACTAGTGATGGGCCAAATGAAACGGGCGTTTCAAAACAGTTCCGAAGCTTCGAAGCGCATGCGTTTCAAAACAGTGCTCCGAAACGTGATTCTAAACCCCAGTCACGTGACCTAAGTGTTTCATGAACCGCAGCAGTTTCGCGAGTGTTTCACTAGGGGGCTTGTGGTTCGAACAGGAGTTTGATTGACAGTGTTTTGAACGAACCACGGAGCAGGACAAGCCTTGCCAGCCCACTCCAAAGGTTAAAATGAAAAGTTTAGAGCGTCTATCCTTGTGGGTTTGTGAGAGGCGAGAGTATTACCGATTTTGAGAGTGATTTTGACAGTGATTTTTATAGTAGTTAGCCAGACGGTTAGTTTGTTAGGAGTTTATAGTTACAATTTAGTTATATAGACATACACTGACACATAGTTAGCAGCATAACACGATAGGCTATATTGCTAGGTGGGGTTAGAAAAGATAATTAGAAAAGCATCCATCAATAGGAATAATTCAATAATATTTCTGCATTAGTGCATTTAGTGCATTTGTTACAGAAATTAGTAGACATACACTTATGAAAGGCTCACGTTTTTAAATCAATGCATCAGTAACATGTACGCAGAAACACAGAGTTAATGTAGTTTTTATTTGAAGGGCAAATATAGAGAAACATGTTTATAAAATCAAGATCTGCACCAAATTATAGCTAAACAGCTAATGTGAACTTATTTTATTTGGAATTAATTAAACAATTATTGAGTTGTCAACAAATAATATTCTATAGCTTTTATTAAACGTTTTATTTAACAAACAGAAAGTCATCCATGTCACACACGCAGAATTGAATCTTATAATGACACTTCACCACTAGAGGTCACTGCTGGGAGGGTTCCGAATCATGTTTCGGAACTTCGAAACATTTGGTTCAAACGTTTTGCTGCTTCATGGGGCTTCGCTTTGCCCATCACTAATTTAGACATGACTGGTAGAGAGCCCATCAAGTCCCCCTCAGGTCAAAGGTCATCAGACTCACTTCCTGTTTCCTGTTTGTCCTCAGGATCTTCAAGCGCAGACGCAGACCCCACAGCGCCCTCGTCAGTCTGCTCCATGATGTCAAAGACAACTGTCAGTCCTGGCTCGGGGTTTTCAGGAGCAGCCCAGAACCGGACCGCCGGGACCTGAGCCCAGAGCACAGTCCTGTCCGGAGTCCGCACAGACCCCAGTGGTTCCTGGAGCAGAGTCCCGTCCGCAGGCCTCAGTGGGACCTGGAACAGACTCAGGACCTGGAGTTGGACTGGAGCAGGACTGAAGAGACTGTGTGGAGCAAACTCAACAGCACTGAGCTGGAGGACAACACGCCCTTTGTCTACGGTATGTGTTTATTTATGTTTTAAAAAGAGAGTCTGGAGTAGAGACTGACAACTTTACGGGATTCCCACGGATCACAGGACAGGAATGATGTTCCCTACTGATCCCAAATCAGGACAGGAAAAAAGTTGTGGAGTGGGCAGAAGCGCGAGAGTGGTTTCCCCCTCCAAAGACACAAAACAAAAAACCTGCAGCCAGATTTTCCCTGTTAAAATGGCACTGTCCAGTCCACTTCCCCCGTGACTGTTTTACTCGCTGAAGTAGCTTTAGTAAAACACACACAGTAACCTCTATAAACTCACTCCACATTATGTTTCAGCAGAAAACAGCAGTGGGGCTGTTGTTTCTGTGATAAAAGTGAAGCTAAAGGTGCTTCCCATCAGGCACTGCCTGTGTTGTTCTGTCCAATCAGAAGTCTGCATGTCTCAACTGCTTTTTACACTTAAATACACTGGTGCTCAGGCTAAAATGACTTTACATATTAATATTGTAGACTTTCTAATGGCATACTTACTTTACATATGTAGACTTCCATAATGTGAGTTTGACATTGGACTGGGATTGACAGGGTGGGAGCGGGACAGGACATGGACACAGGACAGTGAGAAGTCTCTAGTCTGGAGGACTAACGCAGAGAGTGATGAGAGGAGATACTGTATGTGCATGTCTGTCTGAACTGAGTTGTACACATTCTCAATTTGGAATGTCTGCTGCTGAAAGTCGTCGGGAAAAAATAGAACGTCATGGCAATATTTGAATCTGATTGGTCGACGTGTCTGGAACGGAAAGCAGTTCGGTCGAGAAGTCGTGTTTTTTGTTGAATACAGTTGAGAGAAAAGCACAGACATTCTCTTCCAACAATGTAGGATGTATTTTATGCTTTGAACCTGCGTTTCCACCTGCACCGCAGTGGTGTGCTGTGATTGGTTCATCTTAACCGTGGGACAGGGCTCTCTCCAGATGGATTGACTCATTTTTGTGGAGAATTAAAAGAGAGAGTGAGAGGAGCAGTGTGGAGGTCTATGAAAAGCAACTCAAATGAAATCCCATGGTTTGTGTCGAAGTGGACATGTGAGAGCAGACAGAGGCAGGCGTGGGTCTGAACAGGTTTAGTACAAACACACTGGTCCTTTGTCTGTCCTCAGGCTAAGTGCACTTAAGATAATGTCCTCTGTGTGACTCGGTGAGTTCTCAGTTTGTTTGTCCAGACTCTAAAGACATGTTCTGAAACACACAAGATTCTGGGATTGCTTTATTAAAAATTACACAGTAATTAAGGTTAAAAATGCAGAGTATTTTCTGATAGTAAAAGAAGGATAAAGCTTTGTTCATCATGCTCAATTTAAACTGAAATCATATTGTTTAAGGATGTTGATACTAGGGTTGTCAAAAGTATCAAAAATCAGATCCTAGTCGTTACTAAAACTGGTATTGAAAGTACATACTCATTTGAAACAGATCAATAATCCAAAAAATAACATTAACTATAATCCTGAGCTTGATCAAAGCTTTTAAACCAAAATGTTTAATAAGGAATAATAATGTTTTTGTTGAAAATCTCACTCTAATGCAGGGGTGCCCAAACTTTTTTCATTGGTGGGCCAAAATTTGTAGATTTTTGCTTTGCGGGCCAAAATTTATTGCATTAAAGAGTGCCAAGGGCCAAACATAACTTTGTTCGGCATTTAAAAAAACATTTTAAGGATAGATGAAGATTAATTTATCTTTTATTAACTCATTTTAAGAGATTATACTTAAATTTTGTCATTTGATAGTGTTTTCAACACAAAATTTAATCAAACAGTTAGTCTTAACAAACCTGAACATCCCTTCGCGGGCCAAATTAAACCATCTGGCGGGCCGAATTTGGCCCCCGGGCCCCACTTTGGGCACCCCCGCTCTAATGTATACGAACTTGACATTAAAAAGCATTAATTTTGTAGTATCATAATTAGTATCAAGAATTGATTCCTTAGTATTACATTTGACTAAATTGGACTAGTTTTTTACACCAAAAACACTAGGGATGGGCCGATATGAAATTTTGGGCCCGATACCAATAACCGATAATTGACCCTCTGCTCTGGCCGATAACCGATAACTGCCAATACCGATAGGTATATTTTCAAGCAGATCTAAGTGACATTTTGGCTTTGTTAAATGTCTTTGTTAGTTTGTGTGATGTAGTCACAAATGTATTTTCTTCACATCTGCTCTCTGCTGCCTCCTGCTGGAAAACCTGCACTTATAGTTTAACAGCTCTTCTGAGAAACACTGGCTTTTTTATTTGTACATTTGACAGTGTAAATATTTTTAATGTACTTTTCTTTGCCTTATTTGAAATAATTATAAATTGATAAAAAAAATAACATAAGGAAAAAAGTTCAGTTGTAGGTCTGATGCTGATATTTACAGAGGAGAACTGTAGGGGGCGCTCTACTGCTGAAGTTGCTTTAAAATCCACAGCACAACTCACAAGATCAAAAACTTACAAACAAATATAATCATCTGAGATAAAAAAAAATATTTTGTGGATTTATTATGTAAATATAATGACTAATTTTAGCTTAATTGTTTGTTTATGTATACTTTGTTTTTTTTAGTCCTTTAAAATTGCAAATATGAAGCTTTTAGGTCACATTGAGGCTGGTATATGCCCACAGAGAGACTGGAGAACCTCCCCTAAAATATCGGCGCCAAATATCGGCCGTCGAGCCGATATTGGACCGATACCGATGTCTTAAAATACCATGGATATCGGACGATACCGATATCAGTACCGTATATCGCCCATCCCTAAAAAACACTACATTTATACTATTTTCATGTCATTTTTGTTCAATTCCACAGCTCATGGATGTTTGGAACCTGTATAAAGAACAGTTAACCATTATTCCATTACTAAATTAGTTGGCGATTATTTCACAAAAGAGACAAAAAAGTACCAGTAACATCTAGTATCAAGAATTTGGTTAAAATGAGTTTGCAGTGCCAGTGTCTCTGTAATACTGAAGTATTGTGTTCTGTAAAACCCAGAAAGTGCACTTGTTCATGTTATTATGTTCTTTTGTGTTCTCAGACCCCACAGAAGCCCCGCCCCCTCCGGACAAACTGCCTCAGATCCTGGACCAGCCCTGTCCCGACACCTGTCAGTCTCAGGACACTTTCGGCCAATCGGTGGGAGGCTTGTCCGAGGTCCCGCCCACCCTGTTCAAGCAGCCCTGTCGCTGTCAGAGCTCGGAGCAGAAAACAGGTCTGTCGTCAGCTCTCGTGTGTGGTTTTTGTGTATGTTTCACTCTGATCTGATCTGACTGTGTTATGTTGTTTGGGACAGGCTTATCTCTGAGCCGCTTCCTCCTCTTCATCTTCACACTCTTCATCATGGCCGCTGTGTACTCGCGGTAAGTCGACTCTACTTACAACTAGGGCCTGACTCATTATGGTTTTACCAGGACAATACCAATACCAACTTAAAGAGCCCCAGAAAGGCTGATTTGTGGAAAATACTAAAATCTTAAAAAAATAATTAATCCCCACGTCTTTAAAAAGCATTGCAGTCAAATATCCTGCATTTACTCCACGCACACACTGTAGACCAGTGCTTCTCAAAGTGTGGGGCGCGCCGCTTAGAGCAACACAAAGTTTTCAGGGAGACGCAGAGCACAGTGTCGATAAATGCACTTTAAAATACTCAGAAGCATCAAACACAGAGAGAACAGCTGCAGCAGCAAGCATGAATACACCACATGCTTAATCCTGATTCATTATTTTGTCCGAATTTACGCCGGTGATGCGACGCATGAATGAAAGTGCTGCTGCTCCTTTTCTCTCTCTCTCTCATAAACCAGGCATGTTCAAACAGAGGCCACAGGGCCAAATGCGGCCCTTGGACCATTTTTTTGGCCCTCAGATTTCTTGCTAGATTGGCCCATTGTTCAAAATGTTTAGTTTTCAATGTCAAAATTGAGCAATTCTCCTATCATAGTCGATAACATACATTTTTATGCTTTATAAACCTAAAAAGAAAGTTTAATGCCTTAATAAAGAGTGGTAACTCATAAAATAAGGTCTAATGCAACCTGTGCCCACTGTGAAAAAAGTGTGGACACCCCTGTCACAAACAGTCCACACACAGAGGATCTCTTCTGCGGCAGTTATCGCAGTGGACACGAGGAAGTGAGCTCTGCTGTACATAGACGAGTCTGAGCTCTGTCTGAGTTTGTAAATCATCCAAACAAATCTGAGCTCTGTCTGAGTTGTAAATCATCCGAACAGACCCTGGAATCACAGAGATACAGCCCGTTAAAGACTTCATAAACACAAATATGCGTGCGGAGAATCAGCCTCGATCAGCGGCGATACACAAACTTTTACTTATGTGTTTGTGATGTTACTTTGAAAACTTTAAAAACAGAATTATTTTACTTCCAACTGTGTAGTTAGTGAGCACTGAGCTGGTTTTAACCAGGACTATCCCAGAACTGGACCAGGTTTTCATATGGACTGATGCAGGACTAACCCAGGATTAAACCAGACTCTTTTATCAGTGAGAAAAGCAAATGAGCTTAGATCTATAATATCTGTTCAGCCTAAAACAAGATAAAATAACATTCTGATCCTAAACACATCCAAAGTCTAAGCTATTATGTAATTGGCTTCATCATTTTTTAATTTATTTTTTAATCTATAAATTGGTGCTAAAATGATTATCTTTGGTCAAAAATACAGACATGTTTGCACTTTTGCAGACGGGGGTTTAGGGGTTAGGGTTTAGGGTAGACTCCATCTTTTACTGCACACAAAACCTCCTTCAATGTGTTTGGTAGATCTTCAGTGGTGTTGTGGTAGATCTTCAGTTGGATGTTTGGTAGATCTTTATGTGTTTGGTAGATCTTCAGTGGTTGGTAGATCTCAGTGTTTGGTAGATCTTCAGGTGGTGTTTGGGTAGATCTTCAGTGTGTGAATTTCATGGTAGAGATCTTCAGTGTGTTTGGTAGATCTTCAGTGTGTTTGGTAGATCTTCAGTGTGTTTGATAGATCTTCAGTGTGTTTGGTAGATCTTCAGTGTGTTTTGGTAGATCTTCAGTGTGTTTGGTAGATCTTCAGTGTGTTTGGTAGATCTTCAGTGTGTTTGGTAGAAATCTTCAGTGTGTTTGGTAGATCTTCAGTGTGTTTGGTAGATCTTCAGTGTGTTTGGTAGATCTTCAGTGTGTTTCGTAGATCTTCAGTGGGTTTGGTAGATCTCAGTGTGTTTGGTAGATCTTCAGTGTGTTTCGTAGATCTTCAGTGTGTTTCGTAGATGTTGTCTGATGTTTGTGTTGTTTCCTGCAGGTGTCTGTGGTGGAGCTCGGCTGTGGTCTCTGCTCTCTTCCTCTCCGTCTCCACTTTCATGAGTGAGTCTCACAAACACAAGAAAACACATGAACCCTGAGTTATACCAACTGCAGCACAGCCGTTTAACTCATTCTACACCACGTTTGGTGCATGGATCAGGCTGAGGAGGAGAAGCACTGTTTAAAACACCACTTTAACTGAATGTTGAACAACTAAACAAGATAAAAACCTTTTATCTCATCCTTCGTTCCTCTGCTCTCCTCTCGTGGTTGTTGTTGTTTCTTTAGAACTGTGTGATTTAATGTGTTCTCTTGTGTTCCAGTGGTGACAAAGTCTGGTCCCATGGGTCAGTGGAGAAAGGCCAAGACAGAGGTAAAACTCTTCTGTGTGTTCTTTATACTCAGGAGTCACATGTGTTTATGTTCCATCACAGTCTGAGCCGAGGCTGAACCAGGTCTAAACTAGTACTTAACAAGAGCTTGACAAAAAATGCACTTTTGTGATTCATTTGCCAACTTTCACATTTATCTGGCAAGAGGTTGCATTCACATGACGTCACAACATTTAAGGTAAAAATATTTAATACAGATGGGCATCGAGCAGCAAAAAAATTAATGGTCTTGTCAATTAATTCTTAATTGGACAAACTGGCTTTTGACACCCTCTGAATCAAATTCTGCAATGTGAACACAACCTAATAACATGAACAAAACTGTTTAAAGACACATTTCAGTTGGTATGATAAAATATCACCAAGCTACTCCAAAAGAATAATTAAAGATTAATTTTGTCAAGATCACCCAGCCCTAGTTAACTATGACTAACAGAGCGTCAGGTCTGAAACAACGTGAGCCATGAATATGCTGTTCTAAAGGTTTAGGACTGATCCTTAAATATATATTTTTTTTAAATGCAAAAGGCACCACTTGTACCACCAAAAGGAGTCTGTGTACCACCAGTGGTACATGCACCACAGTTTGACAAACACTGCTCTTATACTGTAAGCTGCAGCTTCTATATCATCCTGTTCCCAGACAACAAAAAAAACTGACATATTACATAATTTATGGTCATTAATATGCACTGTCCCTTTTAAATAAAATAAATACATACCATATCACACGTGATATAAAATTAGATATATAATATATTAAATATACAGTATACCTGAAGGTAAATGCCTCTGACCTGCAGTTGTGAAAGAGGCAGAAATACAGACTGGAGACTCTCCAGACTCATAATGTGAGAGAAAAGACAGGCCTCAAATTAGTGTAGATAACTCCAGTTAAAGTGTCTCCAAAGGGTTTGAACAAAGCAGCACAAACAGAGAGAAGAGACTCATGTCTGACCTGAGTCTCCTGGACACAAGCCTAGGGTCAGTGAGGGTTCTAATGGAGCCGACATAGAACTGTTCTGTTCACTGCTCTGACAAAGAAAGTGTTCTGTGGTGTTAAATACTCTCTTCTTTACAGGACATTACCTCGAGGAACGAGTAGACATCACATGACAGGAGTCTTCTGTCCTCCATGAAAGGATCCTGAAGCTTGTCCCACACCAGATGAGTTTGAAGAGACGCAGAGGACTCAGACCTTTAAAGACTGGACCGTCTAGAAACATGTTTAATGGTCTGGCTTAAGTCTTATCTTTGCTTTGAGAAACAAATCAATATTATTACCATTTGATCATGTTTGGGACAAAGTAGAATCTGGATATAGAGTTTTAGAGGCAGCTAACTGAGAGCATGGTCTTTAGCTCTAAAGAACTGTCCTGGTTTGTCAGGATCATATCTGTGTGTTTGTTTGTGTGAAAATAATGGATCGTCACTGTTGACGTTAGAGTTTGTGTAAGTGAAACATGATAATGTGCATGTTAGAGAGATGTGGGGTTTTAGCCTGTTCATGGGTTTCATGTGATGTTTAACTCAAACTGGTGCCATATCAAGAATATTTATAATAATAAATTATATTTATAATGAATGATCACAATGATGACAAAGACAAAATCCAACAGAAACCTAAGAGCAGGGCAGAATTCTTTTTTCAAACTCATACTTGTGCAGAGTAGGCAGTGGACTACCCTGAATGTACATTCAGCATGTCTCCAAATTCATTCTGAAGTTCAGGGGAAAGTCTTGAAGCAAATGGTCCAAAAGACTGCTGACACACAGCACAGTCTGACCCTTTTTAAGCTTTTGTAATGTTTATCTGAGATTAGCTGATGTACCAGTCAGTGAACGTAGAATACAAATACATATAGTTAGAGATGTGGTCTGGATGTGGCCCTTGGTCTCGTCTTGACTACTATACTGGAATATAAAAAATATTCAGGACGAATACCTGATCTAGTCTGTGGCCTGATGTGAATAGTGCATCAGATGATGAAGTGTGTTTTGTGTGTAAAATGAGCTGAGACCAAACCAGTGTGTGAGAATCTCAAACCTTCTGATGTGACAAAGGTAAATACTGTACCTGCTTCTATGTGACATGTGTACGAGAGAGAGACAGCAGGGGGCGCCGCAGAAGGTTTTTGTACTGTCATTTGACACTAAAGACACTGTACTGGATTTGAGGGGACAAAATACTCACAGACAAGACTCTGTGGATATATTTTTACTCAAATATCTTCTACATTCTAGTTGGGAAAAAGTATTTTTATAGGTTAAAAGTACAGTGTCTTTAAATGAAAAGATTTAACTCTGATCATGTACTGTTTATCTTTTACAAAAATGTCTCTGTGCTCACGTGTAACTGACATGGGTTACAAACTGTAAATAAATAATAATCAGAGTTCCCACGCTTTCAAGACCTGGAAAATTATTAGTCCATTTACCAATCATAGTAAAGGCATGAGAATGAGAAAAACAGATAAATGTCATGGAAAAAAAACGGCTTGGAAATGATTAAGACCTATTCATAAAATGTCTCATACTGAGTAAATAATGAAAGAAGTAGATGTTTGTAATGTGCATCTGATTGTCAATTCTGAGCACATAAAACACCTAAAGAACAAGTTGTGTCATTAACACACACACACACACACACACACACACAAAAAAAACTATAGTAACAGTTTGGACAGCCTAAACTTTTTGCCAGTTTTGATTTTTTAACAAAACGTCTTATATTTGCAAAAACTCCACTAGAACATAGGCCTCAGCACCCCTTAATCAAAATATGTTCCCAGTGTCATTTGAACAGGAATTTTTGTTTATGTTTTTATAATTGGCTCTTTAACCGATGTTTTGATTAAAAAAATCTCAGGGGTGGACCCCCAGACCCCCCACTCCCTGCACCACTGCTCAAAGACTGAAATTCCGATGCCCATGAACCACATTAAAAAGAGGCTGTAAGACAACAAAACCAAGATCATATTTTTGGAGAACTCCTGTGTTATACTGTTGTAGTTGTGGACTATCAAACTGCCACAGATTTGGCAAAACAGGCTAAACTAACAGGCTAATGTAGATGTCATGATTACATGAAATCCTCATTGAAAATGTCTTGGAAATGTAAGTGTGAACCTTGAATAATACATAATTCTGTATACCAAAATGTAATACATGTCAGTTACACAAGCCGTTGTTTAGCAGCTACAATATGATGTATAAATACAGTGGTGGAAGAAAGTGCTCAATATGCTGTAACATTTTACAGTCCAATATTTCACTCAGGAGGAAGGAAGCCAAAAGAATCCTGTTTAAATGCTGATTTTTGTAGTAAAACCAAAGGTTAAAGTTGTAGTACCTGAATGAATTATTCAAATGACAGATGTAAATACATAGTGTACTTTTAGTTTGCAGTGTGAAAATCAGGTACCTCAGCTTAAATAATACACACCAGTACAACATTTGTTTCTAATAAAAATTCAACTGGCTTTCCACCACTGTATATGTGTATTGTCGTAAAAATACTACTTTTGCACTGAAGCTTTTTAACAGAATAAAAATATATAAATGCACAGGAAAAATATGTATTCAAGCAAGTGATCTAATGGTGGTTTGTATTCTATGTTAATGTAAGTTTTGTACTGATTCTGTAGCACTTACTGTTGTGACTAACATGTGCATGTGAATAAATACATTCTATCCAAACTCTGCTGTCTGTGTGTTACTCCACATGATGGTCCTCAAAATGTCTCTGCTCAAAACGGCAGACTGTCACCTGGATTTGTCCCGAGCAGATATGTTCATTTTGTGCTCGGCCTCGTTTCATCTTTAATGTTAACAGTTTATAAAAGAACCCCTATATGAAAAAAGCTTAGAAAAAAAGTATATGATTTTTAGTTGTTATAAACAAATTTTATATAATTTTATATTATTCAAAAACTACATACTCAAATTTCATAAAAAGTATATGTTTTTAGTTATATATGTATGTCTGTATATATACATGTCTAAATTTAATTAAAAATCTTATACATTTTTAATATGGCAAATTATACTGTTGCTTTTATATTGTTTGTCAAGCAGATTTTCAGTAAGGTACCGTATATAAACCAGCAGTTTTAGATTCTACAGAATCATATATTACATTTTGTTTATATTGATTATGGTGATAAACATAACTTACTAATTGCCTTCCCACCCAACACCAAATAAAAAAATGACGGACACTCACTGTTTTTATTACAATGCAATTAAGATATGAACACTTGAGATATGTTGGACTACACATATTCAGCAGGTATCTAACAATAATGTGTTATAATGGTTCACAAACAACAGGACTAGACTCAGAATCAATGTACACACATGGTCTTACAATTTCATTGCTGTTAATAGCTCTTTCAAACCCTGTTGGAAAATGAACTGTTTTCATGTAGGTCAGAGATGTTTTCACATTTTTTCTCTTACCAGTTTCTGCATTGTGCAATGTCCCAACTTTCCAAGTGCATACAGATCGTCTAGATCTCACTAATACAACGTTTGAAATCTTGAATATTGTCCATCTTTCAAAATAACCACAGAGTTATTCGTTTCTTTGTTTTTGTGTATGTTCGACTGTGAATCAACTCTCCATTAACATAATTCTGTTGTAATACCGTACAGTAGAGGTTGAAGTTACATTCAGCACACCATGTAATGTAATCATCTCTGTTTCGGACACTTTTCTTATCTTTGGCACTCCAAGAGCAGTCACTTTGTCATATCTTGCAGCTGTTCGAACTCTGTTTGGTTGAGTGCATTTCTTTGAAGAACAAAAGCATTTCAGGTGACATATCATTTAACCCACAAGCATTCATTATTTGTGGCATTACACGAGACCAAACCACTTTTTTACAGATCTTCTGAGGAACTGCGTTACTGCTCTTTCATTGTAGTTCTCAAACATAAATGCTAACTGGTCCCAGAGAGGACCCAAGTTCTCAACACTAGCAGCTAAATGTAGGAGTGTGTGTACACTGAAAGTCATTAGTCATCACCATAATGCCAACGAAAGATTTAACATAAAGTTCAAGAGCATCACGAGCATGGTCAATATCTTTCTGGCTAGTGTTTGAGCCTAACAAAATACTCAGACCTTCTACAAGCAATGCCCAGTGACATAGATATTTACTTGGAAGAATATGGAGAGAAATTAGTTCCAAAAAGATTTATTGATTCAAAAATAAAGATTCATGCCAATTCATGCTTCAGCCGACGTCCAAACTTTGTTCGGCCCGCTCAGGCTAGTCGAACAAATTACATCATTTTGTTCGGCTAGCCTCTATTCGGCAGTTTGTGCAGGTTGTTCGTGTCACATGAGCTGAGCAGAACTTTCTTCGGCTGAACTGTGCGGCAGCTCGCCTCTGATTGGCTAGTTTTTCCAAAGTGGGCGGGATTTCTCGAAGAATCCGGTGCTGCCCTGGCCGCAGCCGAGCACGCCGCTCCTCTCCCCCCGGTCAGCACAAAGTACACCTGTCAACAACGGCTGTTTCTTTGTCCCGCATTTCAGGCAGAGCCTGTTGTTAATAGAAACACTGAATAATCAACAAAATAACGAGCTACTGACGAGGTCAAAACTCCTTCACAGCAGCACGGGCAGGACTCGGGTCCTGCTTCATGTAGCAGGTTAAACACAGCGGAGGATGGACAGACAGACCCGATAGAGCGAGAGTTTCATGTGTTCTATTGACCCTATTTTGTCCCGCCCACTTGGCTTGGAAATGCACTTCCTGTTTAGCTCTGTTAAGGTAGCTAACGTGTTTGTTTGTCTGTCTTGTGGGGCAATTTTAATTAAATATAAAGACAGTTAAAATAAACCCATCGACTGAAATCTACAGGCTAAATGCAGCTAAACAGGAAGTGCTTGTCCTAGAAAAGTGGGCGGGACAAAATAGGGTCAATACAGTGTGTGCGTGGGGCCAGCGTGTGTGTATCTGCACGCTGAAAATACAAAGAATCTTCCTTATTAGGCTCGGGAAGCGTCTGTGGTTACCATGGAAAATAATGGCAAATCCGCCATGTTTGTTGACAGTTTAGCAGAAATACCATACCATGTCTAATACATTAGACAAAACGATTAAAAAAAGTAAACAAAACACCGTGGATCCGCCCAATAAACTGCTGGGTCAGTACTGGTAAATTTATCTATCACTTGGTAGTGTCAGAATATAACTTAATTAATGCTATTTTCGGTATTTAGCTATTTAAAATCTCCATTGGTTTAACATTGGACCAACTGAACATTCTACAGCTGTATGATGTCACGATCCCGAGCCTAATACGGAGCTGTCTGTGATACAAATCTACATAGCAACCGTGTGGCAGCGGTTGTTAGGGCGGACGGGGGCGTTGTCTAGACTCTAGGACTTCGGCTGCAGCGCGTCTGCTGAAGTATGAATATCAGAGCCGAAACGAACTTTGTTCTTGTTCTTACGGCCCGGACAAACTTCTTACTTCTTATGAAGTATGAATAGGCCTTAATTCACAACGTTCAGATTTACTAATTAAAAAATAAAGATTAATTCACAATACCAAGATTTATTGATTCAAAAATAAAGATTTATTCACAATGCCAAGATTTATTAATTCAAAGATAAAGATGTATTCAAAGTTCATAATACCTGATTCTCGTGTCACAATTTTTTCACACACATGCTAATTTGCATTAATTTTGTTTGTAATTTCTTAAAACAAAAATCATATTATGAATAAATCATCAGTTTTGCATGTGAAAGTTTGATTCTGCATTTGTGGATCTCCTCGCGAGCGACGCCATTTTTGAGGAATAGACCTACTGCAGTCAATTTTTATTTGAATCTGATTCATCCCAGAATGGTTTATTTAACTCTAAATAAGAGGTTCATTTTTTATATTATATGTATACAGTAAAAGTATATTGTGGGTTTACAGTGGATATGGTTTGTGGGCTCAGACTCTGCAGCAGCTGTACAAAGTCTTCATCCTGGGATGACCATTTGTGAAGATTTACTATTTGAATTACATATCTGCTACATTTGCAACATTTAGAATACACAAAAGGTTAGGGTACTGAAGTTCACTACTCAAGTAAAAGTACACATACATAACAACTCTGGTAAAAGTCAAAATCCTGCTGAAACCGCTTCATTTGAGTAAAAGTATGAAAGTGTAAATGTACTTAAGTAAAAAAGGTAAAAAGTATCACATTGTCAAACATTATTTTCTAGTCTCGTTTAAACTATGAATGTGTCAGCTTGTTCACTTGTTTCAAGACATTTTTGATGTTTTCAAGAGATTATCTCATCCATATAAGTCTTAATTATGAATTAGTGTATTGTGTGTTTGCAGGATATTATCAACACTGCTGGCACTGGAGTGGAGGATCATGTTTACATGAGTGGTCCCGAATTTTTTTGGTTTTGTAGATTTGAATAGTTAAAAATAAAAATGGTAAATGGTCTATTTATATAGCGCTTTTCAACCTTTCCATTCACTCAAAGCACTTTACAACCTAGCATCTACTCACCCAGTGTATCAGACAAGTGTCTTGCCCAAGGACACAATGACAATCTACTCCTGTCGTCCCACTGTGGCACCTGGTGTTCTAACCAGGCCCTTACTTGCTTAGCTTCTGAGAGCTGACGGGTTCAGGCTTTGACAAACAGGTATGGCCATAGTTGTGTAATGTGTATTTAGTGTATTTAGAAGGCAGCTTTTTGATAACATATTTAATTTGGGTGGACAAAATTAAACGTTTTTCCCATAAGACATTTTTTAAGTACAATTATTTCAGTAGTTTCAGGTGTTGATGTGGAATATGATTAGTAACAGGCACACATTTGAATGTAGTTAGCACATGAAGATATAATTAACTGATGAACTTTCCTTACACTAAACTATTTTGCCTTGAATTGTGTTTTAAAATGTCAATGATGGACTGTATGCTCAGTTCTTACCAAGAAGCAGTGTTGGGAGTTACTCATTACAAAAGTAACTTAATGTAATATATTCCCCCTTTTAGTAACAAGTAGTGTAACTCATAACTCGATTATTCACAATTCCTTTTTTTCAGATTTGCGATTGATTCCCGGCCCTTTGAATAGATATTTATGTAGTCAGTAATGGGTCAAGTACATGGCGTTCCAAATTCCAAATACTAATACATATGTTCCAGGTGAACATATGTCTCTTGCGTTGTGCATTATCAGTTATTATCCTAGCATTGTCTTGTACTGTGAATGCCCAAAACCATTCATAACTGACTACACATATCTTACTTCAGGTATTTAACTAAGAAGAAATATCATTTATTTGATCACAATGGGAAAGATCTCGTTAACCTTCTTTTAATGTCTGTACGCCCGGTTCCTGTACCCCTGCTTGGAAAACACTGATGTAGAAGACAAACAGACTTATACAAACACATTTTATTTACATTGAAATACTGCAAACAACAAACAGGATATCAGATTATAGAATATGTGAATTCAGTCAGGCTTTAATAAGGCTGAGGAACAAAGCTGCTTGTCGTCTGTAAAAATGTTTTAATTTCAAAATTGCAGTGTCCTGTTAACTGCTTTTGAACTTAAATGGACCAGAACATCTGATTTGTGACAGCGGAGATAGTTTTAAATCCACCTCCAACAGGAAGTGTCAAAACAAGAAGAGGAACTTAAAAGGAACTCAAGATACTTCAGCAGTGACAAAGCTGGAACCAAGTCAAGCCAAAGATCGATAAGTCCAAGTCAAGTCCCGAGTCAAACTCCTCTGATTTTAGTTTTAAGACCTCTCATCAAATTACAGAATACATGACGTCATGTGTGGTCTGTCTGGTTTCAGTTTGTTCATGCAAAAAGACATTATTTTTTTCTGTTGAGGAGAAGCATCAAGTCACAAAGCTCCAAGTCCAAGTCAAGTCCCAAGTCTTAAGCCTCTTTTCCATTAGTCTGGGTCCCTCAGATCGGTTCACTTTGGAGCGCTTATGTCGCGTATGTTTCTATCTGCTGTTTTCTGTCTGATTTTGGTCTGAGCCTGTGTTTCTCTTGTCCAATCATCGAGCCTAAAAGAGGGACCGCTGTGAGGTCTGCTCCAGGGTCCAGAGTAAAAGCAGGATCAAAAGCGGTCCTATGGAAACAGGGCTAAAGCCTATTCTATCAAGTAAGTCCAGACTCAAGTCATCAAGTCCACACCTGAGTAGTGGTGCTAATGAAAGATCCATAGATGTTGGTCCTGAAATGTGGTTAAAGGAATAGAGATTTTTGACATGAATCTGTCTGACATATCCATCCACACTGTCTTACCCCTCGACAGCGTCCAGTGAGCAGAGCTCCTGTCCATTTTAGGTCCAGGCGAAAGTAGTCCGGTAAAGTAAGTTTACTGGGGTCCCGGAAATAAAGACATTTTCTTCTCAAAACAATGTGTCCACGAAAAAATCAGACCTCTTAATCGCTTGGTGCTATTTTCTCTTCCTTCATAGCGACGACGAAAACACTGACTTTAGCACACAACCAAGGGAAGGTCTTTATGAACCTGAATATACTGGAGTTAGAACGGGCAGAGAGAGAGGATGGACAGCCTCGACAAACCTAGAGAAGAAGCCAAAGTTTCTTCAGTCTGTCAGGGAAACGTTGAAAGGTGGCAGAGATTCAGACACATTTTTGTTGGTACAGCCTGGATAGTCACAAGTCCACACCATGCTCTCAAGTTAGCTCTTCCGCGTTGCAGCATGAGAATGTAAACACTGCCAAACAACTGAAAAGTCTTTATTTCCATGAACCCATAAACGTGCCGGACTACTTTCGTCTGGACCTAAAGTGGACGGAACTGGGCTCACTGGACGCTGTCGGGGGTGAGACAGTGTGGATGTACGACACTGGTGATGGAGAGGACATACAGATTCATGTCAAAAATCCTGAACTATCCCTTTAATATCAATGTAAATAAAAACAAATACTGATCCTAATCATGTCAAAACTTCTTTGCCAACACCAAAAGCTGCCGTCCTCCGTATGAGCCTGTCCCAGCAGCTACAGGGTCGTCCCCCGGTGTGAGCCCTGTCCCAGCAGCTACAGGTCGTCCTCCGTGTGAGCCTGTCCCAGCAGCTACAGTCGTGCTGTGTGAGCCTGTCCCAGCAGCTACAGGTCGTCTCCCATGTGAGCCTGTCCCAGCAGCGACGAGGTACATCCCCCATGTGAGCCTGTCCCAGCAGCTACAGGTCGTTCTCCGGTGTGAGCCTGTCCCAGCAAGCTACAGATCGTCCCTCCGTGTGAGCCTGTCCCAGCAGCTACAGGTCGTCCTGTGAGCCTGTCCCAGCAGCTACAGGTCGTCCATGTGAGCCTGTCCCAGCAGCTACAGGTCGTGTGTGTGAGCCTGTCCCAGCACTACAGATCGTCCTCCGTGTGAGCCTGTCCCAGCAGCTACAGGTCGTCCTCCGTGTGAGCCTGTCCCAGCAGCTACAGGTCGTCCTCCGGTGAGCCTGTCCCAGCAGCTACAGATCGTCCTCCGGTGAGCCTGTCCCAGCAGCTACAGATCGTCCCCGTGTGAGCCTGTCCCAGCGGCTACGGCGGGGTCAGGGTGCCTGTGGTTCACTTGGATGATGCTTCTGCTGGTGAATCCTTAAATTCTGTTTCCCGGCGAACCTTTTCCCGCAGAGCTGACACCCGAACGGCCGCTCCCCCGTGTGCACACTCTGGTGGGTCTTCAGATGTCCCGACTGAGTGAAGCGCTTCCCGCACTGGGCGCAGCAGAAGGGCCTCTCTCCCGTGTGAACCCGGATGTGCGTCTCTAGCCCTCGCGCCGACGAAAAGCACTTCCCGCAGTAGGTGCACCCGAAGCGCCGGTCGCTGCTGAAACGCGCCAGGTCCAGCTGCGACGCGCTCAAACCGATGAAGGGGAAGGCGTTCAGGTCGTGCTCGGGTCTGTGCATCGCCGCGGTAACGGCACTGGCGCTGGGTCTCGGCGTCGTCACGGGAACGCTGGCTGCTGCTGGACTGGAATCCATGGATGGGTCGGGCCACGTGCGATGAGGAGCTGTGTCATTGGTGGAGGCGTGGCTGCAAGGGGCGGGGCTTATGTGAAGGACTCGTGGGCGGGCTCAGGAGTCAGGTCTATCACAGTGTCCACAGCGCCCCTGGAGAAGCGGACTTGACAGGTTCACAGTGTAAACCAGAAGGTCCAGCGACGCTCTTTTCTTCGAACTCTGAAAAGGAGAAAATATATTAGTGATGCATTTTTAAATCTGGTGGCTTTTTAACTCTTTCCCCGCCATTGACGTCATAGTCGCCAATGTGGGTCTTCTGACAGTCAAATACATGATGTAGTGTCACAGATTCACCAGCAGAGGGGGGAATAGCTGGAAGTATAATTAGAACTGGAAGATGAGTCCAAGATGGCGGACAGTTTTTTTAATGGCTTGTGGTCAGTGGCGCACTGGTGTCTTTCGCGCTCTTTCCTGAATACAGGCTAGCACCTCCCACTATCGTGACGTTAGAAAAGTGACAGCGTGATCAGGCCTGACCAATCAGAGCGAGGGTGGCCTGAGCGGGGGGAGAGCAGGGGAGGAGCAGAGATAGCACGCACGGAGCGTTAAACTAGGCTAAACACCGTCAAGCCAAGACCCGGAACTTTATGACAGAGTTTCTTTTAAGACATTTTTAATATGAACTTATAATTTAAGATACATACAAAAACATGTATTTTTCACAATATCCCACATAATTATATTTTAAAAATGAATTATTTGACTGTCTCTTTCAAAATGTATTGTTTATGTATTTGAGGGATAAATCTGCCCTGTGCTGTGGTTGCCTGAGAGAACCCACGCTTCAGCAAGCTGTGAAGAGTGGGTCTGGTCAGCACACCCTCTGCCTGCGTTTCAGATCAAATCCACATTGTACCGTCCAATCAGATTAGTTTATTTGCGTGAGGCAGATGAAACAAAGGAGCTGATTGGTCGTCTGTCATTTAGACCTAAATCTAACTTCACTCACCTCACATTAAAATTGTTTTTTGCTTCGTTCATTTATTCTGCAGAAATAATGTTTTTTAGTTCCACATGAGACTTTTTTAATGTATTTTTTTTCTGAACTGATCACTGACTCTGTGATTAGGGCTGTCACGATTAGTCGACGACGTCGACTATAAAAAATCGTCGATGCAGATTTGCTATTGTCGACGCGTCCCTCCATTCAATTTTACAATAATAAACCAGGAAAAGCAGGAAAAGAGAACAGCTGCAGCAGCGAGAGGAGCTGCAACATGGACAGGATCATGTCAAAAGAAAGACTACTGATGCAGATAAAACAGGAGACGAACGCACCACCTACTTAATTGTGAATATTTTGTCGGCATTAACGCAACTCGATGCAGGCGATGCATGAATGAAAGTGTCCTGCTCTGCTGCTGAGCCCTTTTCTCTCTCTCTCATAACAGTCACACACAGAGGATTTCCGCTGTAGTTATTGCAGTGGACACGAGGAAGAAAGGTCTGTTGTACAGACAGCGGGACAGAGACGAGTCTGAGCTCCGTATGAGTGTTTAAATCGTCCAAAAGACCAAAGAATCACGGAGATACGTCCGTTAAAGACTTCAAACCGCTAACAGCTCATTAAATATGCGCACGGAGAATCAGCCTCGATCAGCGGCAAAGCGCAACACGTGTTTGTGATGTTTACTTGAAAAGGCTAAAATGGGCTTGTTTCAATTCCCACAGTGTATTTAGTGAGCACTGAGCTGGTTTTAACCAGGACTATCCCAGAACTGGACCAAGTTTTCATCAGGACTGAAAATGTTAGTTACCAATGTAACTATAGTTCTATGAGTGGCTTAAACTTGGTTTTATAATTTCTGTTCAGCCTAAAACAAAATGTAATAACATTCTGATCCTACAAAATATTAAAACTGATGAACACTGGTAATATTTATGTAAAATTGAGTTTATTAATTGAACTACAAATTAGACATTTGTAAATATAATTTGGTGTTAAAATGATGCAGCTAAACCTAAATACCAGACAGACAGTTTTGTACTTTTGCAGAAGGACTGGTTTAAAGCATGATGTAAGCAAAAGTGTGTTTAGCAGATCACGTAAAAAAAAAAATCGTTGACTAGTCGACTAATCGAAAAAATTATCGCTGACTAATCGACTATTAAAAATCGTTAGTGACAGCCCTATCTGTGATAAAGTCATTTTACATCTGTTTTAACTCGACCCTGTTCTGTCTCACGTCTTTTTCTCTGTGTCCCACTAACCACAAAGGTCACTGAATGAAGCCTTGTGATTGGCGATAGGACACACGTGATGACCCTCTCCAACTGTACCAGGAGAACACACACACAAACAGCGCTCTGCAGCTCGTGCACACACACGCAGGCACACAAAAAACAATCACGGTCTCAAAATACAAGTGTGAATCTGCAGACACAGAGACTGCACCGGAACTGATATGAATGCCGCTTTTCTGTCCCTGGCGCGGGGCCAAACGCAAGAAGGGCGAGTCCCAGCAGCAGCGATGTGTGTGCGCTCAGTCTGTACAGAATCATGTCTACATTAGCCAGCCTTTTTGCGAGTGTTTGGCGTGAGGGCTGCGCAGTCCGGCCAGGAGTCCCTTTTCGAAGACCCGGGGTCTATGAGAAAATCTATGGGACGGCGCAGCTGCGTTTACTTCCTGTCCCAGTCAGCACCATTCGCAGTTTGTGTGACGTCATCTGAAACCAAGCAATAGTGTGAAAACTAGGACCCAGAGGAAGTCACATGACTAGAAATACATGTGTAGGGATGTCAAGATTAACTGGTTTTTCAATAATTGCGAATATTTTTTCCCACGGTAGGTTATTTGTAGCATTTTTACAACTCACGGTAAACCGCAAACACGTCTCACGTCTTCTGTGACGGGACTCCTATGCGTGGGCAGCGCCATCGGAGAACAGCGTGTGTGTCGTCAACTCACCGCTAAGTTGAAATGCTGCTGAAGTCAGCGCTTCAGGACTTGTATCCATCCAAAGAATCAAGTCAGAGGTTGTTTTTAAGATGACCAGGGCTTTGTGCGGCTGAAGAGTATCCAATACGCAAAAGTTGCCGCTAAAAGCGCTAACACATCCAACATGATCTAGGATCTTTGATACGATCATCCCTCGCTGTTCGTACAAGTAAAGGTAAAGAACAACGTAAATCCTTTAAACAAAGCGCTATGGAAAGTGTTGCGCGGCTCATGTAAAAAATAAACGAGTATTTATGCTTCATTTGACATAAACTCTGATCTGAAAGTAAAACAAAAGCAGAGACGCGCCCAAGTTTACGTGACGACGCTGGGAAAACAAACGTGTGGGTGACGTCGCCTTTGTGAGTCATGTGACAGATATCGCACATAATATATTATTAGTTAGTAATCGATCTCTCATTGTAAGTATAATGAGAATATTAAAGCAATCATTAAAGGGACAATAACGTAAAAAAAAAAAAGTTTGATTAACAATCTGTTTAAAACATTCAATTACTTTATTTTTTTTCATAGGATAAATATTTAAAATAATTGCATGCAATACAATCAGTGTATTGTCACTGTCAGCAAATCAAATGCCAATAATTTAGATTTAAAAATATTATATATATATATATATATATATGTCTTTTTTTCCCTTTATGCCAATAATCATGAATAATCGCAAAATCGTGATTTTTCCTTTTACTATAATTGTGATTCTAAAATTTGATATCGTGACATCCCTATACAAGTGCTCTTTGTTTTCATTACCCAGCACAGTCAGCCGCTTTCAAACAGATCACAGACAAAACGTGTTGAACTAAGAACACAGTCGAGTAAGTTTAGAGCAGATATTTGATCTTTAAACTGGAGACTTTTTACTTTTACTTCTTAAATTTTCCAAGAAATATCTGTACTTTCTTCTCCCTACTTTTTAAAAACAGTTAGTTGCTTTATGAGCCCATATACTGTATTTTCCTCTTAATATCAGATCAGACCTGCTGTGCTGCCAGGAATCTCCAAAAACATTATATTTTCTCTTTATCACATGATAAAACTCAGATGAATTATATTTAACTTACTATAAAGCCCATCTCACGCTCCACAACACAACAGACCAACTTTGCATACTGCAAAAAATGTATTTGATTGATTAAAATGTCTTTTTTCTGATTAAGGTGGTGCTACTTGATATACCTGGATTGTATGACTTGTTTCAATAAATTTGTTTCAAATTATTTGCTGAAGACTTAAAGGGACTATACTCAATTTCGTTGCTTGAAACAATATAACTTGAAAACAATTTCCCCTAGCACTGATATCTTGTTAATGTATCTATTCAGGTAGAAATTAGTCCGGCAAGTCCTTTCTATGTCTAATAAAATCCCATTTGTGTCCAACTTTTTCTGTTGATGTTTTAAGCATTGTGGCTAACTGTTGTTAGCATGGAGACTCACCTCGACGCTAACAGATGTGGGAAAAACATTAAAATACATTATGATAAACAATTCTGAAGCTCAGAATGCATTAGTTAAGTGAGCAAATCATGTAGACTGAAGTAAGAAGTATAAAATGGAATGTTTCTCTTTGTTTACATTTTTAAGGATGCAAAAATCAGGTAGAGTCCCTTATTATTTAAGATAAGATATTTTTACTTGCCTCATTGGCAAATTTGATTCTAGCTCAATTCTTTTGAAATGTCTCGAACAAGTGAAATAACCTGCAAAATGTCTAGTATTCTAGTAGTGTAAATGAGACTAGAGAATCATTTTGGCAGTGAGTGTGTACTTTTTTTTACTGAAGTAAATTTACACAGGTTTATAGTTTTACTCGAGTAAAGGAGTTTCGGCAGAACTTTGACTTTAACCAGAGTCGTCTTTTACACAAGTAATTGTACTTTTACTTCAGTACCTCTGAGTTAGAATGAATGAGCAGCTCCTTACTTGTGCTCAGGATCAGTCTGTGAGGAGCCACAGGTCTGTCCTCTTCCTCCTCCTCGTCCTGCTCTTCGTCTGTGTCCTCCTCTTTTATCAGCACCACGTCTGCCTCCTCCTGCTCCTCTTCCTCCTCCTCCTCTTCCTCCTTTGCAGTCGACAGCCTCTGAAACACAAGCACAGTGAGTCAGACCCAGCAGCAGGTTTTATGTGGAGTGTCCTGTCTCTGCTCCTCACCAGGCTGAAGTGTAGCGTCCCCTCTGCAGCTCTGGAGCCCGGAGAGGTGGTGGTGTCTGGAGGAGAAACAGCCGAGCAGATCTTCTTCACTTTGGCTTCGAGTGCAGGAGATAAGACGGCCTCTGTCCAAACACAACACATTACAACAAAATAAGACAACACACCACTCTCATCTCATTCAATACCAATTTCCAAAAGCCTTAGCGTGAAGAAAACTGTTTCAGGTGTGAAAAGCCATGGCACACAGTTTTATCCAACAAACAGTACTGTCGTTTTTGTTGTGTTGTTAAAATATTACTTTGATGAATGTTATTTCTATTGATGAAAAAAGCATTACACACATAAAGTAAATTAACATACAAAATATATCTTTTTTTACCATCTCACGCCGCTATGTTTGGCCCATTAGTCAGTTTTCATTTTGGCCGTTCGAGGGAAAAAGTTTGGGCAACCCTGCCTTAAAGCTTTAGGTACGTTCCCCATTTTAGGTACATTCATACGGAGCAGGAACTACTTTAGGACTTTTATTAAACTCCTGCTGAGAAGTACATCTGGACTCTGGAGCAGGTACTTCCCAGTAGGGTTGTGCAAATAAATTGGTCAATTAAGATGAAAATAACAATTCTGAACATTTATATCATAATTGTAATCACAATTCTTCAAACGATTATTTGCTTAGAGAGACTGCAGAGCGTTAGTGCCCTTTATGAAACGAGTGAGACATATCATGAAACATGTGACAGGTCTCATATAAATAACCTGTAAATATTTTATACAGTTGTAAAGAAACCACCTGTTTTCCATATGAAGGAAATAAATGAGCACTTATAAACAGATTTATAAGTTATGGTCAATAATCACAATTACACAATTTGTAAACAATTACAGCAATAATCATAATTGAAATTGAAATTTGATTAATTGCACAGCCCAATATACTTTACTACGTTTTTTAAGAAAAACGATTTAAGAGCAGTACCTCCCAAAATATTATTACTTAATTTGTAAATAGAAGCCTAACTATGGGGGTATTCCATGAAAGTGGCTTAACAAGTCTAGGCTTATCCAAAAATCCTGAGCTGAAACTAGCTTCATCTCCAACTTAAGCCTCAAGTGGTTCCATGAAAGAAATAACCTGAGTCTGAGCAACGATAATTCAAGCTTGAAGATTAATCTGGGCTGTGAGCGCGCTCCCGCTGAATGTGACGAGACCAGATCAATGGAGCGAGAGAATCACTGAGAATGAGAGAGAAAAACGCTTATTTTACATGATCTGACTGAAACACGAGAGGAGCCAAAGTGCACACGGACTATAGTTTGATTTGCATCGCAAAAGTTTTCAGTTTATATGGTTTATTCTGATGCGGGGAGCGAGAGGCAGCCCCTCCCCTCCTGTTCACTGCTGGAGAAAGAGAGGCGGAGATCCAGAGGATTTATCATTGTATTTGTGAGTAGTAGGCTCATCGTTTTTTAATGCAATGCACAGTTTTCCACTCCACATGTGGAACTAGTCCCGCTGCGTAAAGTTGTCACAAAGTTGTAGCGTAACCTGAGCGTAACTCTTCACAACCAGAACTAACCAATCAGAGCAGAGGATGTCCGTGGTGTGACAGAGTCAGAGATGAGGGAAAGAGGTGTGATGAAGCGCTTTTGCGCTCAAAAGCAGCAGCACAACTCCACGACTCTCACACTTTAGTCCTGCTTTCATTGCTTCATCCTTAAGAGAAATAGCTGCATGTCTGTGGGAAATCTTACGTAGTTTAGATTCACGTAGGAGTGGCCTACAAGTTAATTTTCCAGTTAAATATGTGGCTTTTTGTGCAGCCAATGTGACGTTTGCTCTTACAAACGCGTCTCTCCACAGCGAGAGCGGCTCAAAAAGGATGAAAAGAAACGGTCAGAGCGGCTCTTTGGTGCCAATGCCAAGTAAATAAAAGTGAATAAAAAGTGACTTTATAAGTTGTGTTGTGACAGACAGAGAGATTTCACACAGTTGTGGAAGTGTGTGAGGATAAAATGAGATTTAAGACGTTTTTTGAGACAAAGCTAAAATAATCTTGACTGTTAGCCTGGTCCCGACCAGGTTTATGTCTGCGACTTGTTACTGCGGCAACTCAGCGTCACCTCTGGTTAGCCGCGTTAGTGGAACGGAAATGGAGATTTCATAAGCCTAGATTGGCCAAATAAGCCAGGCTTTGGCTTTAGCTCGCTTCATGGAATACCCCCCATGATTAGGTACAACAGTGAATAATACAGGTAATTTTATTTTATTTTTAGGTTTTGTAAATTATAGTTTTATATGGAATAGAAAAATCTAATTTTGTTTTTCCAGCACCACTTAATTACTTCATTTTATTATTATTTTTTTTTATGTTCCAAACTTTATAGATGCTAAAGTTAAAGCTAGTTGGAGAAACTTTCAGAAACTGTGAACAGACATGTGGTCTGGGAAGTTGATTAAACAGGGACTTGAGGAATGTTCTTGGTTCTTTCATGTACGAAACGCCTAATGAGAATACGGCTTTTAGATCAGTGTCATTAGAATCAAAGTAACTGTATATGGCATAAAATGTACTTTTCCCCATTAGAGACGATATGTGAAAAACCTTCTGTTTCTACTGAATCATGAAGTTAGCTTTTCACCTCCAGACAGTTCCACACAGTGTCACTTTAACTGTTGCATTAAAACTTTAGAGTAAATGTAGTATGAGAAGTACCAGCCTCTGCCCCAGGCTCTAGCACGTACCGGTGTTCGGCTCCAGCAGCGCCCCGCCGCCGCCGCCACAGCGCTCCTCTCTGCCGCTGAACACGAGCACATCTCCCCGCTGACCTCCGCGGGCCACGATGCTCTCGATAAGCTGCAGTTTGTTCCTCAGAGCCTCGTTCTCTCTCTGGCTGCGGGTGAGCTCCAGCTGCAGGGACGCGTAGCTATCGTCCAGCAGCTCGCACATCTCCGCCACCGCCGCCATGATGGAGGCTAGCTGCGAGCGGAACGCGGAGTACGAGGCCATACCGAGAACCGAGCACGAGCGCGGACTGCGAAGCACGGACACAGGACCCCCGCGCCTGCACGGAACTTCTACCGGAGGTCCGAGGTTCAGAGGATGTAACGGGGCTTGATTGTTTTCCTGAGTCCTGCCCGTGGGTGTGTTTTTCGGAAGTGCAGGGTTGCCAGATATTTAAAGAAATAATGCAAAAATACATAAAAATACAGTTTTTTGAAGTTAGCTAGCAGTCCTTTAGTCATTAATAAACACGCTCGATCGCATTACATGGTGATCTGAAATTAAATTAAATAAACAGAACAAATAATAAATCAAATTTTAAAAAATTAAGGCTCAAAAAAAGTTCAAAGAAGCGAACTTGGCAACTCCGCTCCGTCTCCCGGCAACCACCGGAACTTACCCCCTTTCACAATAAGATGTTCAAATTATACTTCTACTTCCATGATTGGGACGCAGCTGCTGTGTTGCTGTTTTATTTATTTATTTATTACATTGAGTGAAACAGTAGTGAATGAAAGAGCGGTGTTCTTTTTGGTGCAGTTGTTTACGAGGAGACTTGGCGAGCGTAAACCTCTGAGTTATCAACATCCACAGCCACGTGCGTCGGACGGTGAAGCTGTTGCCACGGTAACGCTCCACAACAACAGAAGAACCATGGTGTACAGTAAGTGAAGCCGATTCTTACGTTCTGGAGTTAAACGAGCATGCTTTTCATTTATTTACTTTTTGATTAGTTTAAGTTTGACAGTGTTTGCTGTTGCTTTTAGTAAAAACACACTGTTTCCACGTAGCTAAACATGTTATAGGTTAACTCTGAAAACTAGCTTACAGAAGTCTAATCTCTTTGAGAGGGTAAATGCAATAGTGCTATGCAAGTAGCTATGTCTAATTAGCTAGCAAGCAGTTAACTACTTATTTACAATTTAGGCGTAGTAATAAAAAAATCTATTAGACCATTTCTGCACTGTTCACACAAAGTAAGAACTGGGACTGGGCCACACTTTAGAAACTTTTTTGTTAGCTTTCGCTAACAAAAATGACTTATGTGAGGTGAGGTACATGGGTCTAACTCAGACCTGGGCAAACTCCAGCCAGACCCTGCTTTAGTTAGGTCCCTTTACATTTTTGAGAATGTTTTAATCGTATTTCTTTTATTGATTAACTTGGTTGTTTACACAACCAAGTCAATCAAATAATTATTTACACAACCAAGTTGTTTTTTTTTTTTCTAAAATAACACAATAAATGAACACAATTAGAGATTAAATTGTTTTGTTTGTTTTTTTTTTCTAAAAACATAACAACAATAATAATCATTTCTTACTTTTATTGTTGTGGTTTAGCCTAGAGCTGCGCATTATTCACAAAAAAATAATCTCAATAGCTTTTGGGCGTGTCTTGATAACGATATTCAAGAGACTATGAATAGGTTGTGTTCAAGTTGTAGAATGCAATGATGTCAAGTCTAGATGATGACAAGAGCCAGTTTTTCCTAACTATTTCAATCTGGGAATTTTCATTAGTATTTATTAGAGGAAGTTGTCAGATTTCAAACCTGAATCGTGTTTGCAGTGTGAAAATCAGCTGCTCTAACTTTAAGGGTGATCATTACATCACAAAAAATTGTAACTTCATTCATTTGTAATCTGTATCTGACCTGACTAAGACTTGTGCTCTGCAGTCACAGAAGAGCTGGTCCGGAGACGAGCCGAGCATAACGATGGTGAGATGTTCTCTCTGGAGGAACTGTCTCTGCACCAGCAGGACATTCAGAAGATCCAACACCTGGAGCAGTGGTGCAGAGAGCTACGCATCCTGTACCTGCAGAACAACCTCATCAGCACCATCGGTAAGTCCTCCACCTGCAGAACAACCTCATCTAAGTCCTCCACCTGCAGAACAACCTCATCTGCACCATCGGTAAGTCCTCCACCTGCAGAACAACCTCATCAGCACCATCGGTAAGTCCTCCACCTGCAGAAAAACCTCATCTTAGTCCTACACCTGCAAACAATCTCATCTAAGTCCTCCACCTGCAGAACAACCTCATCAGCACCATCGGTAAGTCCTCCACCTGCAGAACAACCTCATCTAAGTCCTCCACCTGCAGAACATCCTCATCAGCACCATCGTAAGTCCTCCACCTGCAGAAAAACCTCATCTTAGTCCTCCACCTGCAGAACAACCTCATCTCCACCATCGGTAAGTCCTCCACCTGCAGAACAACCTCATCTCCACCATCGGTAAGTCCTCCACCTGCAGAACAACCTCATCTCCAGCGTAGGTAAGTTAGAGCTCTATGGACTGAACGCAACTGACAATTAGAACAGTGTTTAAGAATCGTTTGTAACTTTACTGGTGGAGTTTTTTCCAACTTTTACTTGCTTATTGAAATATTCCTCAGTATCATATTAAAGCATGGTGGTTCTTTTCGTTTGTGTGCAGAGAATGTGGGACGCCTGAAGAAGCTGCAGTATCTGAATCTAGCTCTCAACAACATCGAGCTCATAGAAACCTGGAAGGTGAGTCTTGTGTTTAGAACATTTAATATGTCACATTCACACTGCACAGTTTTCTGGAATCCCTTTATTTTAAATTCAATAGAGCTTAAAGATGTGTTGACTTGATTTAAGCTTCAGAAAGTGCCTTTATTCAACTCCAAAGACATGACCATTGTTAGTTTACAAACTCTAAGCCGTGAGTAGGAGTAGGCAATATTTTCACAAATTTAAATCACAGTTTTCTTGGAGAAATATTAAGATTTAAGCAGTGTTTAACCAAAATTTTCTTTGCTTAGCAGTGTTTGAGCGGTATTAGGAAAAATATAGGCCTATGTAACACTGGTTTATACAGTATTTACTAGTAGAGATTTGTTTATTTTAATTTTATTTAACTCTGTTAAAGTGCCATGAAATATTGAAGGATATTTATAACATATGAAAAAATATCTTGTGACAAGCATTTGATGAGAGCGTTTAGAACAGAAGAACAGAACAAAAAGATTTATTTCATTGTCACAGATACAACAAATTTTGGGGTGAGCCTTCGGTGCAGCTGCACTAATGTTTGCGCCGCCACTCCCTCTTTTGAAATCTAAGTACAGTTATTGCAAAGCATACATACAAAAACACACAACTTATAATAAAGCACAATACTGGTGGTCGTCATGGAAAGAAATTAGAAGAAAAGAGGCGACAGACATGTTAGCAGGGTGGACAAAATATTGCTTTAAAGATGTAAACAAAGGCCAATACTTTACTCAGAAATACCCAAAGAATCACACTTTTATAGAACATGTAACTTTTATGCTGTAATTCAAGGATTGTTTTTTGTCTTGTGAAATTTAGTTAGCAGAAAAAATAACCAGAACAAACCACCAAAATCTCAATTGTAAACAAAGAAGTGGTGAACACGGCCAAATGCAAACTACCCGATAAAAGGCGTTCACAGCAGCAGACTTGTTACATAAAGATCTACTGACACTCTGCTTATCTGGTCTGTTTCCCTCTCTCTGCAGTTCTTGACGTGGTGTGAGGCAGTAAACACAAAACTTTATTACAAATGATTACCTCAGCCCCACCCTCACAGCCCCAGCTCCATCCCCATTCCCCAGCCCCATTAGTGTCACATGTGTGTTTGTCTCCAGGCTGTGAGTCTCTACAGAAGCTGGACCTGACAGTGAACTTCGTGGGTCGTCTGAGCAGTGTGCAGTCTCTCAAACACAACATCCACCTGAGGAGCTGTTCCTGCTGGGAAACCCCTGTGCAGACTTCCAGGGCTACAGGCAGTATGTGCTGTGTGCTCTGCCCCAGCTCCAGGTGTGGACACTTTCACTCACACAGACAGTTTCACATCCAGGTGTGGACACTTTCACTCACACAGACAGTTTCACATCCAGGTGTGGACACTTTCACACACACAGACAGTTTCATATCCAGGTGTGGACACTCTCACACACAGACAGTTTCACATCCAGGTGTGGACACTCTGACACACCCACAGACAGTTTCATATCCAGGTGTGGACACTCTCACACACCACAGACAGTTTCATATCCAGGTGTGGACACTCTCACACACCCACAGACAGTTTCATATCCAGGTGTGGACACTCTCACACACACAGACAGTTTCACATCCAGGTGTGGACACACTCACACACCCACAGACAGTTTCATATCCAGGTGTGGACACTCTCACACACCCACAGACAGTTTCATATCCAGGTGTGGACACTCTCACACACCCACAGACAGTTTCATATCCAGGTGTGGACACTCTCACACACACAGACAGTTTCACATCCAGGTGTGGACACTTTCACACACACAGACTATGACAGGTGGGACACTTTCACACACACAGACTATGTCAGGTGTGGACACTTTCACACACACAGACTATGTCAGGTGTGGACACTTTCACACACACAGACTATGTCAGGTGTGGACACTTTCACTCACACAGACAGTTTCATATCCAGGTGTGGACACTTTCACACACACAGACAGTTTCATATCCAGGTGTGGACACTTTCACACACACAGACTATGTCAGGTGGGACACTTTCACACACACAGACAGTTTCACATCCAGGTGTGGACACTTTCACACACACAGACTATGACAGGTGTGGACTCTTTCACACACACAGACTATGTCAGGTGTGGACACTTTCACACACACAGACTATGTCAGGTTGGACACTTTCACACACACAGACTATGTCAGGTGTGGACACTTCACACACACAGACTATGTCAGGTGTGGACACTTTCACACACACAGACTATGTCAGGTGTGGACACTTTCACACACACAGACTATGTCAGGTGTGGACACTTTCACACACACAGACTATGTCAGGTGTGGACACTTTCACACACACAGACTATGTCAGGTGTGGACACTTTTCACACACACAGACGTATGTCAGATTCACATCCAGAGACAGATTTCCACATAGACACACAGGCAAGATCAGGACTGTCCTAATGCAACTGTCCTTATACACCTCTTCTGTCCTTAGAATTCCTTCTGCCTTATACCCTCTTTCTGTCCTTAATTGTCCCAGGGCATTCAATATACCCTCTATGTAAATAGTCTGTTCACTTGATAGGAAATTTACTTTGACCTTACAGTTCCGCCTGTAGATTAGCTCATTCTGTCCTTTTGATTTTGTAACTTTCTCAACAAGTTATTTTTTTTGTTTGCCTTTTGAGTTCACATGGGACACAGATAGCCTTCTGATATGCTAAACCAGGGACTCCCAGCTTCACCATTATGGTATGAGATTTCTTTGGTTTAAGTGTCTCTGAAAGGGAGACTAGATCAAGTAGGCGGCGAGGAGCGGGAGCTCCCACGAGAGGGAGGAGTTCCAATGAACAGTGGTTAATTTTCTAATGTTAGTTGGTGAGAGGGGAAGGATACGGCCGGAGACTCAGAGGAGAGAAGAGCTGAGAGGAAAGGAGAAAGGGAGGAAAGCTTTGAATAGTGAAGTGCAAAGAAGAGAGGGAGGAGTGGATTTGAATTGGAGGGGGAGGAGAGAGAAGAAGGAGATGGAGAGAGGGAAGGAGGGAGGAGGAACAGAGAAGAGTGAGAAAAAAGGCAGAGCAGGGGAAAGGGAGAGGCGCTAGTTCGAGGGGGACGAGCTGAGGAGGAAGAGAAGGAAAGGCAAGAGAAGGTAGGGAGAGAGGAGTAGGAGGAGGCATCGCGCTAGAAACAGAGAGAGGGAGCAAGGAACAGAAGGGCAGAGAGAAGGGATTAGGAGGAGAATGGCTTTCGAAGGAGGAGTGGGACAGCATTCCAAGCCAGGGAAAAGGTGGAATCACCAAGACTTCTCACTAGTAATGTAACCTGACTTCATGATGCGCTGCTAAAACTTATTCGTTCTTAACTATTCACATAAGAGGGTATAGAACCAATAAAGTCAACTGTATCTTGTATTTTTTTCAAATAAAAGGTTTCGATGTACTCAGGGGAGGAGCTAGTGTAATTCATCCCGGAGTTCATTTCAACTTAGTTTAAATACCAGCCCTCTTTGACAAGATAAGAATGTAAATGTGATGTATGTAGCTAATTATTAATTATTTTTTTTACTTTAAAGTGGGTTTGTAGGACCCCAGCCCTTAGAAACACATTAAATAAAATGGATGTAATTCAGGGGGTCTGGGGAATTCTCCCCAGGAGAATTTTAAAAAATTCTGTGCAATTTCCTGCATTTTGGTGAGTTTAGATGTGATATTCATATTGATGTAGTTTTACTATAATTAACAATATATTATTATCAAATTCTAATATCAATTAAAATTTTCATGTTAGATGAGCCCCCCTTCAAAGTCCTCTTTTTTTTTTAAAACGGCCCGCATGCATTCCCAGCGCAGACCGTGGAGAGGCACAGACGCAGCCAGGACAGTGGACGCTAGACTCTCTAAAACAACACACTTCACTAACTTGTATCAGGACGTCTGAACTCATGTTTAGTATCACTTTTTAAATCTCCTGTGTCTTGGGACAGTGAATGAAATGCTTCGAATCGTCCCGTCAAATTCCGCCGCGCCGCCCCATTAAATGAATGGCAATTTTCAGTAAGGCGAAAACAATCATAACTTCGTGAATCTGAGGTCTATCTTTGTGAAATAAAAAGTGTCTGAAAGCTTGTGAGTGGTAGAGTGTCGCTGTGGACTTCAAAACACTCACAGGGCCCAGGATTTCTATGTTTTAGCTTCATTAGGCGGGATCAGCCAGGTTACAGCAGCAGCTTTACGCACATGCGGCTCCCTCTCTCCCTCATGTCGGCAGAGGGAAAGAGAGAGAGTGTGGAGGCGCAAATGTTTCTGAATGAGCCAAAGAGCCGCACTCTGATTGGTCAATAGCCGCATGCGGCTCGCAAGCCTCGGGTTCGCCACCCCTGCTCTAGAGCGACTGCCCTCGTGCTTTCAGCACGTCTCTGCGTCTTGGTCCAATCCGGTGTAACGTCGAGATGGCACTCCCCGTCGAGATGGGAACCCCCTTGTTTAAAATTAGTGCTAGAAAATAAGTAATATTTTTTTATTTTCATATTACTTTTGCTAACCTCACCCAAGCCCTAATCCTAAACTTAACCTTCGAATTATGCCTAAACTTAACCGAATTAATTGTAAACTATTTTACCGCGGGAAGCTTGCTACGTCACGCACAGTCACAAAAGCTAGTGAGGGGTGCACGTCTCGATGGGGAACTTGTTTCGACACCACACCGGCAACAGAACGGGAAATGTGGGCTGACTTGGGACGGGGCTCGACCTGCTCCAGTCACATCTGTATTGACATGTACATGAGCCACACCGGCCCTCAAAGTCCCCGGCCCTTCGGGAAGTCTCCCGACTCTCCCGATTAGCCACGCCGGGCCTGGTTCTCTTGCTTGTTTCCATGGGAATGTTGTTTCATTTGCTTTGATATTCAACAGTATGACATACAGATGATGTAGTAGATCCATGTAGAATGTCCCAAAGGATTGTTTTGCTTCTCTATTTCAGTGAAATTATGCAGGTGAATGAATGAATGAAAAACCTTTACTGCCCTGAGGGGAATTTGTTTTGCACACAGGAACATAAGGAATAAAAACAAAACACACAATTGCAACACACAGACAATCAGACATTCATGACTCAGAGTCAGTTTGTCAGCTAAAACAGAGCTGCTGTCCATTTGTGTTCCTGAGATCTTACTTCCTAGTCGCATCTTTTCCAGTTTAGTTTAGTTTTGTATAGACAGTTCTCCACCCCAACACTCAATGCAAAAAGTTCTTTCCATTCAACTTTTATAAAACGTTGCCCTGTGTTTGCAAATTTTGCCGTAGTGTAAAAGTTCCAGTTGAACTTTTAATCAATAATTGTGCCAAGGTACTTAATCTCAGGCACAATTTCAATTGGTGCATTTCCAAGGTGAAAAAAATAAAATCTAAAATAAGTTAATTGGCCTTATTTGTGTTTAAAATCAACACATTGTCTGAGCACCATGTACAAAAACAATCTCTTTTCTATAGTCTTTTTTATCATTGTTTAAAGGGCAACATCGTTGGCATATTTGATCAGTGTACAGTTGTTTTGTGACTGACACACTAGTTTGTATACAGAGTGAAAAGTAATAGAGTCAAAACTGTGCAGAGTGTATGTGTAGCTAACAACTTAACTCTCTACATTAAAAAAACTAAAAAGTTAATCTGCTGCTACGTCTGAATAGTGCAAATTTACCACACGTCATGATAAGAACGGTTCGAATAGTGCAGTTAGGAGTTAGGAGCCTTTATGCTTCCTATCATAGTTCCTTTAACATAGGAACCTTTGATACTAACTTACAACCAGTAAGGAGCTAGGAGACATTTCTGACAATATATGATCTGTGAATGAGTTGTAATGAATGTTCTACTGTCTCAGACTTTAGACACACAATACAAGCTTTGTCTCCCTCTAGTGATAAACAGGAGAAGCGGACCCGGTCGGAGCAGGAGCAGGCTGAGCTGGACTTCTGGCAGACTCCATGTTCTTACACTCCTGAGTCTCGTCTGGAGGCTCACAAACATCTGGAGGAGAAGCGTCGGCTCAATGACAAGTAGGGCCACTGATACAATACATATCCCAGTGCATGTACATGATACAATTCCCTCAATACAATAAGCAAAAATGAAAACATTTAAAAAAAAACTATAGAAAAGCTTATTATACTACTTGTAAAAATGCGTTCAACATGTTTTTGAGTGGAGAACTCCTTAAAATTAAGTTAAGAACAGGGCTGTTCGACTTAAAGCCGGGGGTCAATCAGGCCCTTACTCATCTTTCACTGTACCTAGTCATGTCCAAGGCAAGCTTAGTTCTGGTTCAGTAATGTGGTGGTTGTTTTGTGGAATAAAAACACAAAGTATTGACAGTTAACAATGTTGACAACTAGCAGTTAGCAATGTTAAAACAGATGGAATGTTGAAAAGGTTTTGTGTGACACATTTGCGGTACTACATCATATATCTCCGGCCCACAGACCAAGAAACAGACAAAATCGGAATATGTAGTTGAATAGCCCTGATGTAGAAGAACAAAATGCAGAAACATTGTGTTTTCATACTGCTTTTAATGTCACATACAAGTATTCTATGGATAAGTCATTGTTCAGCCTTCAAGCAGCTGTAAGTGTAAGCAAGTGTAAGATTTATGAGTTTAAGCCAACAAGTTAGTCATGATATATATCCTCATACTGATACTAATGCTAAAGTTTGGTTACAGAGATGCTGAGAAAACTCCTCCTCCTCCTCGGACTTTTGTTTCAGCAGACGGACGAGTGCTGAACGCCAACGAGCCCAAGTGAGGAAGACTGTTTATAATAATACTAATCCAGAACACCAGAACAACAGCCCTGTGATTCCCACGTCAAGAACTGATTTAGTGCTCTACATACTGGCTGTAAATGAAATGACAGGGAAAGTATTGAGACCGATCTAGGCCAGGAATGCCCAAACTGCTGCCCCGGGGGCCAAATGCAGTCCTCAGCTCACTGTTGTCGGACCTCAGACTTCTTCAAAAACAGCAGAAAGTAAAGCAGTTTACTCTGAGTTTTAAAAGGTACCTCTTTGAAATCTGAATCAAGAATTGACTATGGTAAAATATTTCTCATTTGATTAACATGTCCACTTTTATATGGCCCAGATTGACCCTCCATTAAGTCTGTTTGAACATGAAGACACTCCTTTATGGCGTTAAAAGCTCTCTCTCTCTCTCTCTCTCCCCCTCTCTCCTCTCCTCTCTCTTCTCTCCTCTCCTTTCTCTCTCTTTCTCTCTCTCTTGCCCTTCTTTCTCTCTCTCCCTCGCTCTCTCTCTCTCCCCTTCTTTTCCTCTCCTCCTCCTCTTCATCCCTCTCTTTTTCTTTTTTCTCTTCCCTTTTTCTTTTCTCTCGCCCTCACGCTCTCTCTCCACCTCTTTCTCTCCTTTTCTCTTCCTCCCTCTCACTTTCCCTCTCTCTCTTTCTTTCTTCTCCCTCTCTCTTCCCTCTCCTCTTCTTCTTTCCTCTACCTCCCTCTTTCTTTTCCTGTCTTCTCCCTTATATCTTTCTTTTCTCTCTTCTTCTCCTCTCTCTCTTTCTCCCCCTTCTTTCTTCCTCTCTCTCTTTCTCCTCCCTCTCTCTCTTTCTTTCCCCTCTTTCTCTCTTTCTCCTCCTCTTTGTCTTTCTCTCTCTCCTCTCTCCTCTTTTCTCCCCTCTCTCTCTCTCTCTTTCTCCTCTTCTTCTCCCTCTTTCTGTCCTTCTCCTCTCTTTCTCCTCTTCTCTTCCCTTTTCTCTCTCTTTCTTCTTTTTCTCTGTTCTTTTTCTTGTCTTACTCTCTTCCTCCCTCTCTATCTTCTCTTTTTTCTCTCTCTCTCTCTCTTTCTCCCTCCCCCTCTCTCTCTCTTTCTCTCTGTCTCTCTCTCTTCTAACCTATAAGTCTAAGTTGTAAATCTTTCTTTGACTCAACTTACATCAACACAAAGATTTGATGGAAGAAGTGAAGAAGTGAACCCAACTTACAGTGCACTCTTGGGTCAGACTGTGCCGCTCTAGTCCTTGTTTAATTCTGGTTCAGAGCTGGTTTTCTAAATGTTGTAGAGCTGTAGTAGTTACTTACCGAGCCCAAGAAGCACGGGGTGAACGTTTTTATTACAGAAGTTAGTATGTAAGTCATTCTGCCTTTTTATCCTCACAGATCACACTGAGAATAACCCTCTCTCTCTCTCTCTCTCTCTCTCTCAGGCTGGACTTCTGTCTGACTGAGGACGAGGAGAACAACACCATTGTTTTGGACCTGGCTGTTTACAGGTTAGACTTTTGAAACTCTAGCCCAGGGGTCGGCAACCCAAAATGTTCAAAGAGCCATATTGGACCAAAAAAACAAAAACTAAATCTGCCTGGAGCCGCAAAAAATTAAAAGCCTTATATAAGCCTTACAATGACACGGTGGCGCAGCGGTTAGCACTCTGGCCTCATAGCAAGAAGGTTCTGGGTTCGATTCCCAGTCGACCCGGGGCCTTTCTATGTGGAGTTTGCATGTTCTCCCTGTGTCTGCGTAGGTTCCTCCGTGTACTCCGGTTTCCTCCTACAACTCAAAACATGTCCATTATTGCCTCCCCTGACCCTTCCCCCAGGGCTCCCCTGTAAAAGAGATTCTGAATCTCAGTGGGACTTCCCTGGTTAAATAAAGCTCAATTAAAATTAAATTAAATTAAATTAATGCAACAAATGCTGTAAGTGTCTATATCAGCTATATTAACCTGTTATCAAAATGATTAGTCGCCTACAAATACAAAATGAGCATTCATGATTACCGTATTGCCATACTACAAGTTGCTCCGGAGTATAAGTCACATAAGCCAAAATACATAGGCCAATATTAGGAGGAAAAAACGTGTATGTCGCACCAGACTTTAATTTGCACTTTTGGGCTGAAATTAATTACATATTTTGACACCACAAAAGATGCGGGCACGTTTGTCCATCCCACTCCTGTTCGAGGTTACGCAGAGGCCAAGGGCTGCACTGCGCTGACATGAGGTAAGACTACAAGATGCAGATCAAAACATGACTGAACTCTGCATAAATCAGCTCTTAAAGTGTCACTAAATCATCTGCAATAAGTATTGTGTCCATTTGACGTTCAACAATGTACGATGTGACTGCCGACCCCGCTCTAGCCAGATCAGGAATGCAGAAAGTGTGTGTGTGTGTTTCAGACACTTGGACACTTCTCTGATAGACGTGGACGTTCAGCCCAGCCACGTCCGAATCCTGGTCAAAGGAAAGGTGAGAGTTGTTATGTCATTAGCACAGAAACAAGATGTGTAAGTCTAATTCATGACCTGGGTTACTCAAGTGATTATATTCTAACATAGTTGGACCTTGGACACTTCTCTGATAGACGTGGACGTTCAGCCCAGCCACGTCCGAATCCTGGTCAAAGGAAAGGTGAGAGTTGTTATGTCATTAGCACAGAACAAGATGTGTAAGTCTAATTCATGACCTGGGTTACTCAAGTGATTATATTCTAAACATAGTTGGACTTAATCTGAGCCAATCATATTACCAACCAAATGTATAAAAAGACACCAAAATACAGAAGGACCGAAACCAGGCTATGGGTGTCAAGGATTTTTTTTAACCCTCGTGTGGAAAAATAAGGTGAACATTGGACTGACGGATCTTCCAGGAAAAATGGACTAATTCCTATTTTTTCACGGAGATGAATGGGAAACCTAAGTGTTTGGTGTGTATGGCAAGTGGCTGTGCAAAAGGAAGGAATACGATCTTAAACGACACTACGAGAGTCGGCATAGCAACAAATACAGCAACTTGAGCGGCGAAAGAGAAGACTGAAGATTTATGAACTGCTGCTGAACCTTAAGAAACAGCAATCTGTTTTAAATAGACTCAAGAGGTTAGTGATGCCGCCGTAGAACTAGTTACCTGATCGTGTCTGCATCAACACCATTCTGTGAGTGTGAGTTTGTGAAAAGTTGCTTGGCGTAAGGCTGGCAGAAGTTGGTCCTGCCTTCAAAAACCAACAGACATTTGCTAACATCATCTTGTCAAAGTATTTTGGCAACTGGGATTTCAGAGTTAATGACAATTCATGCATCACTGACATCAAAGCCTATCAGGTGAAATATTGTCAAATGAGAAATCTACTGCCTAAAAATGATGCTGAAAAACTAATCCATGCCTTGTCACGTCGAGGTTAGACTACTGTAACTCCCTGCTTGCAGCGTGTCCTAAAATCTCAACAAAAGTTTTCAATTAGTTCAAAATGCAGCAGCAAGAGTACTAACAGGTACTAAAAACGAGAACACATTACCCCAGTGCTACAAGATCTTCACTGGCTTCTGTTGAGTCTAGAGTCAAATTTAAAATTCTACTTCTAACCTATAAAGCTTTAAATGACTTGGCCCTTCTTATATCAAAGATGAAATAATTCCTTATCATCCTAACCGTTCACTTCGCTCTCAAGATGCTGGACTTCTGGTGGTTCCTAGAGTCTCTAAAACTGCTGCTGCTCGCAAAACAACCGCTTATGGAGTTTAAAATGTGCAGGTTTTTCAAAAAACTGTTTATGGCTCTTCAATCAGTGTGCCCAGGTTTACTTTGTAGAACTGGTTTAAATTCGACTAGGCGAGTTATCTGGTTTTCTTGGCCGGCATGTTACCGTTTTTTTCAATAGCTTTGGCTTGGTATTGAACATGTTTCAAAACTTAACATCCAGGATACAAAACATATTCTACCTTTGCTACAACAGTAACATCTTTCTCATCTTCACTCTTTTTGCTTAACTCCTCACACAGTGTTTCGCAAAACCTTACACACAATTAGCCTTCCTTAACTCTTCAGTCTCTGCTGTTAAACTAAGTTTTTAGAACTGACACTTTAGCTCCAAAGTGATGTTTTCTTGGTTCAATCACCTGAACAATGAACACATGTGCTGAGACTCTTCTGTCAAATAAATCTGTCCATTTGAACACAACTGCATTGGGACAAATAGAGTCACATCTGTTTTAGATCGTCAAACCAGAGAAGATGAACTGTGAGGATGTGAGGAGGTACAGGACATGGGGACAGAGACAGAATCCGAAAAGATTTTATTGCCGTTGTTAGTGAACGAACAAACAATTTACAAACTAGGAACTTGCTACGATGCCAATGTGCAACATATAAAACAGAAAATACACATAAAGAAAAAAATATATAACCAGAATAAAAAATATAAGTGTGAGGATGTGAGGAGGAAGAGAACATGGAGACAGAGACAGATGATTTAGCCCAGTGTCAGACACTTCACTGTGGCCAAGATCAGACAGGAACACACTTTTAGCTCGTCGAAGAATTGTATTGTATTTGACATTGTCAGTAAACCATGTTCTTGTTTCACAATTCTGAATATTTTTGTTTCACAATCTCCTTATTTCCAAAATATTCCGAAAAATAAATTGATTCATTCATTCATTTTCTACCGCTTAATCCCGTTAGGGGTCGCGGGTGACTGGAGCCTATCCCAGTGACTTTGGGCCTTAGGCGGGGAACACCCTGGACAGTGGACAACTCATCGCAGAGTTAGACAGACAATCACTCACTCTCTCATTCACTCACTAAGGGAAATTTGCAGTGATGCCCAATGAACCTAAACATGCATGTTTTTGGAGGTGGGAGGAAACCGGAGAAAACCCACGGTGACACGGGGAGAACATGCAAACTCCACCCAGAGAGATCATGAGATGTTGATATGGTCCGACCCGGGAGTCGAACCCACGACCTCCTTATTGGGAAGCCAGAGCTCTAACCACTTGGCTACCGTGCACCCCAAAAAAAAAAAAAAATTGTTGTTTATGCTAAATTAGAATTATTTCAAATAAATTGATATCGTGTTGAAATAAATTCCAAACAATGTTTAACTGGTAAAGGTGAAAGTGAATCCATGTGTTGTTTTTGTTTCATGTTTTGCACAAAAAGTGCAGTTTAGAGATTTGTGGTTTATCATTTTAACCACAAAGTGTTATTTACACAAAGGTGTCAGAAGTTGGCACAAACATGTGCAATCATTCTAAAATGTTTAGACGAATGAGTGATACATCTGACTGAATATGTAGAAGTTTTGCCATATTTATGACAATTTCCAAAAAATGTGCCAAAGCGATTAAAAAAACTCTGACTGATAACGACAGGAATAAGATGTTAAACGTGGAAGCAAAACTTTTTTAGAGCTTAAAAAGTTGAAATGAGTAAACATTATAAATACTGTATCATAAATTCCATTGTGAAGATTATACCGCCAACGATATTGTTATCACAAATGTTTTCTTTTCTATAGTGATACAAATGTTAGACCTTATTATCCTGCTCTAAATCTTGAATACAAACCTTGTTTAAACATGAGCAGTGAGTGGAGTTACTTCTGTTCTCTTGTTTCAGGTGTTCCAGATGGTTCTCCCAGCTGAAGTCAGACCGGATTCGTCCAGCGCTCAGAGGTCGCAGGTCACGGGTCATCTGGTCCTCACCATGCCCCGGGTAAGAGTTGAATGACACGTTTGTTTTTAGATGATTCCTCAGTTTAACTTCATTTGGAAGATTGTTGTAAATATAAATGATTGAATCAAAAACAAGTTTGTGAAGAAAAGTCTGAAAATGTGTTGAAAATAACAGGAAGTAGAGCAGAGTACATCACACTGGGACATCAGAACATTTTCTCACAACATACAAAATATTTTTTTTACTTTATAAATATGTTTGCAAAAGTGTGTTCTGAGATACTGGTCATTGTTATATTCAAAAATATCCCCCAGCATATTTTTGAGAATAGATATTACTCATAACACCGCAAAACAATAGTCTTTTAAAACTAGAATTGACTTCTTTTAGCCAGATTGGAATTGCTAATATTTGGCTTCATATTTTACTTGTTTCAAGACATTTTGTCTGTTTACAAGATATTATAGCTTGATTTAAATTTGCAAACTCATTGAAACAATGCAGAAACACCTCGAAACACGCTAAATAATCTAGGTTCATCAAGTAAAACTACTTAAACCAGATTAAAGTCTAGATTTCTAGAATGACATTTTGTGCAGTGTATGTTTATTTATTAGACTAACTTTACTATAGAGCATGTGTTTGCACTTGTGTGCTTAATATAGATGGACATAATAATAGATATAATAATAATAATATTATTATTGTATTTTATGAAAAATGTGCTCAGGATAATGACTCTGGTCGGGTGGGACACAAATTGTGGTCTGGTCTTTTGTCACTTTGGATTTAAATATGGCCCTTGGGGAGAAAGAATTGAACATCTGCTTTAACATCCTTTCTTATCAAAAAGTATGTTTTCAGAGCTTTTTTGCTCTTAAGCTGTGTATGTGGAGGTTAAACAGTATCGCTAACTATTTCTAGTTGTTTTTTGGAAACAAGCAAGACAAATGTGCACGTTTCTGGTCAATATGAGTAACTTTAACACAGCCAATCAGAGCAGCCCGACAGTGCCAGGCTCTGCTCCCTACTAACTCTGCAGTGTGTAACTTTCTGAAGGTAAAAAGGCAACTGTGCAAGTCATTAGAATTAGAAAGTTAAAACCAGACTTAGGGACATTTTGAATGGGTCTAAATATATTTTATGCCATAATGTGAAAAATACTGCAACAACAACCTTGTTTCTATGGAAACAAAGACCTTCTCCAGGACAAAAAAACATCAATGCAATTATACAAGTCTATTCAAGTTAAAGACGCAGGTGTTTAATGTTTATTCAGTGCCACAAGGACCTATAAATGACAAAAACATGCTTTATTCAAGTCTCATTTTGGCCTAAAGTTACACACACTGCACCTTTAAGATGAACTCTCTTATGTAAATAAACAAGTGGCTAAACTAATCTTTGCCAGGGTAAAAGTGTGCAAGATTTTAAAAATGTGCAGCGAGCTTTAAACTCTGTGTGAGCTCATTTATAAAAGTCTGTGTGTTTCAGGCTGAAGGAGAAATCCGACTGAAGAAGAAGAAACAGAAGAAACCTCCTGTGAGAAAACAAGAGCAGGATGTGAGAGACAGGTGAGTCACAGCTCAGTCAGCTCACTCCACAAGTGAACATTCTGCAGACAGGCCTGCTCTTTCTGATTGAGGTTGTTCAAACGCATGGATAATCATCTGGAGTTCTGCTTTTGACACCACAGATCTAAGCTTCTAAGAGATGTTGCACAGCAGAATAAAGCTGTTTTTTTTACTAGTTGTTTACAAACATCAAAAATCACACCAGGATTTCTTATCTGAGCTTTATTAAAGTGCTGCAAGTGCTTTGAATAGTGAGAAAAGTACTGTCTGGGTCAGTTTTACTCATGTAAAACTGAACCTCTAAATACTAATTATGATGTATGTTTTAACAAAACATACATCATATTAAAACAAATATGATGTATAATGTTTAACAATGAAGAGTTTCCAAAGACTGATGGGAACTGGAACATACTGTGTCTGATTGAATGGACATGTGCTGACCGTCCCTTGTAGGACTAACTGACTGTTCTGTGTAGGACTAACTGACTGTTCTGTGTAGGACTAACTGACTGTCCCGTGTAGGACTAACTGACTGTCCCGTGTAGGACTAACTGACCGTCCGTGAAGGACTAACTGACCGTCCCGTGTAGGACTAACTGACCGTTCTGTGTAGGACTAACTGACTGTTCTGTGTAGGACTAACTGACTGTTCTGTGTAGGACTAACTGACTGTTCTGTGTAGGACTAACTGACTGTTCTGTGTAGGACTAACTGACCGTCCCGTGCAGGACTAACTGACTGTCCCGTGTGCAGGTCTGGTCCAGTCTGTGAGAAGTTGGAGGTAGACTCCAGTGCCGTGGTGGACTTTACAAACATCGTCCCGCAGACAGACACAGAAGTTCCACTGGAGACCACAGCTGTCCAATCAGAGCCCAGCGTGAGTCCTGAGTTTGTGGATGATCCTGATGTCCCGCCGCTCATGTAGGACTCCTGTGCAGATGCACAATGCGATGTGCATCTGAAAGAAGGATGTTCATAAACATTTGAAGTTGTATTTTACAGCTGCGTTAACGTTCCAGATCTAAAGTACTTCCTCAGCTCTTCTCCACTGTCTGAGCTTCTCTGAGCTCTCAGTGTTCAAACATATTAAACTCACAAGTCTTTGTTCATTAATTTTGTATCTTAAATCTAAAGCTAAAGTTGGCTTTTTCTATAATGTCTGCTGTTAATATTTCATATTGAATCTAGAAAACCCTTCAGAATCAGCTGGTGATTCTTTACTTTGAAGGTTCAGAGCTGTTTACTCTGTAGCTCATGAGCTCCAGCAGCTCTCCACCTTCTCAGTTTTCATTTAATACATGTCTATGACTGATATCATCTTAGATGTTAGGAAATGGAAAAGAGATAGAAAACTTTAAAAATCATTCCAAGTATGCAGCGAAAAGGACAGAATCGATCAGTTTTGTTCATGCAGCCACTGACTTCACACTCTAGCTGTATAACACACACAATAACACAATAACAGCCGCGATGCCTGAAGAAACAAGGCATGAACTTGTGCCAGACCTGACTGAATAAGCGTTATTATGTTGCGTTAACAACTGATAGTGAACCTGTAAATACCTCTAAATAAATATGATGTATGTTTTAAGACAGAAAAAATGTTTATTTAAACTGACAAAACCACAGAAAATCGAAAACTGAATCAATCGTGACTTAAGTGACTGGTCCCATCTCTAACGGACATCTTTGCATTCTGCTGTTTTATATGTTGGATGTTTTGTTTGTACTGTATGTGCACATGAAAACGACAAATACATTAAATCTTGAATTTTTTGTCACCTAACTGTTCTCCATGACTTAATTTCTTTGTGCATCCATTAAACGTTGTACTGTATCTCACTGGTATTTTGTTTTTTTAAAGCAGCTCTCCTGAGACCTACTGTGACTGTTCATTGTGTCAAAGGACCTTTACTTACTATCAGCAAGTGTCTGTCTGAATGTCCTTTTCACACTTGCATTACTTTGTGGATGATTTAGGCATATAAACTTTTCACTTCCATGTCTTAAACTGTTGAAAATGCCCTAGACAATTGACCTAGAATCAAGAAGATATGACTCAAACATGAGAGCGAACCTTGTCCCTGTAGGAGGACAATAGACTTACACACTGCAACTAACTAAAACAACGTGTCACTTTTTACTTGGTCTACATTTGCAGCAAAAATCATTTTTTGATTTGGATCTTTTTTCTTATACTGAAAACATTTTCTGCGAGTGATCTTAAATAGTCTCTAACTCAACTCATCTATGTCTATGACCTGGAGGTAGTGTAGTGGTCAAGATCAAGACCTTTCTTAGACCATAGAGTCCCAAGAAAAGACCAAGACCACTGAGGGCCTGGCCAAGACCGAGGCAAGATTGAGACTTTTATAGGTCAAGACCAAGACTGCAGTCCATCAAGACCAAATCATCATCTTTGTGTCGACCTGATCTTATTATGCAGTGCTTTTTACAAACTGTGTCTGAGTGCAGCTCACCTCGCTCCTGGTGCAGCTTTAACCAATCCAGATGGTACTCAAATGTGGTCTCATTGTCCAAGACAAGACCGAGTCCAAGCATCCTCGAGGCCAAGACAAGACCGAGTCCAAGCATCCTCAAGGCCAAGACAAGACCGAGTCCAAGCATCCTCAAGGCCAAGACAAGACCGAGTCCAAGCATCCTCAAGGCCAAGACAAGACCGAGTCCAAGCATCCTCAAGGCCAAGACAAGACCGAGTCCAAGCATCCTCAAGGCCAAGACAAGACCGAGTCCAAGCATCCTGAGGCCAAGACAAGACCGAGTCCAAGCATCCTCAAGGCCAAGACAAGACCGAGTCCAAGCATCCTCGAGCCAAGACAAGACCAGTCCAAGCATCCTCAAGGCCAAGACAAGACCGAGTCCAAGCATCCTCAAGGCCAAGACAAGACCGAGTCCAAGCATCCTTGAGCCAAGACAAGACCGAGTCCAAGCATCCTGAGGCCAAGACAAGACCGAGTCCAAGCATCCTCAGGCCAAGACAAGACCAGTCCAAGCATCCTCAAGGCCAAGACAAGACAAGAGCAGGAGAGCCTCCTCCTGCCTGTTTCCTTAGAAACCACATACCACAATACTACAACCAAAATATTCCACAATATTGCATACACGTGATCTATGTGCAGATATAATGTCCCAAAGTTGAACTGAAACTTTCTAGTTCTCTGTGATTACAGTATTTTATTTTTCTAAATTGTATCCATGATGAACCTTAGAGACACAGTTTGTGAACATCATTTACACAAAATATTTTTACCCTTAAACTACTTAGAGCAGCTTAAGCTATGCTTTGTTCACTAAAACCTCTTCTCTCAACACAACACTGACTATAGAGAAGTAAAGACACATTTTATAACCAAAGTAGTTTACATTAATTTCAATAACTGATTAGTTTTGATTAATCAATTACTTGTTTCAGTACAAACCTCATATAACTCAAACATTGACTTGTGTTTCTTCTATAAATTCACCATAAATAGCCAGATACTTTTGGATTTTTTACCCTCAGACTTTGCTAGTGTCATTAGTGTTCCAGCCATTATGCATGTATTTGGTGATCATTTTATGAATGAATGCATCATGTAGGTGTGTGGTTTGTGTATATGAGTGGGCTTAGCTGTGCAGGTGTGTGAGACTGGGTGAGAACACAGTTTTTGAACGTGCTATGTGGCTTTTATTGTTCTAGATATAGTTGTTTTATTCAATAAAGTTTATCATTTGAACTTATGGAAGTCAATTCTAAACACCCAGTTGAAGTGGCATTGAGTAGCTTTAGTCACTACAATTAGTTAGCTGTTTAGATTGATAAATATTTCAATAACTGATTAGTTTGATTAATCAATGACTTGTTTCAGTACAAACCTCATATAAGTAACATAAATACACACAAAGCACACAACCCCGGCGTAGAAAAGTAGACCCCTTTATTGTCAGTTGAAATAGAAAAGAAATACAAAATAAATATCATTATTGGACATCAGGGCCGAGTGGGCGGGGCAAGGGGCGGGGCGTAAAAAAACAGAAACAGCACAGTCTTTATCCTCCGTTTCAAAAGCAACATTCATAGAGAGGCGCCGTGTGGAGGCACCTGATTGGTCGAACAACTGCAGTGGGCGGGGCCAGAGGTAATGTTCTGTTGGAATGTTTCAGATTGGAGCTTTGGGCCCTACTGGGAGGGCATCTGAAGCAGTTGTTCACAGCCAGTCCACATTCTGACCTGCACCTGTGAAGAAACGATTGCAGCTACTGATAATAGCCTCATTTAAAAGCCCTGTTTCGAACGTTTCCCTGTGAAAGAGCATAGTGTGATGAACTGTTATTGCTGGTTGTGAACTCGGAGGAATGTTCTGGAATGTGGGCAGTTGTCTTCAAAACGTCAACATAAACGTTTTTACGTTATTTTAAATTCGTTCTGTTGTTCTGTTTACATTTGTTCTGTTGTAGTTTTTTTAAGCCTCATAAAAACATAGTAACAGGGCAGTTTAAACACATTTTCAAGTGCCTGTGTCAGGTTTTTACTATTTCCAGCTTTTAGATGTAAATTACTAAACTCTGTGTTTTGGAATGACAGTAGGTACAATAGAATATAATGTTACTGACTGTAGTTGTGATTTTGGGCTGTACAAAAATAAATTAATTTGATGTGATTTGACACACAGTAAATGCGTTCTAATAGCTTTAGCCCAGTTGCCATGTTGAATCAAATACAAAAGGATCATTTGAGCTCGACTCTCCTGCCCTCGAGTGATGTCATCATTTATGAACTGGAAGTAAATCTCTTTTTATGCTAAAATGACTAAACTGGCATGAACTTTGTAAGACCTTTGATTTTGTTCAACCTGTCAGTGGCACTAAGTAACTTTTTTGAGGCCTACAACGGTTGGAATGTCCCTCTAAGTTTAAGACTTTTGTGTAAAATGAACTGGTTTCAGAACAGAGCATCATGGCTTCAGGTGACAGTTCATCCTGTAGGATTTCAGTGAAATAGACTGGTATAAAATGTTTCTGTTTCTGTAAATGAAAAATAAAAAAATCACTTTCTTCACTTTGAGCAGGTTTGCATGGCCACAGAACAGACAGTTGTGTGACTGAGAGGTGTGTGATTCCATACAGAAAACTCCTTCCACAGTTTCCTGGGATCCAGAGGCCTTGCCTCAGTGGAGAGTGGGTCTGGTCATTTAGTCGATTAATCGGTCGATTGTGTCTTAGTCAACAAAGTCATTTTATTTTGATGATTAGGAATTATGAGTGACAGCAACAAAAAGGATGATTCAACTGAAGATCTTAGACCAGATCATTGGTTTAATCGTCCCAAGAAATAAAACAGTTTTCTACTTCTGTTCTGTATAAATTGTTGTTTAGCATGAACTCAGCATGAACTAGTCAGAACATTAAGATACTTTTTCCTTTCAGAGCTTTAGCCACACCCCCTTTTTAGTTGATGGAACATATTTTTAGTCGACCAAGGATTTCTTTGGTCAACGACAGGCCATTCCTCCCAACCGAGTTTCAAATAAACTCACAAGTACCGTCCGATCAGGTTTGTTTATTTGTGTGACGCAGATGAAACAAAGAGCTGATTGGTCGTCTGTCATTTAGACCAAAATCTAACTTCACTCACTTCACATTCAAATATTTTTTTGTTCGCTCTTGATTCTGCAGAAATCCAAGATGTTTTTTTCAGTTCTACCTGATATTTTGTTATGTAGTTTTTTTTTCATCAAGAAGCTTGTGCCTGATTGGCTAATTAATCTGTCATCACACCCTCCAAAATTCAAAAGATGGACCATATTTTTTTTATATATTGTCTGGAGAGTAGAGCTTCTTTCTGTGTGATTCTGGGAAACACGATCCACTCGATCCACTGTGGAATGTTTTTTATAGACTTGATTAAAACATACTTTTGGAAATTCCTCTTACTTAATAAAAAGCCATTTAAATGTGTCCTACTGTGTGCTTGGCTTTGTATATCCTCAAAATGATCTGTTCTGAAAGGGCCTGCTCCTGCTGCTTTTGTTCCATTGGCTCTTGTGTGTACACTTTGTAACTTTCTATTTCTTTTGAATGAGCCAAGATATAGTTTTTCTTCCCTCTCCATAAGAATCCTCAAACAAATTGTGGCTTTTCCGAGTTCACAACCAACCTTACATGACAATAATGGACTTTTCCGAATAACCACACCCAAACAAAAGGTGTCCAAAATCTGCTCAAAACTCCAGAATCAAGTATAATATGGGGACTTTTTTATGTTATAGACTTTAGAAACCACTGGACAAAACCAAGCTTGACACTGGACACACCACCACAAACCAAATCTTCTTTTAATAGTTTAACGTCTTTTGTTTGAAACCAGCCCTTTCCTTTTGGCTTCTCCTGACATTTTATTGTGCCACCTCTTCCTCCTCCTTTCCTCACGACAGCTCCGTTTTATCGGCAGACTCGGCGTGGTGCCCGCTTGTGCTATCCGAACCGGCGGGCGCTAGCAACGTCCTGCGGTTGTAATGGTGTCCTTTCATAATCCCCGAGTTGTTGTTTTCGTTGAGTATCTGCTTCTGTTTTTGCCGGTTCAGCGACTGCACCAGGCCCAACACGACGGCGGCCAGCGAGTACTGTCCGGTGATTTTGCGCGGCTGGAGGATGAGCGGGTTGGGCTGGACGCGGCCCAACAGGAAGTGCGTGCGTATCTTGCCCTCCTGCTCGCTGATGCCCTTGACGTAGATCTCGCCGCGGTACTCGAAGGCGAAGCCGCGGTCCTTGAGGATCAGGTAGGTCTCCTCGGGGACCTGGATCTTGCCGCTGACTCCGGTGCTGTCCATGCGACTGGCCAGGTTCACCGTCTTGCCCCAGATGTCGTACTGGGGCTTCTTGGCTCCGATGACGCCGGCCACGACCGAACCGTGAGCCATGCCTGTGTGAGAGGGAGGAGGAGAGGAGAGAGGAGAGGAAGGGAAGAGAGAGAAGGAAAGGAGAGGAAGGGAGATGAGGGAGAAGAGGGGGTTAAAGAGAAAGAGAAGAGGGGAGAGGACATAAGGAGAGAGGAGGAGAAGATATAGAGAGAAGAGAGGAGAGGGGAAGAGAGAGAAGGAGAGGAAGGGAGATGAGGGAGAAGGGGAGTAAAGAGAAAGAGAAGAGGGGAGAGGAGATAAGGAGGGAGGAGAGGAAAAAAGAGAAGAGTGGGAGAGGAGGGAGAAGATATAGAGAGAGGATAGGGGAAGCGAGAGAAGAAGAGGAGGGTGGATGAGAGAGAGGAGAGGGGGGAAAAGAGAAGGAGAGAGGAGAGGGGAAAGAGAAGGAGAGGAGGGGAGAGGAGATAAGGAGAGAGAGAAGAGGGGAAGAGAGCGGAGGAGAAGGGAAGAGAGAGGAGAAGAGAAAGGGAGATGAGAGAGGAGATAAAATGGAGGACAGGAGATGAGAGAGAGAAGAAAGAAGAGTGTAAGAGAAGATGAGAGGATGGAGGAAAGAAAGGAAGAGAGGCGGGGAGAAGAGATCGAAGGGTGAAGGAGAAGATGAGAGGAGGAAAATGATAAATGTGATAAGGAGAGAGAGAGGGGGAGGCGAGGAGAAGAGAGAAAGGAGGGAAAGGGAGAGAAGAGGGGAGGATGAGAGAAGAGGGAAGAGGAGGAGGTGAGAGAGGAAAGGAGGAGGAGTGGAGGAAATGAGAGGAGGGAGAAGAGAAAGGGAGACAAAAGGAAAGAGGAGATGAGAGAGAAGGGGAGAAAATGGGAGGAGAAGAGGGGTGGGGGCGAAAGGAGATGAGAGGGGAGGAGAGGAGAAGAGGGAAGAGGACGAGTGGAGAAAGGACGGAAGAGAGGAGAGGAGGGGTAAGGGAGGAGAAGAGAAAAGGTGAGAGAGAAGGGGATAGGGGGGGAGAGGAGAGGAAGGGAGGAGAGAAAAATGGGAGGAGAAAGAAGGTGAGGGGAGAAGGGAAAAAGAGAGAAGAGGTAAAGAAAAGAGGAGGGAAATGAGATGAAGGGAAAGAGGGGCAAAGAACAGATGAGAGAAAAGAGGAGATGAGAGATGGGGAGAGGAGAGGAGGGAAACAATGGAGATGAGAGGAGGGGAAAAGAGAGGAGGGGGAGGAGTGAAGAGATTACAGGAGGGGAGGAAGAAGATGAGAGGGAAAGAGAGGAGGGAAGAAGATAGGAGGAGTGGAGAGAGGAGAGGAGAAGAGGAGAGGAAGAGAGATATTAAGAGAAGAGCAGAGGGGAGGAGAAGAGTGGGGGTGAGGGAAGGGGAGAGATTGATGAGAATGGGAAAAGAAGAGAGGAGGAGGAAAGAAAGAGATGAAAGGAAATGAGGAGAAGATGAAAGTGGAGGAGAGGAGAAGAGACAAAAGATTAGGGGAGGAGAGATGAGAGGAGTAGAGAGGAGAGAGAGAGAGGAGGGGAGGAGAGGGGATAAGAAAAAAGGGGAGGAGAGAATTAGAGATGAGAGAAGTAAAGATCAGATTCAGAAAAAACGTGTCAATAAAATAAATAACTGGCGACAGATGCAGACGAATCTCACCGATCCTCAGCTCAAAGTTGTTGAAGGAGTGTTTGTTGATCTCCTGGATGCTTTCGTTCAGAGCGATGGCGAAGTCTGCCAGAGCACACAGGTGTCCCCACTTGTCCTCGCACTGCTGTGAGAAGCACACGCACAGCACACTTATTCATCACTCACGGCGACAAGGTTTCAGATGATATTCTTTGTGTAGTTAAGCTGGTACGAGGCACGAGATCACATCCACAAGAACGAGACAAGATGAGTCTCCAAGCCCCAAACCAAAGCTAACTCATTTGTGGAACTTCAGACCTTAAGCTTAGAAGTTCCCTCACCTGTTTCTCTGGAGACAGGCCTGACACTGCCATGTACGTGCTGCCGATGGTCTTTATCTTCTCTATGTCCTGGAAACGCTCCTCACCCAACAGCTGCAGGAGCACACACACATTACATGGGCTTTTGTAACACTGAACAGCTGCAGGAGCACACACACATTACATGGACTTTTGTAACACTGAACAGCTGCAGGAGCACACACACATTACATGGACTTTTGTAACACTGAACAGCTGCAGGAGCACACACACATTACATGGGCTTTTGTAACACTGAACAGCTGCAGGAGCACACACACATTACATGGGCTTTTGTAACACTGAACAGCTGCAGGAGCACACACACATTACATGGGCTTTTGTAACACTGAACAGCTGCAGGAGCACACACACATTACATGGGCTTTTGTAACACTGAACAGCTGCAGGAGCACACACACATTACATGGGCTTTTGTAACACTGAACAGCTGCAGGAACACACACACATTACATGGACTTTTGTAACACTGAACAGCTGCAGGAGCACACACACATTACATGGACTTTTGTAACACTGAACAGCTGCAGGAGCACACACACATTACATGGACTTTTGTAACACTGAACAGCTGCAGGAGCACACACACATTACATGGACTTTTGTAACACTGAACAGCTGCAGGAGCACACACACATTACATGGACTTGTGTAACAATGAACAGCTGCAGGAGCACACACACATTACATGGACTTGTGTAACACTGAACAGCTGCAGGAGCACACACACATTACATGGACTTGTGTAACACTGAACAGCTGCAGGAGCACACACACATTACATGGACTTTTGTAACACTGAACAGCTGCAGGAGCAAACAGAGATTATATGGACTTCTGTTCGGTGGGTGTGGTGAGTGAGAGTGTCTGGTGGGTGTGGTGAGTGAGAGTGTCTGGTGGGTGTGGTGAGTGAGAGTGTCCGTGGGTGTGGTGAGTGAGAGTGTCCGGTGGGTGTGGTGAGTGACAGTGTCTGTGCGTGTGATGAGTGAGAGTGTCCGGTGGGTGTGGTGAGTGAGAGTGTCCGGTGGGTGTGGTGAGTGACAGTGTCTGTGCGTGTGATGAGTGAGAGTGTCCGGTGGGTGTGATGAGTGAGAGTGTCCGGTAGGTGTGGTGTGTCCGGTGGCTGTGGTGAGTGAGAGTGTCCGTGGTGTGGTGAGTGTCCGTGGGTGTTGTGAGTGAGAGTGTCCGTGGTGTGGTGAGTGAGAGCGTCCGGTGGGTGTGGTGAGTGTCCGGTGGGTGTTGTGAGTGAGAGTGTCCGGTAGGTGTGGTGTGTCCGGTGGCTGTGGTGAGTGAGAGTGTCCGTGGTGTGGTGAGTGTCCGGTGGGTGTTGTGAGTGAGAGTGTCCGTGGGTGTGGTGAGTGAGAGCGTCCGGTGGGTGTGGTGAGTGTCCGGTGGGTGTTGTGAGTGAGAGTGTCCGGTAGGTGTGGTGTGTCCGTGGGTGTGGTGAGTGAGAGCGTCCGGTGGGTGTGGTGAGTGAGAGCGTCCGGTGGGTGTGGTGAGTGTCCGGTGGGTGTGGTGAGTGAGAGTGTCCGTGGGTGTGGTGAGTGAGAGTGTCCGTGGGTGTGGTGAGTGAGAGTGTCCGTGGGTGTGGTGAGTGTCCGGTGGTGTGGTGAGTGAGAGTGTCCGTGGTGTGGTGAGTGAGAGTGTCCGGTGGGTGTGGTGAGTGAGAGCGTCCGGTGGGTGTGGTGAGTGTCCGGTGGGTCGTGGGTGTGAGTGAGAGTGTCCGGTGGGGTGGTGGTGAGAGTGTCCGGTGGGTGTGGTGAGTGAGAGTGTCCGGTGGGTGTGGTGAGTGAGAGTGTCCGTGGGTTGGTGAGTGAGAGTGTCCGTGGTGTGGTGAGTGAGAGTGTCCGGGTGGGGTGGAGGTGGGTGAGTGAGAGTGTCCGGTGGGTGTGGTAGTGAGAGTGTCCGGTGGGTGTGGTGAGTGAGAGTGTCCGGTGGGTGTGGTAGTGAGAGTGTCCGGTGGGTGTGGTAAGTGAGAGTGTCCGGTGGGTGTGGTGAGTGAGAGTGTCCGGTGGGTGTGGTGAGAGTGTCCGGTGGGTGCGGTGAGTGAGAGTGTCCGGTGGGTGCGGTGAGTGAGAGTGTCCGGTGGGTGCGGTGAGTGAGAGTGTCCGGTGGGTGTGGTGAGTGAGAGTGTTCAGTGGGTGTGGTGAGAGTGTCCGGTGGGTGCGGTGAGTGAAAGTGTCCGGTGGGTGTGGCGGTGAGTAGGTGCAGCTCACCTCGTCGAAGTCGGCGATGATCTCGTTGAGCAGCCGCAGACACTCCACTCCCTGGTTGTTCATCTCTGTCTGAGAGTAAAAGTCTGCGAAGCCTGGGATGGACGCAAACATCACCCCGACAGCATCGTACGACTGTGAGTACAGCTCCTGTAAGTACACAGAGTACAAGTACTGTTACTGCATAACATCACCCCGACAGCATCGTACGACTGTGAGTACAGCTCCTGTAAGTACACAAAGTACAAGTACTGTTACTGCATAACATCACCCCGACAGCATCGTACGACTGTGAGTACAGCTCCTGTAAGTACACAAAGTACAAGTACTGTTACTGCATAACATCACCCCGACAGCATCGTACGACTGTGAGTACAGCTCCTGTAAGTACACAAAGTACAAGTACTGTTACTGCATAACATCACCCCGACAGCATCGTACGACTGTGAGTACAGCTCCTGTAAGTACACAGAGTACAAGTACTGTTACTGCATAACATCACCCCGACAGCATCGTACGACTGTGAGTACAGCTCCTGTAAGTACACAGAGTACAAGTACTGTTACTGCATAACATCACCCCGACAGCATCGTACGACTGTGAGTACAGCTCCTGTAAGTACTGTTACTGCATATGACTGTGAGCTCCTGGTAGTGTAGTAGTACTCGAGACCTCATTTTTAAAATAGATCTACTGTGATGTTTCCGTATATTTAGGATAAAACTATGGCGGATCAATATTCCAAATTTTGTTCATTGTAAAACACAAAGATGATCTAAAATGAGCAAGTCCATTGACTTCCTGTTAAAACTGCAGAGCTGATAAGCCCCGCCTCTTTATTGGAAAAAAATGTAACTTTCAGAAGCAGCAGACTTTTCTTGTTGTTAAGTGTCTACATGACAGTTTGAAGCCTACATGTTTTACTCAGTGGCGCCTGCAGGGGTACGGCTGTACGCACTGTGCGTACCCTGCAAAAGCCGTATTTTATTATTTTTTTATGTTTTATATTTTTCATAAATAAAACAAATAATATGTAAAAAGAAATCTTTGGTATGTGGGTACGCACAGAATCACACAGGGAGACAGTGAAAGATTCTGCTTCTCCATTGGTCAAAGCCGCCGCTGTTCCAGGAACACAATCTGCGTCACTTCAAACATGGAGCGGGACCAACTCGCTGCTGGACTTTATTATGTTGTGTTTTATCGGATCTACCTACGACCTGCCTCACATGTGCTGCTCAGGGCGAGCGAGGGTCGAAGAGCGTGGATGACTTTTATGATAAAAGAGAGAGAGGAAAAAGAGCGAGGGTGAAATGCCATGGATTGTTTGAAATGCCCATCATGAAGACGAAAGCTAAAAACATCAGTTTGAGTAAAACGGACTCTGAGAGGTAAGTCATCTAAACATTTACTTAATACTGGATGAATATTATTTACTTTTTCTTAATTAAAGACAACTGTATTGTTTTTGTCTGGTTTGCTTGAGCCTAACGTTGATGGATTATAATGCAATATCCGCGGGGCGGTGTGGGTAGTAAACACTCGGCTGTGTGGAGCTGGCTATAGGTCGGGTCATGTATTGAAAATGCCTGATCCGCGCATCACTACAACGCACTAATCAGCTATGTTGGTCTTGTCCTGTGATAGACTGCAGAGTTCTCCTGATTGTATGTGATGTCCCACCTGCCCCGCACACAGCCCACTTCTCTCACACACGAGCTTGTTGCTCAGCGCGGGCCATAAAGCTTCGTCATTTGCGGCTTGAACGTGTTTTATCTGAGCGCCCTGCTCCGCTCTCTCATTTGTGTTGAGTTCTTTAAAAGTTTCCGGGTTTGCACTGAAGGCAGTGGAGAAAAGCTTAAAACACTGCTTTGCAGGTGCGTGATGCTGCGTGTGTCTGTGTGCGATAAGGTACGTGCATGACTGTGCGTACACTCACGCGAACTCCTGCAGGTGCCCCTGGTTTTACTCAAAGGTAGATTTTTTGAGTAATCACAAGTAAACACAGACAAGTGGGCGGGGATAGGTGGAAGGTAAAAACAGGGATTTTTTAGCACTGGAGCATTAGCTGCAGAACAATACAACATGCTCAAATATAAAGGAATCAAACCAAACACTTTGGGTAAACTAATGATGAGAAACACTGTTATAACATGGTTTAAAAAATACATTTTACATAACAGGTGTCCTTTAAGGACTTGATCTTGTCACAGACTCGAGCACATTTGGACTTTGTCTTGTCTTGACACCAAGACCCTATTTCATTACTGCCATGCTTCTCAGCACAGTGACCTGTCCCAGACACAGTTTTATAAACCCTGCACAAAAACATCATGTAGACACTGATAAATGCATAAAATGTCTTGATTTGGTGTCAGTGGACGGAGGTTTTGGTCTTGTCTCGGTTTTGACCTATAAAAGGTGAAACTGAGTCAAAACTTGTGTTGGTTTTGACCCTCAGTAGTCTTGGTCTTGTCTCGGTCTTGGCCTCTGTGGTCTCGATTAGTGGTCTTGACTACTACACTACCTGTAAGTACAACAGTACACTGTTGCTGCGTATGACAGTGAGTACATTTCACATTCTACTGCTGCTTGAAAGTTGGATTCAGAAGAATTTAAAGCATTAGTACCACTATTAGTACTGCTACAGGCTTAAACAATTAAAAGAACAAAAGTGCTTAATGTGCATGTGACCTGGACACTCCTCCACAGACAAAACTTTTATTTCATTTTTCTGCTGTTTTCACTGTAACTTTTAAAAGACGATGTTTATTGTCATAAAAGTGAAATGAAAATGATTAAAAATCTCTATGTGAAGTTCGTTAGCTGTTAGCAATTTTATACACAAACTTAGCCTATAATAAAACACTCAACAGTAAGTATTATCGAGGCTCTGACCTTTGACCTTAGCTAAATGTGTACCAGCTGACTCTCTCCACATCTTTTATAACTTGTGTATTTTGCGGGCTAATGCTAACGGCTACAGGAAAACAAACAGGAAAACACTCCGGTATAGCATCAGAGTCCAACTGTGTCTGTTTTGTGTAAAATGTCTTTACATTGTGGTGCTTTTTGACGACACATGTGGAGGATTCTGTTTTAGAACTTTGATTACTTTCTGTAATTTTTATTTGTCATTTTCTTCATAATTTGCAACGTATCTGCAGTAAAAAGTATTTACCACAAAGACCATCTCCCCAAACTAAGTCAACATGAGAAAAAAAAGTGATATTTCCATTTCAATCAAAGACATAATGAAGATCCACATTTCCACTCTGGTCCTGTGCAGTCTGCTGTACTTCTCTGACATCACCACCAGAGGGCAGTCTGTACCAGTACATGAGCACTCAGGCAGAGAAAAAGTCACATTACACATGACTTCTGCCACAAACCCTGTGGACGCAGATCGCACAGACGGTAAAAACATTTGGGGCTTGATATAGACTTTTATGTTGATCTCTCATTTGCACTTTTTTGAGTTTAAAAAAAGACTTAAATACAAACTTTAATACAGTTTTAATGTCTGTATGTTGTTATTCATGTTTCTAAAAATGTGCACATCTTTAACATTTGTTTATGAAAATGTACTTTAGTGAGACTGGAACTGCTTGTTTTGAACTTTTTCAAGGGCTTCATCATTCGCTTTTGTGCAGTAACTATTGATCTGAGATTGACCTGTGAGACTGTGAGACTGAACCCTGTGACTGTCCCACAAGAGCCCAGTTTGAACCGTCCTGTGTGGAGGACCAAAAATGACTAAATAAATAAATATGATTTATATTTTTATTATCATTATTTTTTTTTTTTAATGAAAAACCTATATTCATACACTATCAAAGAATAAATGTTAAAAAGTAAACGTTTGTGTATACAAAATAGTATTTATTTATTTGATTGACATTCATGTCTTCATTTATTTTTGGTATTTACTCTTTTATTTACATATTACCATATATTTTTTATTTAGGTATTTATTTTAATATTTATGTATTTGCATCTACCTTTATTTTTTTATTTTATTTAGTTAGTTATAATTTAGTACATTTTAGTCCTTCATAGTCTTGATGAGATGCACACTTCTTTGACTGTTACGACAGAGCCCTGTGTGGCCTGTCCTGGTGCATTTGGACCTGTCTCAGTGAGTGTGGACACTGTTTGACCCGTCCCGGTGTGTTTGACCCGTCCCGGTGCGTGTGGACACTGTTTGACCCGTCCCGGTGTGTTTGACCCGTCCCGGTGTATTTAGACACTGTTTGACCCGTCCCGGTGTGTTTGACCCGTCCCGGTGCGTGTGGACAGTGTTTAACCCGTCCCGGTGCGTTTAGACACTGTTTAACCCGTCCCGGTGCTTTTAGACACCGTTTAACCCGTCCCGGTGCATTTAGACACTGTTTAACCCGTCCCGGTGCTTTTAGACACTGTTTAACCCGTCCCGGTGCGTGTGGACACTGTTTAACCCGTCCCGGTGCTTTTAGACACCGTTTAACCCGTCCCGGTGCGTTTAGACACTGTTTAACCCGTCCCGGTGCTTTTAGACACTGTTTAACCCGTCCCGGTGCGTGTGGACACTGTTTAACCCGTCCCGGTGCTTTTAGACACCGTTTAACCCGTCCCGGTGCGTTTAGACACTGTTTAACCCGTCCCGGTGCGTTTAGACACTGTTTAACCCGTCCCGGTGCGTTTAGACAATGTTTAACCCGTCCCGGTGAGTTTAGACACTGTTTAACCCGTCCCGGTGCGTGTGGACACTGTTTAACCTGTCCCGGTGCGTTTAGACACTGTTTAACCCGTCCCGGTGCGTTTAGACACTGTTTAACCCGTCCCGGTGCGTTTAGACACTGTTTAACCCGTCCCGGTGCGTTTAGACAATGTTTAACCCGTCCCGGTGAGTTTAGACACTGTTTAACCCGTCCCGGTGCGTGTGGACACTGTTTAACCCGTCCCGGTGCGTTTAGACAGTGTTTAACCCGTCCCGGTGCGTGTGGACACTGTTTAACCCGTCCCGGTGCGTTTAGACACCGTTTAACCCGTCCCGGTGCGTGTGGACACTGTTTAACCCGTCCCGGTGTGTTTAGACACTGTTTAACCCGTCCTGGTGCTTTTAGACACTGTTTAACCCGTCCCGATACGTGTGGACACTGTTTAACCCGTCCCGGTGCGTTTAGACACTGTTTAACCCGTCCCGGTGCGTTTAGACAGTGTTTAACCCGTCCCGGTGCGTGTGGACACTGTTTGACCCGTCCCGGTGCGTGTGGACACTGTTTGACCCGTCCCGGTGCGTGTGGACACTGTTTGACCCGTCCCGGTGCGTTTAGACACTGTTTAACCCGTCCCGGTGCGTGTGGACACTGTTTGACCCGTCCCAGTGCGTGTGGACACTGTTTGACCCGTCCCGGTGCGTTTAGACACTGTTTAACCCGTCCCGGTGCGTTTAGACACTGTTTAACCCGTCCCGGTGCGTTTAGACACTGTTTGACCCGTCCCGGTGCGTTTAGACACTGTTTGACCCGTCCCGGTGCGTTTAGACACTGTTTGACCCGTCCCGGTGCGTTTGGACACTGTTTGACCCGTCCCGGTGCGTGTGGACACTGTTTAACCCGTCCCGGTGCGTTTAGACACTGTTTAACCCGTCCCAGTGCGTTTAGACAATGTTTAACCCGTCCCGGTGAGTTTAGACACTGTTTAACCCGTCCCGGTGCTTTTAGACACCGTTTAACCCGTCCCGGTGCGTTTAGACACCGTTTAACCCGTCCCGGTGCTTTTAGACACCGTTTAACCCGTCCCGGTGCGTTTAGACACTGTTTAACCCGTCCCGGTGCGATTAGACACCGTTTAACCCGTCCCGGTGCGTTTAGACACTGTTTGACCCGTCCCGGTGCTTTTAGACACCGTTTAACCCGTCCCGGTGCGTGTGGACACTGTTTGACCCGTCCCGGTGCGTTTAGACACTGTTTGACCCGTCCCGGTGCTTTTAGACACCGTTTAACCCGTCCCGGTGCGTGTGGACACTGTTTAACCCGTCCCGGTGCTTTTAGACATCGTTTAACCCGTCCCGGTGCGTTTGGACACTGTTTAACCCGTCCCGGTGCGTTTAGACACTTTTTAACCCGTCCCGGTGCGTTTAGACAATGTTTAACCCGTCCCGGTGAGTTTAGACACTGTTTAACCCGTCCCGGTGCGTGTGGACACTGTTTAACCTGTCCCGGTGCGTTTAGACACTGTTTAACCCGTCCCGGTGCGTTTAGACACTGTTTAACCCGTCCCGGTGCGTTTAGACACTGTTTAACCCGTCCCGGTGCGTTTAGACAATGTTTAACCCGTCCCGGTGAGTTTAGACACTGTTTAACCCGTCCCGGTGCGTGTGGACACTGTTTAACCCGTCCCGGTGCGTTTAGACAGTGTTTAACCCGTCCCGGTGCGTGTGGACACTGTTTAACCCGTCCCGGTGCGTTTAGACACCGTTTAACCCGTCCCGGTGCGTGTGGACACTGTTTAACCCGTCCCGGTGTGTTTAGACACTGTTTAACCCGTCCTGGTGCTTTTAGACACTGTTTAACCCGTCCCGATACGTGTGGACACTGTTTAAGCCGTCCCGGTGCGTTTAGACACTGTTTAACCCGTCCCGGTGCGTTTAGACAGTGTTTAACCCGTCCCGGTGCGTGTGGACACTGTTTGACCCGTCCCGGTGCGTGTGGACACTGTTTGACCCGTCCCGGTGCGTGTGGACACTGTTTGACCCGTCCCGGTGCGTTTAGACACTGTTTAACCCGTCCCGGTGCGTGTGGACACTGTTTGACCCGTCCCAGTGCGTGTGGACACTGTTTGACCCGTCCCGGTGCGTTTAGACACTGTTTAACCCGTCCCGGTGCGTTTAGACACTGTTTAACCCGTCCCGGTGCGTTTAGACACTGTTTAACCCGTCCCGGTGCGTTTAGACACTGTTTGACCCGTCCCGGTGCGTTTAGACACTGTTTGACCCGTCCCGGTGCGTTTAGACACTGTTTGACCCGTCCCGGTGCGTGTGGACACTGTTTAACCCGTCCCGGTGCATTTAGACACTGTTTAACCCGTCCCGGTGCGTGTGGACACTGTTTAACCCGTCCCGGTGCGTGTGGACAGTGTTTAACCCGTCCCGGTGCGTGTGGACACTGTTTAACCCGTCCCGGTGCATGCAGACTCCTCTCGTCCCTGTAAACATCCCTACATAATAATTGGGCTTCATTAATAATCCAGTGATTAGACCCACCTCTGCTCAGATGCATTTTTAATCTGCTGACTTGAATTAGCTGCTCTGACACGCACCAGCACACTGACTGGGTTTGTGTGTGTGTTTGTGTGCACAGTGAATCACAACACGGGTCATCACAACAATCGTTTCAGTCCTGAGCCAGTTCTTGTGTCCACACCTAAAGTGGCAGGTCTTTAAATCTCGTTCACACTAGCCATGTTAGTTAGCAACGCCAGTCAAATAACTTTCAACCATTTCCACCAGTAAATCTACTTTTGCAAAACAACATTAGCGGTGAGTTACTTTTAGCAGTCACAAGAAATGATACCTTAAAAGGAACCTACTGTGTAAAAGTCACTTTTCTAAGTTTTTAACCTTGTTATAACGATCTCCCTTCACCATTAGTTCACTCAAAGTTATATTTAAATTGATTCATACATGTTTGAATAATCTTATGTTGTTCTTCAGCTGGAGCTCATGTGCTCAGAAATCCCTGTTCTCACCTACCACCTATCCCTCCCACTTGTCTGTATTTAGTTGTTATAATTCAAAAGATTAATTCTCAAAGTGAAGCTTATACAGTTCAAAACTGTCCCATAGTCACTTTCCAACAATAATAAATAGTTATTTAAACTGTTGCTTCTCACAGTTACATTTTAAAGAGGCGGGGTTTATCAGTTCTGCAGTTTTGAACAGGAAGTCACTGGAGCTGTTTCTATTTTCAAGCCGTTTAGATCAACTTTGTGTTTTACAATGAACAAAAGGTAAATGACTGATCTTCATATGTTCTAGTTTCTTACTAAATAGTTGGAAACAACACAATAGGTCTCTTTAAATAGGGCTCAGACAGAAGCTCTAATGGACACAATTAGACTTTACATTTACAGTAGAAACAGACATGTAATAATAAAAATATGCAAGATCCAAAATCCTTCGGCAAGCTACAGCTAGCTCTCGAGCTACAGGTTAGAGAACACTGACCTAGAGTCACACTAAACCTCAAAACTGTGCAGGAGGACACGTCTGGTTAAGTCCCTGTTTGGCCTGGTTAGAACCAAGGCCAAGCAGGTACTAAAAAGGACCAGAGCTTGTTGAAACAGACTGACTAGAGCAGAGGAGAGTAGGTCTGACACTGACTGATCTGACAGCTGGTGGAATCTACGCTTACTGTTGTGTTTCCATTGATATTAGTTATTGTGGGCAGGTATAGAGATAGCAGCACGTTGTAGTAATAGAAACACAACCGACTGAGTAGAGTAGAGTAGAGTAGAGTAGAGTAGAGTAGGTACTACCAGGACTAGTGCTCCTCACTCATTCTGTGGCACATCTACCAGCCACATGAACTACTGTTTGGCTGCAGTTCTGGCTTTAGAAACTCTTTTTACAGTCAACAAAGTGAAACTGAGAAACACCCAACAACAGCCAATCAGAGCACTGCTTTTGGCTCCTGAGAAGAACAAAAATAAGGTATTTTTTTGATTCTGACAGTACACAGTGGTCTTTTTTCCACCAAGTGCTGCATTTATAATATACCTTTTAGTGGAGAACTCCAAAAGTCAGGCACCTGAGCTTTAAAGTGTGTACCAGACAGTACATATATATAAGTACATATATAAGCATGTCTGTGCTGTTGGCTGTCAGTGTCCTTCCTGAGGATAAGTGTTACCGGTGTATCTTATTATTCTACTTTTACTGTTATTAAATTACAAGTTAAAGTAACTCTGTGGTGTAATGCAGTACAGTACGACTTAAATCCACTTTGGAAATGGAAAAATCCATGAGCGTGAGTGCAGCTGGAGCAGAGCCAGACTCATTCTACTGTTCATCTGATGTTATTGAGCCGCTTCCAAAGAGCCAAGATTCAACTACACCAACTCAGAGAAAACCACACAATCAGTTTGACCACTCACTGCTCAACAACTACAACTGCAAATGTGGAATTTAGGAAATATATTGTGTCAAATATAGAAACAAAGACATGGAGGTATATTTAACAATGCTAACGGTAGCTTTGGGCTTGTTTAAGCATGTTTTAAAACTTTTTGTTTACGCATAACAACTTTTTGTTTACGCATAACAACAAACATTCAAACGTGGTTGTGACTCAACTTTTTTTTTTTAGGTATGCTAAAAATACTCTTTAATTCAGCAGAAAATGGGAAAAAAGTTTAGCTTCCCATGCATAACATAGGATTTCCAGCAAAGCCGACAGTATCTATTGCCCATGTGGGTTGGCCTCCATTAAACGCACATCTACACAAAAACGTTTGTGTTTTATTTGTGCTGTTATCTGTTTATAATTATGAGCAATTTTATTTTAGGCCAAAGACGTCATTCAGCCCCCAAAATGTTAAATATAGCTCAAAAACAGCAAAAAAGTATATGAATCATTTGTTTTTTGTTTGTGCTGGGCATATTTAGTGTTTTTATTTGTATACTTAAAAAATACATATTTCTGGTGGTGTCATTTTGGGAGCAGAGCTGCACTGGTGCCTCTGCTGAGTTTCCCTATAAGTTTCTATACACAACGAGCAAGCTGTACTAACGATACTAAATGGTTAGAAAACTCAACAATGACTTCTAACGAGGCTCTGACCTCTCCTAATGTGTTCCATAATCCCAATTTACACTAAAGCAGTAGCAGCGGCTAACTGCAGCAGCACATTATACAGCCGTCATACGCGCAGGAGTCGCTCATAATGGAATACAGTCTCATCTTGCTCTTACAATTTACACCAGCAGTGTGAGACGCGCGTCTGACGACCGCCAATACGCTACGCGTCATTCAAAATAGGTCGGACTTCTAATTTACCAGCGTCAACGGTGCGTCTCCCAGGTTTTGCTCTTTCAAAATTATGCTCTTTCAAAATTATGCTCTTTCAAAATACGTCAACTACAAAGATTACAGCCACTAAAACAACATGTGCCCAGAAGCTCCGTGAACGACCGTAAACATTGCAAACTTTCTGACTTCAAACACAAACTTTAAATCACGTCCTTATGAGACTCTTTTCTCTATTAATATGAGTTGGACTGTTTTAAACCACACATCATCTCACAGCTTAACTTGTAACAAACGTGTTTGTGAAAACAACGCTGTTCTCTCTGTTCACAATCGCTTTATATGAGCCGTTGCCCTACCTGCGTCTGTTTTCCTCCGGCTGCTCTCTCCGTGCTGCGCGTGCCTGTTGCTGGTGCCAATACACGTGCACGTGTATGAGAGAGCGAGCGAGAGTTTGCAGGACGGGGTGAAAAATAGAAGAAAAATTAAGGTTCTAGTACAATGTGAAGTAGGCAAAAAAAAACCTGATGTAAAATATGCAAATGCAGCAGCCGCGTTTGTTGATTCTTTTTGAAAAACATGGCACCTCTGATTCACAGTTTTAAGCTCTTCCTCTCCTGACCAGTACATAATATGTGAGCTGATTTTTGGTTTCTTCATGTGTGTAGATGCTCAGGCTCGCGTTGTTGGAGCAGCTCTGACGTGTCCAGTGGAGATCGAAGCTTACGCGCGTATGACGTGCTGCAGCTCCTGGTGTCTGCACCAGTGACTCTTTTTATAACTCGTGATTTCTGCGGGCTAATTAGCTAGCGGCTAAAGGCTATTGGAACAATGAAGGATCATTATTAAAACAAACACATGGCCTCAGAGTCATGCAGTCTTTTCTACAATAAGCTTCCGTAGAAATCAGCACAAAATAATGCCACAGGTGCAGTTCACTGTGAGTCTAGTTCTGATCATTGATAATTAGTTAACACACCTTATACCAAAGTCTTAATGTCATGGTAACTCACCTCCTGTGCTTTTCCACATATTACGTCAAACTGCTCAACTTGGTGCTCAAAGTTTTCCTCTTGTGCACACGAAATTTTCCATCAAATGTAAGTAAATATTAGACTGCTGAATATTGGAAAAAACACATGCTAACATTCAGGAGCTAACTGTGCATGGATCTTACTTTCTGTTTGTTAAATTGAGTTTTTAAACTCTTGATAATGCACCTGCGTAGCTTGAAAAGCCTGGGACTGCTGCACTACTAAGGCACCAGTTTATGCATGCAGCCATCTTTGTTTACTCCCAGTAAATGGGTCTATTGCTCATGACGTCACTTCGGGTCAACTGTCAGCAGCAGCGTGAGGAAAACTTGTGGAAATCGAAGTAAAACTGTGATCATCACAGGCCAACTGAAAGCATGTACTAGTCGTTTATTACTGCTTTTGATTTCTACCTCTGCTTTGAGTGAGAGGTCTACGAGTTTTCCTCAAATATTTATTTTTTAAATGTACAAATAACAGTTAAGGGCCAACTTTATGGAGGTCCACATGGGCAATAGATGTCAGCATTGCGTCCTGCTTTTAGCCCTGTTTTTTAGCCCTGTTCAGTGCTTCAACTCTGTTCAGTCCTGTTCAGTGCTTTAACCCTTGTTCAGCCCTGTTTAGTGCTTTAACTCTCTTCAGTCCTGTTCCGTCATGCTTTAACCCTGCTCAACCCTTGTTCGGCCCTGTTCAGTCCTGTTCAGCCCTGCTCCGTCCTGTTTTAGCCTTGTTCAGCCCTGTTCGGCTCAGCTCTCCTCACATCCATAATGCACACTCTTTTGTTGGAAGGACACTGGAGAACTCGACTATACTAGTCCACACACACGCGCAGATCGCTCAGCTCAATCAGACCCAACAAAGGCCGGTCTTCTCGGGTTCGGTCCGGCTTTGATCGGCTCGACACGGACCGGTGCGGATGAGAACCTGATCTGCTCCTCAGGCTCACGTAACGGCTTTGGCTTTTGACTGCTGAGCTCACAAAGGCTCCATCCACACGTGACACGTTTTGTATCGTTCTTAGAGCTAAAAGAAACTGTATGTGATTGGTCAGTAGCTTGTAATGTCCTTTCAAAACTTCAAGTGATTACAATCCATTTTTAAAACCACTGCTTGTGCATCTTACATATGGTTCCTTTAATTCTACCTCACATTTGCAAAGTGAACTCTCATTTTGATGACTAATGCCAAGTTCAGACCGGACAGCGATGGAGCATCCAGTTTAAATGCTAAATGCACTTCTTGAGGCGAGTCTGCAGCTCAAATTTGTTTGCCTGGGATCTAGAACCAGGAGTAGGTCTGGTCACCACGCCTCCGCCTGCGTTTCAGATCAACTCTAAATCGTACCGAGCAGCCAGATGAGTTTATTTGTGTGACGCAGATGAAACAAAGGAGCTGATTGGTCGTCTGTCATTTAGACCCAAATATTACTTCACTCACCTCACATTCAAATCGTTTTTTGCTTCGCTCATTGATTCTGAAGAAATCCATCATGTTTTTCAGTTCCACCTGATAGTTTTTCTATATATTTTTTTCCGTTGAAAGCAGCCATGTTGGTTTTCACATGACAGACGATGCGTGTCTCTGATTGGCTAATTCATCTGCCAATGACGAGCACTGAAATTCGAAAGAGGGACACGGTGCCAGACGATAAACATCATCTGGAGTTTTCAGGCAACAATTTAGCCTCCAGCACATTGAAATTCACTTGTTCAGACGTCTACTAACGTCTCACAAGCAGACGCTCCAAGCTGCGGCGGACGCTTTGGCCTCATCAGCCGTCGACACCTGAGTTGGGCACATCTGAACTTTAAACGCCTGAAAGCTGACGTCCACCAATCAGACACTTTTTTTAATCGAAAGGTGTCTTGTTTGGTTTTGTCAAGACTTGGTCACTGTTGCTCTTAAAGGGAGGTTTGAAGGAAGAAAACAAAAAAATGCATCTTATTTGTCCTATAAGTCTATGGTGGACAACTCTTGAGACGCATCTAGAGTTTTTCCCAATGAATGTCTTGCCTCTTCTGGACTCTGCAATGACCTCGTACTTCATCCAAAGTTTTTCTGCTCTTTTAGCTCTTGTATCTGACAAACGTACAGCCAGAGCACAGACTCATTTGGAGCTGACCTATATAAAGACCGCTCCTCCCCGTTCAATCAGATAGATTTTTTATTCTCACACAACATCACAGGATCCGTGGCTTTGCTGTCAAACGTTTGTATTATATGACATTTACTTCTGTAAGGTTAGAGTGAGGATTAGGCTTCTAAACTCTTTCCCTGACAAGAACAAAAATATCTGGTCATAGATCTTTTCTTCTCTGCAGCGATGTGGGCTCTCTGATGCACTACTGACTTTTGCCTTGTTCACACTTGTCAAGCTCAGGCGTTTTTAGAATGAATATTTGACCTAAAACACACATCATCCGATTCCTCATGAAGCAGGACTTTCAGGACTGAAAAGAGAATATTTCTGAAACCTGGTCCCAGAGTGAAAAAATTAGCAGTTACGCTGCATCCACAACTCTTTTTTTTCCCATGATGATATCACTGCCCAAGAGTCATGTCTGACCTTTAAATGAAGTTTGTGAGAAAATGTATTTTATTTGTCTTTTTCTGTCCTTTTTGTCTGTCTTATTAGTGTGGTAATGTAACTTCATATGTACCCAAACTTAAAACTCCAAAGTTTGTGGTCCTTTTATGGACGTGAAGCTTAACTGGTCCTTCTCTATTTGGAGCAACTATTGCCAAAGCAAATACATATTGCTAGATGTAAGTCCATAGCAAGAGCAATTGTTGCATTCCATCTGTAAACACATAGACAGGTTCTCTATATATTCATGTGTTTCCACTAGGATTTTGTGACTGTGTACGCCTCGTGTCCTGCATCTGAAGCTTCAATAAACTGGACCTTGGTCTCTGTGCTTAACTGCCTAACTGAAGGAAGTTCTCTGTCAAAACCTGTGTCTCATTTCGCCATAAACCACACAAGTAAATCCACTACAGTCTCCATTAAATCTGTTTTGAAGCTTTGTCAAAACATTCCAAAGATTCTGAAACATAAATCCACTTTTTGTGTCTCTTCTGAAGGTTTTAGATCCATGTTGTTTACTCAGAATATTTGTGAAGTTCAAAAACGTTCTCCGCTAAGTTTATGTTTACGTTAAACAACTTTTAAAGCAGTGCCATCTCTAGTTTCTTACAGCGCCACACTCTGGTCAGATACAGGCATTACACCATCTTCAGGCTGGTTTTACTGATTCATGTGGACGCTGATAAATCCTAAGTCAGACACATGTTTATGCTGATCTATTTTTAAAACTATCCTCATTTATCTTCATCTGGACAAGACTTTTGTCTACAGTGAAACATATGATGCAGTTTCACAGATTCACCAGCAGAGGGTGAATTTTTTTTTTGCTATATTGTAACCTCTAATGGAACTTTACTGAATATGGGTGTAATTTTGTTTCACATTTTCTTAAAGGCTTTTATTTATGTTTTCTTATTGTATGTAATTATTGTTTGTGAAGGACTACAGATGGAAAGAGTTAGCTCTGTGCTAACTCTGGTGCAGCCATCTTTTTAATGTAACTGCACATTGTCCTTTAAATAAATAAAGTAAAGTAAAGTAAAGGGAGGAATAGTGTGAGGACAAGGACCCAGAGGAAGTCACATGACCAGAACATACAGTATATGTGTTCTTCTGTTGGCACAATGCAACACAGTTGGCCTTGTTTACATGATCAGGACTAGAACTCTGAGGAGAACGTCTAGAAACGTCCTCTTCTGTGAGAAAGTGAAAAGTATCAGAGGAAGTCAAACTACTGGGTTTATTCAATCTAATCTCTGCTCCATGAAAGAGGCTGAATCTATAGAACCAGAAACACAGTGTCTGTTGGTTTAAAGATGATCATTGTTTTAATCATGTAAACCTCCTGTTTTGATCCTAAAGACATAATTTCATTGTAGTGACTCAGATTCTTTCACCAAAAAGTAGAACAGAGGAAAACGACACTGACACGAGGTTTGTGTTAGCAATGAGAAACTTTTAACTTAAGTTTCTCATCAGACGCTGAAATCGAATGAAAACAAGAAATTTCAAATATCTATAAAAAGAAACAAACTTGACAAAACTTGAGCAGCTGAAAGTCACTGAATGTCACTACATTAGGTTTAACGATTCAAAGACAATTAGAGCAGAAATGATTAGGATGAGTTTTGAGTGTAAATCTTCCAGCACCAGAAACTTTAATTCACGTGGAATTAAAGTTCCACGTGAATTAAAGTTCACGTGGACTGTAGCAGAAGTGCATATATATATGCACCGTAGCATGGACCGTAGCAGAAGTGCACAGTGTGCTCTGGTCCCCAGAGTTTGCCCTGATCATAGTGTTATTTTAGTCCTTTTTGTAATGTAATAATAAGGCTTTTATCTTTCTTATTTTTTGAGTGCCTCAGTATTCTCAAGTCTACAAGTAACAAGATACTTTACTGACCAAATTGAGAACATGTAGAAACAACTGTAGAAAAGTACTGTATATATTACTTGTAAAAATGTTTTCAACTTGTTTTTGAGTGCAAATGTAAGATTGTAACTTTGATTATGTAGAAGAACAAAATGTAGAAGAATTGTACTTTCACTCTCTATCTTACAAACAAGTGTCCAGTGAATAAGTCAATAGCTTCAGTCTTCCAGGTTCAGAAGTGTAAACTTTATTATGAGTTTAAGTATCCACACCTCCCTCTATCGATACATGTATTACCAACACGTTTGTGATGATATATCCCATGACATTGAGTACAGCTCATTTTCACTAAGCTCTTTCCAGTTCAAACAGTTCAAACTTCATTGAAAAAGATAAGTTGCATCACTGTAATAACTCTCCCTAATTCTCCCCAAATGTATAAAGAGGTTCTGCACTGACATCCTTTTATTTGCAAAATGGTCCTAAACATTCTGACTGAGGCACCACACTGGAGAAAATGTGCTTTTTTGTTTTTCTGGACTAATTTGTCATCTCTGGAGTTTTTGTTTTACACAAATGCAAAACAACATAGTGCTTCACTAACTTGTTTACTAAAAATTGGACTTATGCACTATCGTTTTCCAGTCTCAGATAGACATATGTCGCTACATGTAGTTGTCATAGTGACACACTTGATTACTTCAAATGCGATGAAGATCAGACGAGGGATTTTGGGCAAGTCGGCTGGACGGCTGTAACAGCAGGAAAAGTGCAGCTTCTGAACGGGGTTTTCATAAGGAAAACTTATAAAAGTGAGTGAACTACATACTGAGACTCGCTGCTCGTGAGCCTGGGCAGAGGTGCTGTGTGCTGGGAAGAATTGAGCCCCATACCGCCAGACATGACTGTTACCACCAGACTTTAAAACAACCGCTCCAACCCTTAGCGCCTCTGCTCAGGCTCATGAGCACAGTGAGTCTGTGTTTGTGTGCGGAGCTTCTGTTTGCATAGTTTGATCAATTTGACAACTTTTCCTTATGTAAACCCGGTTCAGAAACATCACTTTTCCTGCTGTTACAGCCGTCACTATGTCTACTACAAATAACACATTTTCTTTAAGAGGATTGCTTCAGGACTTGTCCAAAATCCCTCGTCTGACGTTCATCACGTTTGGAGAAAACAACTGTGTCACTATCTGGGACTAGAAGATGTTAGTGCATAACCTCTATTGGAGATTTACAACATTTTAACTGCAGAACTACCATTTATCATCTCATCATTCACTCAACATGATTGTAGAGTTTGTGATACATGTGAGAGAAGCTAAAGTCTTTCTGTTGTGGGTTGAATTTGTTTCTCACATTTAGCTTCTTTTCTCTATTTGACTTTATTTCGAGCTCTTACAGGAGAAAAAGTCATTTGTCTCCATTGACTCTCATGGATTCTTGCCACTCAGTGCTCACATTTCTAATGCCGTGATGTCACCTGCAGAAGTTCTATTGTGATTTCTGCTCCTTTCAAGCCCATCCATAAACCCACTTTAGCCGGGCTCTTTCTCCTGTTGGTCACAAATAAAACTTGGTCAGACGTTTCTCTGAATAGCTCCTGTTTCTCGACACTGGCCCCGGCACGTTTCCCGGTTGCCATGTTTGAATGTGGATAAACAGCGGCTCGTCTTTGCTTTGGAAAAATCGATGTTGGAGAAATGAGAGATCGCACTCAGGGACGTAAAAACGCTCCGGACGGAAAATCAATGTGACTGGCACCGCCTGGGCCCACACACTTCTGCAGAGTGAGGGATGTGTGGAGAACCAGGGCCTAATGTGAGGAGAATCAGGGCCTAATGTGAGGAGAATCAGGGCCTAATGTGTGAAGAATCAGGGCCTAATGTGTGGAGAATCAGGGCCTAATGTGTGGAGAATCAGGGCCTAATGTGTGGGGAACCAGGGCCTAATGTGTGGAGAATCAGGGCCTAATGTGTGGAGAACCAGGGCCTAATGTGTGGAGAATCAGGGCCTAATGTGTGGAGAATCAGGGCCTAATGTGTGAAGAATCAGGGCCTAATGTGTGGAGAATCAGGGCCTAATGTGTGAAGAATCAGGGCCTAATGTGTGGAGAACCAGGGCCTAATGTGTGGGGAATCAGGGCCTAATGTGTGGAGAATCAGGGCCTAATGTGAGGAGAATCAGGGCCTAATGTGTGGAGAATCAGGGCCTAATGTGTGGGGAATCAGGGCCTAATGTGTGGAGAATCAGGGCCTAATGTGTGGGGAATCAGGGCCTAATGTGTGGAGAATCAGGGCCTAATGTGAGGAGAACCAGGGCCTAATGTGTGGAGAATCAGGGCCTAATGTGTGGAGAATCAGGGCCTAATGTGAGGAGAATCAGGGCCTAATGTGTGGAGAATCAGGGCCTAATGTGTGGAGAATCAGGGCCTAATGTGTGGAGAATCAGGGCCTAATGTGAGGAGAATCAGGGCCTAATGTGTGGAGAATCAGGGCCTAATGTGTGGAGAATCAGGGCCTAATGTGTGGGGAATCGGGGGCCTAATGTGTGGAGAATCGGGGCCTAATGTGTGGAGAATCAGGGCCTAATGTGAGAGAATCAGGGCCTAATGTGAGGAGAATCAGGGCCTAATGTGAGGAGAATCAGGGCCTAATGTGAGGAGAATCAGGGCCTAATGTGAGGAGAATCAGGCCTAATGTGTGGAGAATCAGGGCCTAATGTGTGGAGAATCAGGGCCTAATGTGTGGAGAATCAGGGCCTAATGTGAGGAGAATCAAGCTTTTAACTGTAGAAGACAAATGAGAAACAAATGTATGATTTCATTTTTGAAATTAATTGTGACTTTAGTATAGATTTTTATAATTATTTCACATGTAAACAAAAAAAGGCTTAAATTGTTTATTAGAAGTTTGATTCTGAACAAAAAACAAACAACAACAATCGAATACATCTGTAAAAATATTATTTTTCATTTAAAGGCATTAAACTCTAAAATTGCAATGTTTTTTTTTACATAATATGTATCTTAAAGTGCCTAAAATAGAACTGCTCATTTCACTAAAACAAGTTAAAATGGTTTGTTTAATATTTTACAAAGCATTTTACAATTTTCAACCCAGTTTAGCCATTTTGTAGGATTACAAATGTACTTCCTGTTCATAAATGATGACCTCACACTAGGAGGTTGCCTAGCAACCATGTCAAAAGTTGGGCCAAAACTGCTCTAAGATAACAGGCTTTTTAATGTGAGACATTAAAATACACCAGAATACAGTTATTTGAATAAAACATGAAACAGTTCCCAGTGTGATGTCGTCAGTTTAGAACTCAGTTCTTCCTGTTATTCAAGTAGAAGGGGCAAGTTAAAAAGGAAAGTCTGGACTAATTAATAATCAACATTTTGAGATTCATTTATTTTTTGAGAATAATGTCAAAACTTTTTTTACACTTGATCTTCCTACTCTGTTAGAATTGTCAGCAGATTTTAAAACTTGTCTTCTCATACTTGTTTCTAAGTCAAATAGCATTTAAATGACAACAATTAAAACATGTATTCTCTTACCGAGTTAGGTTTGAAAAGTTGAAAACATAGGCAGTATTACTGCAGCACAATATAGTTGAGCTTTAGCTAGTGTAATAGTCGAGACCAAAAACTGAGACCAGACTAAGACCACGGAGGGTCAAGACCGAGACAAGACCAAGACCATAAAAAAGCGATCTGAAGCCCAGTCTTAAGACCAAGAATGATCTGGAACTTGTACTTTTGTTCTTCTCAACTGTGAGAAGAACAAAAGTACAAACTCTTTATTTCTACTGATGAACAGCACATTCTCATCCACTCTTCAAAAACCACAACAGTAAACGCAGACTTAGAGCAAAACACCAGATGTGAATTCTTTGACATTGTGTCTTTTTAACACAAAGAAGTCCTCAACCTTCGACCCCTGCCATGTACAATCTGACTCTAAAGACAGCTGTCGGGAACATTTGAACATTTTGAAGAGTGTGCGCTCACCTCATTGTCGCGGTCCTTCTCCAGGAAGTGTCTTGCCACGTGGCTGGGCAGGATGTTCCTCAGCATGTTCTCGTTGTGTTCCCTCAGCTCCTTCATCTCGTTGATCTCCTCCTTGGCCTGAACCCTCCAGAGGAAGTCCAGACGAGCCGTGTACTCCAGCTGAAGAACAGAGGTCAGAGGTCAGAGGAGAAGGTCAGAGGTCAAAGGGGAAGGTCAGAGGTCAGAGGAGAAGGTCAGAGGAGAAGGTCAGAGGAGAAGGTCATGGGAAATTTAGACCTAATTTCCAGGCCATGTAAACGTTTTGGAATTCTAGTTTTGGACAACTGGGGAGAATTGGATCCAACACAGTCCCACTCACAAAACGCAAGTTTAAGGAAAGACTGGCTGAACACAAATATGCAATAAGAACTAAGAACATACTTTACCCAATGGCAAAACACTACAATGCTGCAGGACACCACAGCCCCAACTCTTTAAAAGCCATGGTCATTGAAGTGATAACACAGGACAACAGAGGAGGAGACCGCCTAAAACGTTTGCTCCAGAAAGAAACTTACTGGATCCACACGCTCCGAGCAACAACTTACCCAGGTCTAAATGAGGAGGTGGACTTCTCACCATTTCTGTAGCCCCCCCCACCAGCCACACAAATTTAACTTTTAACAAAGATGTAAGGGTCTTGAAAAACTAAATGTACAAATATACTAAAAGAAATGTATAAAAATGTTTACTGTAGGAGAAATTATTACTATGTGGGGGCCCCCCTCTTTTAATGATGATTTTTGATGGTTTTTGAAGTACTGCACGGCATTTAATGTGTATTCTTGACAGTATGCCTTGTCCTATTCAGCATAACAGTGTTAGGCTCCACCTGTTAATGTTTAGGAGGGTCTATTGTTAGTACACTGGATCTTCTGTATATATGTGTAAATATGTAAATATATATTTTTTCTCGTGTGTGATCACGTGACAACCTGCTATTTAAGTTGGACTCATACCACCTGTGACTAACTAGCCCTGAAGAAGACTCTGGTCGAAACGCGTTGGCGTGATTCACTATTAAAACTACAGCAAATTAGAGTGCCTCTACCTCTTCTTTTTTCTACAGTCCCACTCATGTTTAGTTCAAATGCACAGGTCGACTCAAACCTGAACCCACACAATTCAAAGTGTTGTTTTGCGAGCTGCTGCAGGTGTACGTGTGTCTGAGGAGGAGCTGACCTGACCTGACGCTCTGGACGTTTGAGCTGAGATTGACTCTTTGTAGCTGAGATTTGACTCATCTGTGTAGTTCAGATGTGTTCATGACTGTGTGGATATCGTTGCTGCTCTGTGCCACAGAACGCCACCTTTTTTCTACTGTCTCTCGCCTTTTTCTTTTTTGTTTTTGTAGTTTATGCTTAAACCTAAAAGTGGTGACTTAGTTTGTTAAACAGAACACACAGTACATGAGGCTTTTTGGACTGACGTTCATGTCACTCGAAGCAAAAGGTGCGTTTGAACTTCTCGTGTGAGGAAACCCACCAAAACCTGCGGCTGATTACATGTTACTGGTCGACCCGCGTATCACTAACGCAAAATTATATATTGATTATATAATATAATAATAAAAATTAGGGATGCACCGATCCAGCTTTTTCAGTACCGATACCGATCCCGATACTTTAGACTTAAGCATCTGCCGATACCCGATATCAACCGATACTTGTGTAAGGACTGAAATAGTTCTTTGTCCTTTTCAAAACATAAGACTTTTGATCATAAGTGTTATTTATGCCGTTATTGTTTATAAGACAAAACTGAACAACTTAAGAAGGAGAGAGAAAGAGAGAGAGAAAGAGAGAGAGAGAGAGAGAGAAGAGAGAGAGACAAAGAGAGAAGAGAAAAAGAGAGAGAAGAAAGAGAGAGAGAGAATGAGAGGAGAGAGAAAGAGAGCGAGAGAAGAAAGAGAGAGAAAGAGAGGGAGAATGAGAGGAGAGAGAGAGAGCGAGAGAAGAAAGAGAAAGCACGAGGGAAGAGAGAAAAAGAGAGCGTGAGGAGAGAGAGAGAAAGAAAGAGAGAGAAAGAAGACAGAGAAATAGAGAGAAAAAGGAGAAAAATAGAGAGAAAGAGAGGGAGAGCAAGAGGAGAGAGAGAAAGAGGAGAGAGAGAATAGAAGAAAGAGAGATAGAGAGGGAAAGAGAGAGCGCGAGGAGAGAAAGAGAGAAAAAGAAATAAAGAAAGAAGAAAGAAGAGAAGACAGTGGTAGAGAGAAGAGAGAATTAGAGAGAAGAAAGAGAGAAAGAAAAAGAGAGAGAAAGAATAAAATGTCAAACATTATGAGACATTCTGGCTCAACATCAGACATAAATCAGACTCATTATGTCTAATTAAACACAACTAGGATATCGGCTGAACCGATATCATGGAGCCGATACTCGATCCAGCAAAATGTCCTGGATCGGCACCGATATTCGATCCCAGTATCGGATCGGTGCATCTCTAATAAAAATAATTCTATATTTTTTATGTTTTCTTATGTTTGTTTAAAATTTAAAGACACACCACTCAAATTTGAAAACACGCATTTTTATTAGTTGTGCCTTTGAATTTGTCGTCACGTTTCCACATTTGGTGCATGTTTTCTGGACTTTCATTTTCAAATTTGTGTTTTCAGACTTAAATGCATTTTTTAAAATATGTTTTCACGTTTTCTTTTGTATTTCATAATTTATTTGTTATGTGTTTTGTCCTCCAGAGCCACCGTACCAAGCTCTAAACCAGACTCCATAAACACCACACGCTCTATTTTTACTCTCCTCCCTCATCAGCAAATAGGACGATTAAACAACTCCATCATTATCTTTATGAATATTGAAAATGAATTTGCGGACTGGAGCCGTGGAGCGTCCCGGAGCGGAGTTTAGGATTAATCCTCAAATCAATTAGCAATTTCAATCAAATAAGAGCCAACGGGCCTCGCCGGAGCGCTGATGAAATGTGACTTCAATAAACACGCTCCACTTGTCCTCATCAACTAGAAACGGAGCAGAGGGCGGGGTCAGAGCAGGTCAGAGGTCACAGAACAGGTCAGAGCAGGTCAGAGCTCACAGGACAGGGCCAGAAGAGCAGAGCAGACCTGTTGTCCGTGGTAGAAGACAGCCAGGAGGAACATGGCCATGAGCAGAAGAGATGTTTCTTTGGTCCCCAGGAAGTTCCTACAAAACAACGAGAAAAACACGTCAGACTAATCCATCAGTTTAGTCAAATCAACTTCTACAACTGGACTCTAAACTCAAACAGTCAATAACTGCGTTTCCATCCTTATAAAATGCACATATTGTCTAAATTTGCATTAGTAAAGCAAATAAAAAGGCGAATTAAAGATCGTTTCCATCAAAGCGCATATCTGGGTGTTGTTATGGCAACATGAGCTGTCGTAACACCGCTGATCCAGCAGAGGGCGCTACTTGCACAATCTGTTTGGTTTTACTTTTTTTTCACAGCCGCAGATTCTTCAATATTAAGTTGTTAACGGCAGACTGCTCCGTCTTCTGCAAACTTTATCTGGTTATCACTTTATTGATGCGATGGATCTGTTTAACAGCCAAAATAAAAGTCAGCTGTCTTTATTTTTAACACAAACCCTCCGCCGTGGAAAGGACGAGCTCTGAATCACCGCAGTGTTGGACAAACATGAACTTTCACGGAGTTTTTAGATCAAACAGCGCTGTGTTTCTCCGGGTTAGTTTTAATTGGTGGACCTCAGCAAACATGTTTTGTTTTTCTGGTGTAACGGTGCTGTGTGTCTGAAGCATTTTGGACAAAACAACTCAGTCTGTGTGGATTATTTTGCCTTTGTTTATCACCTAAATCCCTCCTCCAGAACCGCTGCAGCAGGTACATAACCCGGGGGTCCCGTGGGTTTTAATTCGCTTCATGAGTTAATGCGAATAACTGCGTTTCCAGCTTTCAAAATTCGCTTCAGCCGTTATGCGCATAAAAGAAAATCCACCTCTAGAGAGCGTCTAAACTTTTATGCGCATTAGGGATTCTAAATGTGATATTTGCCGTTTCCACCTCCCTGGACTTATTCGATACTTCTTAATGCGCATTAAAAACAAGGGGATGGAAACGCAGTTAATGAGCAGAGTCGGGAGCGGCCTTTTTATAGGTCCGGCTTTGTATCACATAATAAGACTAAAAACTCCACATTCATTGGTTTATCATGTAGTAGGTTTACATAGGGCTGGGGCAATTATTGGAAATTCAAATCAAAATGAATTGTCATTTATTTGGTTGTGGATTTAGAAAAAAAAAAAAAAAAAAAATCGGAAACCAATCTTATGTCAGTGAAATGTGTGGTTTGGAGTCAAAGTTTGAGGCAGACTATAGTATTACATTTCAAGTTTTTTATTTTTGTTCATGTTCATAAAAGCCATTTTTGTTCATAAAAAGGTCAAACGAAACTGAATTGAAAATTGAGAGCAATCAATACAAAGAAAATAAATGTGTTTATATTTTTCCCAGCTCTAGATCATTCTTAACCACAGCCCCTCTTTCAGGACCATATCATCAGTCCTAATAGATCTGACTTTACTTTGGAAAGAACAAACAAACTGGTCCCTGAGGTCGAAAAGTTCATTAAAGGTTGTGGTACACGGAGTAACCTTGTGGAGGTGAAAAGTCAGATATAAACGTTCAGTAGAAATAGAAAGTTAAAACCAGTTACACAGAAGTCCTGGCCTATAAATATTTTACAGTATCATAGGCCTATGTTACAACCAATGTGTTTTTAAAAGGGAATAAAAGTGAGAAACCACAGTCAGACTGCCCTCCTCACGACATGTTTACTCATTTTAGACAAACTACAGTATGTGTGTCTCCTTACATGAAGTAAGAGCAGAGGTTGTTTCATGCTCTATTAGTAATAATGCATTGGATTTAGACAGTTCTTTTTCAGTAATGGTAAGATACTATTGTAGCCACAGCTGCCCTGGGGCAGACTGACAGAAGCGAGGCTGTTTATTCTGTGGTATTAGCCCCTCCGACCACAACTACCTATTCACACTAGATCTAGACTAGGCCATGTAGCGCTGATCCCACTACAGCTCCACTGACACTTGGACAAGACAACGTTATTGAGCCTAAACCAGAGGTGGGCAATCTTTTTATGACAAGGGCCGCATTCGAATCCAGACAAGTGGCGGAGGGCCGGATTGCAATCACTAGTGTAACAAAGTGTCATTACTGCAAGCCAATTTTCTAAAAATATATATAAATATACCAAAATTTAAATAGAACATTGACTAATGTATTATTGTGTGTATTTATTGTGACATTTACCAAGACCAGAAACGCTAAATCAATTAAGAAAATGCAATATTAAGATTACCACCTTTTTTTCAAAAATGTTTTGAGGGCCTGATTAAAACTGGTCGCGGGCCGCATCTGGCCCGGGCCCTTAGTTTGCCCATGTCTGGCCTAAACCCTGAGCGAGGAGGCAAACACATGAACTGTTGTGATCCGAGCTAAAGAGGATCTCATGAAACACAGGAGTTGTCTGTGTTCCTGATATGTAATTATTTTATCTTCAACAAGGATTTTTATTTCACAAACTGGTGTTTTTGCTCTTGTTGAGCAGAGACAGTGGGCGAGAAGTCTGCAGCAACTTTCAGAGGTGGACTGTGGCGGAGCGGACACTGTTGGTCCCACTGTGGCACCTGAGGATCCATTGGTCTCCATCCAAGTACTGCCAGGCCCAACATGCTTAGCTACTGAGATCTGACAGGATCAGGCTTTGACAACTGGTACGTCCTCTGCAGCCATGTCAGTCTGGAGCAGCTGGGGTTGCACTTGGCTGCAGTGCATTCTGGGACCTGTAGTTTATAAACGACCCACAGTCAGTATTAATCTGAAATCATACCAGAGACCACCAGTTTGAGACCTCTGTTGTAGAATCACCTTTTGTGACCACATGTGCAAGAGAATTGTTCTGATTACAACTTTGCTTTGCACCTGATGCAAAAACCGGACTTTTTAGTCTTTCCGTTGCTTCATAGCTGGAGTTTATTTCGCTTCATTCACACTCTCATCATCTTTCTTGAACTCTCACCATGTTGTGGCTGTAAATCAGAATTAGCTCTCAGCGGAGCTACCTGGTGAAACAAAGGGTAAATAAATAAAGATGTCTGGTGTCACATGACCTGCTGCTGTCAGAGGAAAGGTCATGGTGCCTTCATGCTCCGCCTCAGGATGGGATTTCTCACCTCTGTGGAATGTGCTGAGTGCAAAGGTCAGTCCTGCTCACACCTCCTCAGCTCTGCACTCGGCAGGTTAGAACTCTGCTGCTTTTAATGGAGGAACTTTGGTTTTGTCATGTTTTAGTTCCTGTAGCGAACGAACTAGTGAGGATGTGTATAGGTACTGTTTTAAGCATCTGACCCAGAACTTTTCAATGACATGTTAAAGGCCACTGTCAAGCTGGGGCTAGGCTAGTGCTGCTTCAACGATCACAAATGTGCTTCAAATCAGTCTTTGAATCATTAATAGTTCGATAAAAGCACAAACTAAAGTGAACCAATGTTAAACCCAAATGCTTCTCTGGTGTCTGTCTCTGTGACATGAGAGAATAAGCTTCTGTCATGTATAAAAGCTTCACATTAGTGTTTTTACCTTAGTCTCAGATCAGATTGTTTAAATAGTCAGTTTGAGTAAATGTTGTGTGTGGTTGCTAATGTTTGATTTGAGTTCTTTTGGGTTTTTTTTACTCACTGCGTGTTGTGGTGCTCCGTGTCCTGTCGTGTTACTCACTGCGTGTTGTGGTGCTCTGTGTCGTGTTGTGGTGCTCCGTGTCGTGTTACTCACTGCGTGTTGTGGTGCTCCGTGTCGTAGCGCACAAACAGCGCGGTGTAGAAGGCCTCGGTGAGCAGAGAGTACACTCCCATCATGAGCAGGAGGATGGCCAGTTTCAGGACTGAGTTCAGGCGCAGGAACACGGCGCAGGTCACCATGGCCAACACGCCGGTGAACACAAAGTACTGAGGAGCACACACACATTTCTACATCAACTCACCGTCAGCATGAGTAGCCTATTTTTAATGAAATATTAAACAATTTTATAAGAGATCGTTTTTTCTAATAAATCAATTCACTGCAAAGCTGTCAGCAGAGCCGGCTCGTTATATAGGCAGTATAGGCAAATGCTAAGGGCGCAGAGTGAGGGTAGGCGCCGGCCGATGCTCCGGAGATGCTGAGCTGATGTCTGATACATGCATCTGATCATTCACAGCACTAACGCTGTAAAATCAAAGACCCTGTAGTGGTGAACCGGAGGCTGCATGCGCCTCTTGACCTGTCCAAGTGCGACTTTGGCTCTTTCAGAAACATTTGCATCTCCCACGCTCTTTCTCACTCTCTCCCTCTCTCTCTTGTTCTCTGTCCCTCAGGGAGCTGCCTGTGGCTGTCAGTGCAGCGTCCAAGCAGACAAATCGTTTCATTGAGAAGCATTTCGAACTCCCAGTGATATTCTATTAAACGGGAGCTTCATTTTGATCTAAATTGTGTGCAAATTCGTCTTATATATACGGAGAAAAGGTCCAAAATGTACAGTGAAATAAAACGTGTGTAAAGAACAACGGCGAAAATCGCGAAAAACGGCGCACCGCGGAAATGCTGAACGTGGCTTTTAAAGATTTTATTTTTGACGGAAAGTGACATAAAACAGACACTGACCTAAGAAAAGTGTATACAACAGCAGCAAAGGTGTTTTCTCTGCTCTGACCACACAGGACAGTCCTGTCAGGTGGAGTCAGTCTCCTAAAAGCTCAGTTTTACAGGGGTGGAGCTAAGGGGGGCATCTGGGACTGGAGCCCCTAAATCTGGCCTCTATGGGGATCCCCCCTTTTGATTTTTATTTACCTGAATCATGTCTTTTTAATTATAGTAAAATTACATCACATAATAAAAATATCACATCTAAAACTCACCAAAATGCAGGAAATTGCACAGAATTTAAAAAAAAATTCTCCTGGGGGAGAATTCCCCCAGTCCCCCTGAATTACATCAAAAACCCTGTTATATTGACATTTATTTGTATTTAAGGGCTTATGGCACTAAGGGTCTGTTTGTAAATAGAATTTAAATAAACATTTCTTTTGGAAAGGGAAGTAGAGGGTTAGAACCCACTAGAATATATATCTATCAGGGCGCTATTTGAAATCTCGCTAAGGGCTCCAAAAGGGCTAGAGCCGGCACTGGCTGTCAGAGACAATGAAGAGTTGTGACAAGGAAACAATTTCATCTGATCTGTACAGTGACGCGTGCACCTGCACGAGACCAGGGACATCCAGGCATTATTCATTAGACTGTGGGACAGACTGTGGCTATGTGTTCGCATGTCAGTGGGTTTTAATCGGTTTGTAACAAAACATGCAGCATTTTGTAGCTAATGACTCAGAGAAGAATGCTGTACAGTTGTTACTGTCCCTCTGTCAGTCAAGATCTGTCTGTGAGCTGCTTTAACCTGCACCCTGGTCTGTCCAGATCGAGCGCGAGAGAGAGGAAGGAGTCACAACAGTGCCTGTTCGTTTTAAACAGGCCTAATTTCTCCTTAGTGAGATAATTTACTGCTGCAGGTAATTTACACTGTGGGACTCCAAGGTTGAGAACCAATGATCTAAATGACATAAACATGATTGTATTCAAGTATAGTTGCACCATTACTGCAGTGGCCAAACAAAGACATTTCTAGCTGTAATGTGACTGTCCTGCTCTGATCACAGCCAAGTGTGTCTGACTACAAACACCTGCAAACATATTTGTGCTCCCTATACTTCAGATTCCACCCCTCAATTTTAGTTCTCCAGCCCTGCCAAGTTTAACAGCTCTGTTTAAAATGTGATTGTGAGCAGATCTGAGTGTCACTTAAAGATGCTTCGGTTCAGTCCTGAATCTTGATGATACAAACCAAACTGTCCTAACTCAAACGAACACTTCCTTGTTCTTCGTGGACGAGTGAGAAGCTAACAGAGCTCATACCTCCGGGTAGAGGCAGATGTCTGGGACTGCTCCGGTCAGGTTGTACGTCTGGTTTTGGAGAGAGCTGGGCTTATCGAAGTCACACCACAACTGCAACACAAAACACACAGATTTAAACTTCAGACAAACACAGGAAAGACTTTCACAAAAACTGAACATGTCATAATCAACTTCAAAGACTATGTCATGTTATTCTCTTTAGATTTACATTTAATAATGAGAATGGTAACTCAAATACTGATTTATATCGTAAATATTGAGTAAAATATGTTATAATACTTCTTGTATAAAATAGTGTTGTGTGCCCTGGACTCTATCAAAGCATTCAAAGACAAGATTGACAACAAACTTTTTTTTTTTAATCCTCCATGCAACAATTTAAATGTATATAATGTATAACAGTATTCATGAGAGCCTTTTTCCAACAAGACTATCTACAATCAGCTTAAATAGTATTTATTATTTTACACTGAAGCCTTCACTCGCTCCTCTGTTCATCCTCACTGGTCTCACACACACAGCACATCTGTCAGCTCGCGCATATGTCAAACTTCCATGTGCCTCTATAAACATCACGCATATGAAACATCATATCCCGTTGTTGTGCGACCCTAACTGTAAAGCACAGTTCTAAACTAAAGTCATCTCATCTAAACAGGCCGATAAGTGTCAGACAAGCAGAGTTCACTTCAGAATCCTCCTCTTTCCCTCGTGTGTCAGTCAAACAAACTCGCTCATTATTGGTTCGTGAATATGTGCATGAGCTTCACAAAACACTTTGCTTGGACCTTTTATGGTGAAAAGAAGGTGTCTTGTACACCAGCATCCTGCACCAGATTCTGTTCCAGCTGTGCAGAAAAGTGACGAGGAAATGACCTGCACGAGTGTGTGCGATTTATAAATCTCCACTTTCTTTCGTACAGGAATGGATTTTCTCCCATACTTTTTCACAGACACATTTATAAATGAACCCCTGGTTCCCACTTTGGAAACCACTGAACATTATATCAAAGCTCTAAAAAATCTCATGTAGTTCATGCTGGACTATTAGGGCTTGCTGCATCTTTTAGAGCTGGGGTTTAAATAATCAGTGTTAGTTAGTTTGCCTGATTCTAAATCTGGGCTCCTTCAGATGATCTATAGCTGTCCTAGAATGAGTTCTGTGGATTCGGACCGTAATATTCATCTACACTCACAGCAGCTCAAAAATAGATTGGATTATAATTATAATCCTAACCATCTACCCAAAACCCTTTCGCTAAGTGATGGCGGCAAGGTTTAATTCATAGTATTTTATAATTTAAATTAATTCCTATAATTTTCAACTTACTTCCTGCACATGTTCAACTTTTCTTCACCATTTACAACTTTAACTGCTGTAAAACTATGATATTTACCACAAGGACTATCACACCAAACAACGTCAAAACGAGAACAACGCCGTCATGTTGGACTGAAGAGACTCACGATGTTGATCATGGCGGCGAGGAAGTTGATGAGAATGGACAGACAGACGATGGCGTTGCGGGCCGAAGCCGTCTCGTTGACCCAGCAGCAGGCCGTCCTCAGCACCAGGGGGCAGACACTTGTAGTCCTCCGCTGTGGTGACCAGGAGCAGGCAGGAGTGCAGCGCGATCAGGACGGAGAACTGGACGGCCATCGTCACCATGCTGACGGGACAGGGACAAACTCAAAAGTCTTTCACTGCTCACAATTTAAACATGGTAGAGAAATGAGGGATACATCAACTTAATTTTCTTAACACACGAAGCCCTTCCTTCTGATTTACTTAAAGTATGGAATGACCATATTTTTAAAACAAAAAACTGGGACAGGTTTAGGGTAATGAACATTCAGTGAAAATAGTGGATAAATAGGTATATTCTTATGTACTTAGTCAATTGATGGCTCATTCACTCTCATGTATGTATGTTCTCAGAAACTTCTGTCAGTGCAAACTGGTGCATTTTTCCTCATGTTTTGGTCATTTTTACAGCACAATTTTGACAAAAGAAAGAGCAGTGTTTTTTCCTTCACTGTTTAAAAGTGTCAGAGTGGTCAAACATTAGGATAAATCTCGTATAAAACTGGGGCAAATAAGTGGATTTGGATATATTTGCTGGGACAATGAGAGTCAGGGCTCAAAATAGGGACTGTCCCAGGTAAATAGAGACGTCTAGTCACTCTATTAATATTTTGCCATGTCAGGATTGCCAGATCTTCAGAGCAACATGCGACCAAGCCTTTGGAAAAAAGCCCCAAAACAAGCAGCCTTTCAATAAAAAAAAAGTTGTTAAAAGGCTTCAATAAATAGTCCTTTCCTTTTGAAAGGACTATTTCTTGCCTTGCCTGATGCAGGTTGGAGCGTCTACTGCACAAGACACGGCGTAAGCAAATGCCGTAACAAGTCCAATTTGACGTGCAGGATGCAAAAATGTACGCCTCAAGAAGTGAATTTACAATTACTTAACATGTAAGCTGGGCGAATTGGACGCTTCGAGGCGGTTCGGTCTGAACGCAGCATAAGAGAAACTAAAATAAGTTCAGCCAGCTTCATTGTACAGGCCCAGAACGTGGTGTCTAGAGGACGGCAATAGTAGGTCCTGGATAGACTCGTGTGTGAGATCAGAGCGTGGTGTTTACCTGGAGCAAAGACTCGTGTGTGAGATCAGAGCATGGTGTTTACCTGGAGGACGGACTCGTGTGTGAGATCAGAGCATGGTGTTTACCTGGAGGATGGACTCGTGTGTGAGATCAGAGCGTGAGGATGGACTCGTGTGTGAGATCAGAGCGTGGTGTTTACCTGGAGGATGGACTCGTGTGTGAGATCAGAGCGTGAGGATGGACTCGTGTGTGAGATCAGAGCGTGGTGTTTACCTGGAGGATGGACTCGTGTGTGTGAGATCAGAGCGTGGTGTTTACCTGGAGGATGGACTCGTGTGTGAGATCAGAGCGTGGTGTTTACCTGGAGGATGGACTCGTGTGTGAGATCAGAGCGTGGTGTTTACCTGGAGGATGGACTCGTGTGTGAGATCAGAGCGTGGTGTTTACCTGGAGGATGGACTCGTGTGTGAGATCAGAGCGTGGTGTTTACCTGGAGGACGGACTCGTGTGTGAGATCAGAGCGTGGTGTTTACCTGGAGGATGGACTCGTGTGTGAGATCAGAGCGTGAGGATGGACTCGTGTGTGAGATCAGAGCGTGGTGTTTACCTGGAGGATGGACTCGTGTGTGTGAGATCAGAGCGTGGTGTTTACCTGGAGGATGGACTCGTGTGTGAGATCAGAGCGTGGTGTTTACCTGGAGGATGGACTCGTGTGTGAGATCAGAGCGTGGTGTTTACCTGGAGGACGGACTCGTGTGTGAGATCAGAGCGTGGTGTTTACCTGGAGACGGACTCGTGTGTGAGATCAGAGCGTGGTGTTTACCTGGAGCAGGGCTCGAGACTAACACCGTCCCGTCGTCCCGGGGACGATAAAAATATAGTCCGGGACGATCCAAACTTTCCGCCGGGACAGTCTTGGGACGAACCCAGCCCCTCCCCTCAGTTTTTATTTTCACTGCAACTATTGAAATCTTGGCAGCTTCTGTACATCTATTATGCACTTTATAATTGCCATCGCCGATAAATAAGCTTTAAATGTACTGCAGTGCAAATATCTCTATTATTTTAAGTCACTGTGAGCCCCGCTGCACCAGCCTGCTGCCTCTCTCTCTCTCCCTCCGCCTCCCTCTACGGCAGAGCGGAGGCTGCTGCTGCTGCTGTTGAGCGTGTCCTGTCTGTTCTCTGAACTAAAGCGCTCAACATTTCTGACCCTCGGGAATATTTATCCAGGATTCATCTAATTTTGTTCACATTTGAGTTTTTAAGAAAGGGATTACACGCCGAGCACACGCCGGCAGCGCTAACCCGATGCTCGATAGCTTCTATCAAACTTTTTTTCCGAGTTCTCAAACGGCTTCATGCGACTCGTTTGAGAAGCAGATTTGTTGCTAAATGCTCTAATAGCTCTTCTACCCCAACTCCACACCGTGTCCACACAGAAGACAGAACCGTGTGGACCTTTTGTTCTCATTAAGTTTGTCTAAGAGCTAAAAGCTGCCTAACCACAGTGCTAACACTGCTATGCTGATGTGCTGCTGCGTGTATTCCTCCTGCTTTAACCTGCCACTGTCACACAGCACAAGGCACAAATATAAACTCTCTCTAAGCAGATGTCAAGCACAAACAACATGTTTTATCCACTCTAGAGCCAGTTAGTTCAGTTGATAATGACACATTTTATTCAAAGACTTAATTAGGTAGGCTATACATTGTTACAGATGCCAAATTAAAAAAAAAAAAAGTGTAGCCTAACTAGAAATTTAGAAGTGTTGTATAATATATGGAGACAACTTTTAGTGGATTTACACAAATTACAATAGCCTACATACTTTAATAATTCCAAATTTTATTTTAACCTATCATATGGGGACGGAAGAATATTGTTCGGGACGGTTCAGTTTGGGGTTCGGGACAGTTTCGGGACGGTCCCCCAAAAAAGTTAGTCTGGAGCCCTGACCTGGAGGATGGACTCGTGTGTGAGATCAGAGCGTGGTGTGTTACCTGGAGGACGGACTCGTGTGTGAGATCAGAGCGTGGTGTTTACCTGGAGGACGGACTAGTGTGTGAGATCAGAGCGTGGTGTTTACCTGGAGGATGGACTCGTGTGTGAGATCAGAGCGTGGTGTTTACCTGGAGGATGGACTCGTGTGTGAGATCAGAGCGTGGTGTTTACCTGGAGATGGACTCGTGTGTGAGATAGAGCGTGGTGTTTACCTGGAGGATGGACTCGTGTGTGAGATCAGAGCGTGGTGTTTACCTGGAGGACGGACTCGTGTGTGAGATCAGAGCGAGGTGTTTACCTGGAGGATGGACTCGTGTGTGAGATCAGAGCGTGGTGTTTACCTGGAGGATAGACTCATGTGTGAGATCAGAGCGTGGTGTTTACCTGGAGGATGGACTCGTGTGTGAGATCAGAGCGTGGTGTTTACCTGGAGGATGGACTCGTGTGTGAGATCAGAGCGTGGTGTTTACCTGGAGGATAGACTCATGTGTGAGATCAGAGCGTGGTGTTTACCTGGAGGACGGACTCGTTGCGAGATCAGAGCGTGGTGTTTTACCTGGAGGACGGACTCGTGTGTGAGATCAGAGCGTGGTGTTTACCTGGAGGACGGCAGCAGGCTCTGGATGGACGTGATGAAGATGAAGCACGATGAAGGCGCACACCAGGTTGGACTTGAAGACCTCGTCCTCATCTGACAGTACTGCGAGGACAAAGAGCAAAGGTCAGATGTCAGGGATAGAGATAAAGGCCAGGGATGAGGAACAGAGGACGTGGACAGTCCAGAGTTCAAACGTCAGGGAAAGAGAGCCACATTGTTCCAAAAGTATTCTCACATGAGTTCAAATGACCAAAACTCTGAAATGATCTCTTCAGATTAGATTATTTCAGTGTATTTGTAAACCATAAAGATTTTGCAGGGTTGACCTAAATCCACACAACCAGCTGATGATATAGTATAGTATTTCAGAGGTTTCTGGTTCTTAAAGCTCAGAACAAGTCTGTAAAAGGTTCCAGTGACTTGAACTCATTTGAAACATGTGTTTAGTAATGCATGATCTAAAAGAAAGGCTGCACCACAGGATATACAAGAGAGAGAGAGAGAGGGAGGAGGGAGGGAGAGAAAGGTGGGGTGAGAGAAAAGAGAGAGTGAGAGAAAAAAGAGAGAGGGAAGCAGAAGAGAGTCATAAAGAAAAGAAAGCAAGTGAGAGAGAGAAAGAGAGAGGGGGAAATGAGAAGGGGAGAAAGAGAAAGGAGAGATGAGAAACGAGGTGGGAGAAGAGAGAAGGTGGAGGGAGGTACAGAGGTACAGAGAAGGAGAGAGAAAGAGGAGGGGGCAGAGAGAGAAAGGAAAGAGAGATACATACATAGAGGGAGAGAGAGTGAGATAGGAGGGAAAGAGAGAGAGAGGAGAAATAAGAGAAAGAAAAGAGAGTGAGAGAAAAAGAGAGAGGGGGTAGAGAGAAAAGAGAATGATGAGAGAAAGAAGAGAGAGGGAGAGAGGATAGAGAGAGAGAAAAAGAGGAGCAAGAGAGAGGAGAGATAGGTACAGAGAGGGAGAGAGAGGAGGGGGCGGAGAGAGAAAGGAGAGAGATATAGAGGGAGAGAAAAGAGAGAGAGGGAGGGAGAAGATAAAAGTGAAGAGACAGTGGAGAAAGAGAAAGAGAGAAAAGAAGAGGATGCAAGAAAAAGAGACCGAAGAAGGGGAGAGAGACCAGATGGAGAGAGAATGACCAAAGAGAGTGAGAGAGACCAGAGAGTGAAAGAAAGAGAGATGGCAAAGAGAAAGGCCAGAGAAAGAAGCTGTAGAGAGAGGAAAGAAAAGAGAAAAATTACAGTTTGAGAGAGATAGAGTCCAGAGGAGAGAGGGGAGAGAGATGAAGAGTGGAGACAAGACAGTAGAGTGAGAGAGCAAGAGAGAGATTTCGTGGAAGCTTTAAGTAGACTTATAGAGAGAGAGAGAGAGAGAGAGAGAGAAGACCTGACCCTTTCCATTATCTACCCCACCAGGGAAATTAGCCTTCTTTAAAGATCTGCTTGTGACACAGGAGCTGGACAATCCCCCAGAGACACGACGTTAAGGCAGGAAATGAGGAGAGCGGTCCACAGAGAACACACAGCAACACAAGCATCAGCCGGGAGGTCAGAGGTCAACACACTCAGGACCACCACACCAGCACCAGCAGCAGCGTCACATTCACTAGAGAGAGCGCATCTTTCACAATCAGCTTTCTGGGGAGAGTCTGCTTTGTGCTCATGTTCCCTAGACGACTGAATGTATATTGTGTATTATTGGCCCAGTGGCAACACCTGCTTGTCTCCGTGGATAATATTAATGTACATCACCTTTCTATGAGCAGCAGATCACAGGTTCAACGCTCACGGCTGGTTGAGTCTGAGGTGACTGCAGATGCATGAATGTGTTTCAGGAAACTGGGCCTATTCAGACAGATGCATGAATCCAGTGTCTGACAGATGCTCCGGTCAGACACTGGATTCATGCGTCCTTGATAAAAAAAAGTAAAAGAAAAGCGCTCGCAGCTCGTTCGCAAGTTCGTAGACAGGTCGATGGTCTTGTTAAAGATTTTCTACGACCAGTCTACGGACGCAGAGACTAAAGCCTGTGCAATGTGCCTGTGCGGGAGAGTGAGTGGAGAGAGACTTGCTCTGGTCCAAGCGACTGAGACTGCGCATCTCTTGAGGCGCAGTATTTTAGCCCATACGAAGGATCTGCATGAAAGCCACGGGCCTAGTGCACGCGAGGCAAACTCAGATAGCTTTAAACATGGGGAGGACCGGATAGCACGGGGGCCCGACCAGACCGCACGGGGGGGCCTGGACCGGAGCGTGTAGGGATAAGATCGCTTGAAACATGGGAGGACCGGACCAGGAGCACGCTGGGAAAACGCAAATCGCCTGGAGATAGACACAACCAGCTGTAACAGACGCAGACATTTGGACAACTGGTGGAATGTTGTTGTGAAGTGCTTCAAACTTTCTTTATTTGAACACAATGATGTCAATTCGGCGACACTTTTCGAAGTTTTGACATCTCCTCTGGAATACGCAGGCAAGAAACAAAGCGTTTTGTTGTTTTAACGGAGGTTTGACTTTGTGAGTTAGTTGTGTTCCAAGTGAGAAGACAAACGCGAGAACAGATTTCAGACAAAGCCTACACAGAATATAGCTATTCATAAGCATATTTGTGTTTTTTCTGGTGTGCAATTAGGTGATTGCTATTCCGGTACGGTTTACGAAAGGTTTAATAGCTAGAAACAAATTGATAAAGGCTTGAGTTGGACGTAGGGACATCGCACAGCTCCCGTGCGATACAAAACAGATGTAGGATTACCGTAAAGACGTATTAAGCAAACTTTAGGGCACACGCAAGAATGCCGTACGGCTTCATTTCCCAAGAATGTCGTAAGTTGTTGTGAGAGCTGAAAGTCTGCGTAAGAAGACTGTAGGAAAACAGTTTCCACTCCACGAGCCACGTACGAACTCCAGATTTCGTATGACCTGTAAGATCGTACGACCATTTTATTTGGATGGGTCATTATGACCGTAGCTTTACATTGAGACCACCCAGCCGCCCTGAGGCAGCTCAACAGAAGTGATTCACCTAAAAACCTGGTGCCTCAACCTCTGACCACCCCCAAGCATTCCTTAACCTGGGGGTCAAGACTATGGATCTATATTATCTGGATACAGTGTTGCTGCTTATATACTGTAGCTGTAGTAAATCAGCCCCAGTGGTCGCTCCTTTGGTAGTGCAACGGGAAAAGAGAGCAATACAAACACAAACTGCTCGTGTTCAACAGAAACAGCATTTACAGCTTGAAGAATTGTCAGATTTTT
>CM076395.1:5718425-5786125 GCA_038363315.1 Mugilogobius chulae | reverse complement strand
TTCTTATGTATGAGTCAATTGACCTTTCGCCGAGCCCCACCCCCCCTAGTTACTGTTGCTACGTCCGTCAAATATGATAGACTGCCATAGACTTCAATGACAAAAAGAAGTACAACTGTTCGCGTTAGTGACTGATATCCTCTAGATCGAGGCAAAAGGGGTTCACTGTGCAGCGGAGGGATTTATTCAAAACATTAAAATACGCAACGGAGGAAACATAACTTCTATGGAGGCTAATGCTACTGGCTCAAGCTAAGAGAAACTCATGATCTTTACCTCAAATACACAGCCTTGTCCTGCTCTTGCACTGCCGGGTAAGTTCGCTTTCATATGTTAAGGTCTATTTTTCTCTATTGCAAGAATATTGTTCATTTACGAGGTATGTTAAAGCTACCAGTGTTGCTAAAGCTAAGAGGCTCGCTAAACTTAGCAGCTTAGAGCGTAACTTCTGAAGTTATATCCTCGTCATGGTATAACTTGGGTCTAGTTTGTGTTTTTGCCTCTAGATCTGACAACAAAGTAGCCTACAGCTATAATTTAGCATTAGTTTTACCTTTGAGCAGATATTTGCTCCACATGTTCGATATATTTCGCTGGTAGAGGAGCTGTCCCGAGCCGCCCGTACTGTTTAATCCATTGTAGGCACTGCTCCAGTTGTTTTCGGTTTTAGAAATGGAAAGAACACAACTCCTCCGGTCAATATTTCGGGGTATCTGCGGTCCGGTTTACATAAACCGTAGGCGCATCGCTTCACCATCTGCTTTGAGCTCAAGATTTGACGGACTTTATTTAATAGCAACGGTTGCTGCGATGTTGATTGGACAATAGCCGTTTTGGGGCGGGGCTCGGCGAAGGTCAATTGATGGCTCATTCACTCTCATGTATGTTCTCAGAAACTTCTGTCAGTGCAAACTGGTGTATTTTTCCTCATGTTTTGGACATTTTCAGAGCACGATTTTGACAAAAGAAAGAGCAATGTATTTTCCTTCACTGTTTAAAAGTGTCAGAGTGGTCAAACATCAGGATAAATCTCGTATAAAACTGGGGCAAATAAGTGGATTTTGGATACATTTGCTGGGCTCAAAATAGGGACTGTCCCAGGTAAAAGAGACGTCTGTCACTCTATTAATAATTTTGCCATGTCAGGGTTGCCAGATCTTCAGAGCAACATGCAACCAAGCCTTTGAAAAAAGCCCCAAAACAAGCGGCCTTTCATATAAAAAAAAAGTTGTTAAAAGGCTTCAATAAATAGTCCTTTCCTTTTGAAAGGACTATTTCTTGCTTGCCTGATGCAGGTTGGAGCGTCTACTGCACAAGACACGGCGTAAGCAAATGCCGTAACAAGTCCAATTTGACGTGCAGGATGCAAAAAATGTACGCCTCAAGAAGTGAATTTGCAATTACTTAACATGTAAGCTGGGCGAATTGAACGCTTCGAGGCGGTTAGGCCCAGAACGTGGTGTTTAGAGGACGGAAATAGTAGGCCCTGGATGGACTCGTGTGTGAGATCAGAGCGTGGTGTTTACCTGGAGGACGGACTCGTGTGTGAGATCAGAGCGTGGTGTTTACCTGGAGGATGGACTCGTGTGTGAGATCAGAGCGTGGTGTTTACCTGGAGGACGGACTCGTGTGTGAGATCAGAGCGTGGTGTTTACCTGGACAATGGACTCGTATGTGAGATCAGAGCGTGGTGTTTACCTGGAGGATGGACTCGTGTGTGAGATCAGAGCGTGGTGTTTACCTGGAGGATGAACTCGTGTGTGAGATCAGAGTGTGGTGTTTACCTGGAGGATGGACTCGTGTGTGAGATCAGAGTGTGGTGTTTACCTGGAGGACGGACTCGTGTGTGAGATCAGAGCGTGGTGTTTACCTGGAGATGGACTCGTGTGTGAGATCAGAGCGTGGTGTTTACCAAGAGGAGGACTCGTGTGTGAGATCAGAGCGTGAGGATGGACTTGTGTGTGAGATCAGAGCGTGGTGTTTACTTGGAGGATTGACTCGTGTGTGAGATCAGAGCGTGGTGTTTACCTGGAGGTGGCTCGTTGTGAATCAGAGCGTGGTGTTTACCTGGAGGACGGACTCGTGTGTGAGATCAGAGCGTGGTGTTTACCTGGAACGGACTCGTGTGTGAGATCAGAGCGTGGTGTTTACCTGGAGGACGGACCGTGTGTGAGATCAGAGCGTGGTGTTTACCTGGAGGATGGACTCGTGTGTGAGATCAGAGCGTGGTGTTTACCTGGAGCACAGACTCGTGTGTGCGATCAGAGCGTCGGGTTTACTTGGAGGATGGACTCGTGTGTGAGATCAGAGTGTGGTGTTTACTTGGAGGATGGACTCGTGTGTGAGATCAGAGCGTGTGTTTACCTGGAGGATGGACTGTGGTGTGGATCAGAGCGTGTGTTTACCTGGAGGACGGACTCGGTGTAGATCAGAGCGTGGTGTTTACCTGGAATACGGACTCGTGTGTGAGATCAGAGCTGGTGTTAAGCTGGAGGATGGACTTCGTGTGTGGATCAGAGCGTGGTGTTTACCTGGAGGACGGATCGTGTGTGAGATCAGAGCGTGGTGTTTACCCGAGGACGGATCATGGGAGGACGTGACTCGTGTGTAGATCAGATGGGGGGGGGGGGGTGAGATCAGAGCGTGGTGTTTACCCGGAGGACGGACTCGTGTGTGAGATCAGAGCGTGGTGTTTACCCGGAGGACGGACTCGTGTGAGAGATCAGAGCGTGGTGTTTACCTGGAGGATGGACTCGTGTGTGAGATCAGAGCGGTGGTGTTTACCTGGAGGACGACTCGTGTGTGAGATCAGAGCGTGGTGTTTACCTGGAGGATGGACTCGTGTGAGAGATCAGAGCGTGGTGTTTACCTGGAAGATGGACTCGTGTGTGAGATCAGAGCGTGGTGTTTACCTGGAGGACGGACTCGTGTGTGAGATCAGAGCGTGGTGTTTACCTGGAGGATGGACTCGTGTGTGAGATCAGAGCGTGGTGTTTACCTGGAGGACGGACTCGTGTGTGAGATCAGAGCGTGGTGTTTACCTGGAATACGGACTCGTGTGTGAGATCAGAGCGTGGTGTTTACCTGGAATACGGACTCGTGTGTGAGATCAGACGTGGTGTTTACCTGGAGGACGGACTCGTGTGTGAGATCAGAGCGTGGTGTTTACCTGGAGGATGGACTCGTGTGTGAGATCAGAGCGAGGTGTTTATCTGGAGGATGGACTCGTGTGTGAGATCAGAGCGTGAGGATGGACTCGTGTGTGAGATCAGAGCGTGGTGTTTACTTTCCCTGGATGGACTCGTGTGTGAGATCAGAGCGTGGTGTTTACCTGGAGGAGGACTCGTGTGTGAGATCAGAGCGTGGTGTTTACTGGAGGATGGACTCGTGTGTGAGACCAGAGCGTGGTGTTTACCTGGAGGACGGACTCGTGTGTGAGATCAGAGCGTGGTGTTTACCGGAGGAGGACTGGTGTGAGATCAGAGCGTGGTTTTACCTGGAGGATGGACTCGTGTGTGAGATCAGAGCGTGGTGTTTACCTGGAGGATGGACTCGTGTGTGAGATCAGAGCCGTGGTGTTTTACCTGGAGGATGGACTCGTGTGTGAGATCAGAGCGTGGTGTTATACCTGAGATAGAGCGACCGGAGCAGGACTCGTGTGATGAGATCGAGCGTGGTGTTTACCTGGAGGATGGCAAGCAGGCTCTGGATGGACTGATGAAGATGAGCACGATGAAGGCGCACACCAGGTTGGACTTGAAGACCTCGTCCCTCATCTGACAGTACTGCGAGGACAAAGAGCAAAGGTCAGATGTCAGGGATAGAGATAAAGGCCAGGGATGAGGAACAGAGGACGTGGACAGTCAGAGTTCAAACGTCAGGGAAAGAGAGCCACATTGTTCCAAAAGTATTCTCACATGAGTTCAAATGACCAAAACTCTGAAATGATCTCTTTAGATTAGATTATTTCAGTGTATTTGTAAACCATAAAGATTTTGCAAAGTTGACCTAAATCCACACAACCAGCTGATGATATAGTATAGTATTTCAGAGGTTTCTGGTTCCTTAAAGCTCAGAAACATGTCCTGTAAAAGGTTCCAGTGACTTGAACTCATTTGAAAACATGTGTTTAGTAATGCATAGATCTAAAAGAAAGGATGCACCACAGGATATACAAGAGAGAGAGAGAGAGAGAGAGAGAGAGAGGAGGAGGAGGGAGAGAAAGGTGGGGGAGAGAAAAGAGAGAGTGAGAGAAAAAGAGAGAGGGAAGCAGAAGAGAGTCATAAAGAGAAAAGAAAGCAAGTGAGAGAGAGAAAGAGAGAGGGGGAAATGAGAGGGGAGAAAGAGAAAGAGGAGAGATGAAACGAGGTGGGAGAAAGAGAGAAGGTGGAGGGAGGTACAGAGGTACAGAGAAGGAGAGAGAAAGAGGAGGGGGCAGAGAGAGAAAGGAAAGAGAGATACATACATAGAGGGAGAGAGAGTGAGATAGGAGGGAAAGAGAGAGAGAGGAGAATAAGAGAAAGAAAAGAGAGTGAGAGAAAAAAGAGAGAGGGGGTAGAGAGAAAAGAGAATGAATGAGAGAAAGAAGAGAGAGGGAGAGAGGATAGAGAGAGAGAAAAAAGAGGAGCAAGAGAGAGGAGAGATAGGTACAGAGAGGGAGAGAGAGGAGGGGGCGGAGAGAGAAAGGAGAGAGTATAGAGGGAGAGAAAAAGAGAGGGGAGGGAGAAGATAAAAAGTGAAGAGACAGTGGAGAAAGAGAAAGAGAGAAAAGAAAGAGGATGCAAGAAAAAGAGACCGGAAAGAAGGGAGGAGAAGAGACCAGATGGAGAGAGAATGACCAAAGAGAGTGAGAGAGACCAGAGAGTGAAAGAAAGAGAGATGGCAAAGAGAAAGGCCAGAGAAAGAAGCTGTAGAGAGAGGAAGAAAAGAGAAAAAATACAGTTTGAGAGAAGATAGAGTAGAGGAGTGAGAGAGGGAGAGGAGAGAGAGAAGAGTGGAGAGGACAAGACAGTAGAGTGAGAGAGCAAGAGAGAGAGATTTCGTGGAAGCTTTAAGTAGACTTAGAGAGAGAGAGAGAGAGAGAGAGAGAGAGAAGACCTGACCCTTTCCATTATCTACCTCCACCAGGGAAATTAGCCTTCTTTAAAGATCTGCTTGTGACACAGGAGCTGGACAATCCCCCAGAGACACGACGTTAAGGCAGGAAATGAGGAGAGCGGTCCACAGAGAACACACAGCAACACAAGCATCAGCCGGGAGGTCAGAGGTCAACACACTCAGGGACCACCACACCAGCAGCAGCAGCAGCAGCGTCACATTCACTAGAGAGAGCGCATCTTTCACAATCAGCTTTCTGGGGAGAGTCTGCTTTGTGCTCATTTCCCTAGACGACTGAATGTGTATATTGTGTATTATTGGCCCAGTGGCAACACCTGCTTGTCTCCGTGGATAATATTAATGTACATCACCTTTCTATGAGCAGCAGATCACAGGTTCAACGCTCACGGCTGGTTGAGTCTGAGGTGACTGCAGATGCATGAATGTGTTTCAGGAAACTGGGCCTATTCAGACAGATGCATGAATCCAGTGTCTGACAGATGCTCCGGTCAGACACTGGATTCATGCGTCCTTGATAAAAAAAAGTAAAAGAAAAGCGCTCGCAGCTCGTTCGCAAGTTCGTAGACAGGTCGATGGTCTTGTTAAAGATTTTCTACGACCAGTCTACGGACGCAGAGACTAAAGCCTGTGCAATGTGCCTGTGCGGGAGAGTGAGTGGAGAGAGACTTGCTCTGGTCCAAGCGACTGAGACTGCGCATCTCTTGAGGCGCAGTATTTTAGCCCATACGAAGGATCTGCATGAAAGCCACGGGCCTAGTGCACGCGAGGCAAACTCAGATAGCTTTAAACATGGGGAGGACCGGATAAGGAGCGCACGGGGGGCCCGGACCAGAGCGCACAGGGGGCCTGGACCGGAGCGTGTAGGGATAAGATCGCTTGAAACACGGGAGGACCGGACCAGGAGCACGCTGGGAAAACGCAAATCGCCTGGAGATAGACACAACCAGCTGTAACAGACGCAGACATTTGGACAACTGGTGGAATGTTGTTGTGAAGTGCTTCAAACTTTCTTTATTTGAACACAATGATGTCAATTCGGCGACACTTTCGAAGTTTTGACATCTCCTCTGGAATACGCAGGTAAGAAACAAAGCGGTTTTGTTGTTTTAACGGAGGTTTGACTTTGTGAGTTAGTTGTGTTCCAAGTGAGAAAGACAAACGCGAGAACAGATTTCAGACAAAGCCTACAGAATATAGCTATTCATAAGCATATTTGTGTTTTTCTGGTGTGCAATTAGGTGATTGCTATTCCGGTACGGTTTACGAAAGGTTTAATAGCTAGAAACAATTGATAAAGGCTTGAGTTGGACGTAGGGACATCGCGCAGCTCCCGTGCGATACAAAAAGATGTAGGATTACCGTAAAGACGTATTAAGCAAACTTTAGGGCACACGCAAGATGCCGTACGGCTTCATTTCCCAAGAATGTCGTAAGTTGTTGGTGAGAGCTGAAAGTCTGCTGTAAGAAGACTGTAGGAAAACAGTTTCCACTCCACGAGCCACGTACGAACTCCAGATTTCGTATGACCTGTAAGATCGTACGACCATTTTATTTGGATGGGTCATTGTGACCGTAGCTTTACATTGAGACCACCGGCAGCCGCCCTGAGGCAGCTCAACAGAAGTGATTCACCTAAAAACCTGGTGCCTCAACCTCTGACCACCCCCAAGCGTTCCTTAACCTGGGGTCAAGACTATGGATCATATATTATCTGGATACAGTGTTGCTGCTTATACTGTAGCTGTAGTAAATCAGCCCAGTGGTCGCTCCTTGGTAGTGCAACGGGAAAAGAGCAATACAAACACAAACTGCTCGTGTTCAACAGAAACAGCATTTACAGCTTAAGAATTGTCAGATTTTGTGGCAATTCAAAATGTTTTATGAAATGGCTTTTTAAGCTTTAGCATTGGCTGTTGCTGCTTGCTCTGTAACTCCCGCTCTGATTGGAATCCTGGGGGAAACACAGCTGCGCATGTTTCATAGCCTGTACAGCACCTACAAAAGGATAAAGCTAACGTCCATGATGGCTATAAACACCAGTGAGCAAAAGCCATCGACGCACAGTGCCGCCATCTTTGATCACGGGAACTTGGTTGGTACCCTCATGGGGATTGTGAAAGGATTTCTGAGGGTCCCTTGATAATTTTTTTTATTTATTTTATGGAATGCCCCTTGAGATGTGCACTCATTTTCACATGTTTTTAGAGCCCTCGTTTCGAGGCTCTAAAAACATGTGAAAAAAACATTGATATTTTTACACCTTTCAAACGCAGTGATACAGTAGAAGTAAAATCTCTTTGTTGACCCACAGATGAATGTATCTAGTCTTGTGTCTTCAAAATAAAATCAATATAAAACTAAAGACAACTTTATCACTTTGCAGATCACCTACAGAATAAGGCTTGTAGTTGTTATTTTGGGGGTCGCGACTGAAAAAGGTGAGAATCACTGCCAGAACCTGCATGTTATTGATCCAAAGGAATCACCCAGACACTGGGAGACACACGTACTCCACACTGAAAGGCCCAGGCCGAGCGAGAGTCAAACCTGCAATCTTCAGATAGCAGGCGGGTGTGGCCCACTTCTGGCGAACATACTGGTGTTACGGCGTTGTTGCAGCCCAGACCAAACAATTGTCAACCAGAAGTGGGCCACATTTGCCAAAAGCACAGATGGGCCAAATGTGGCAAAACAAATGTGGTGCACTTGTGGCATATGTGGGTTTGGTTTGGGCCACAATTAATCTGCCTCGAGTTCTTCTGGCTGACAGTTGGTGTTAGTGTGGTTTACATGTGGCCCGTATTTGGTAGCAACATGAGTCATTAGTGCCGTTCATCCATGTAAGCCAAATGAAAGTGTAAAAGTGTAGGATGTGGGCCACATCAGGGCCAGACTAATTTTGATATCTGGAAGGGAAGCATAGCAAAACATTTGACAACATGGTGTGAACGGGTCTTAAGTGTTTCCCTTAAATTGTTTATTTTCACCAGTTTTATATACAGTATATCATAGAAACAAGAACATACAGGTACAGTATTTTAGCTCCACGTTTTGTGTGAGGTTTGAACCTGTGATCTACACGCAGCTTTTCTAACACCAAACCAGTCACAGAGTTCACAGACGCAAGCATGGCTGCCCAGGACCATGAACTATTGGCCAATACCGATACTGGAACCAACATATACAGTGGTAATGAAGGTGATTTTGGAATGAGTATGGTCATGTTTTACAATGATAAAAACAAGTGTCAGTCTAAAAAAGGTGTTTTTTGAGACATTCATCAAAGAAGTATGGCAGAAGCTAATATTATCTGTGTACACCAGGGGAAAACTTTCAAAATCCCACTGGAATTAATACTATTCCATTGGGAGAAGAAATAACATCACAGAACGACTGACTGGCTGACCCTCAGGCAGAAAAGTGACAGTGTAGATGTGTAAGTTTGGCTGTTCCTCAGTGAATGTAAGGCAGCACACAGACGAGGGTTTGTCCAGGAGAGAGCACAACACAGAGGCACAGCACCAAAAGAGACTTTAAAATGTGACCTCCAAGTGTTCCATAATAAGGCGAGGTCTATTTTTTCTCTTATAATGAAACTTTATTGTGACATGAAGGTTCAAGTGTCTAGACCCACTCACTTTTGCATTACACTAAAGAAAAAGTTAGAGCTTTTATTGTTCAAATGTTGGTGGGTGTTTTTCAATTTGTGTTTTCAGATGTGTGTTTAAGTTTTGACACCTCCATACAAAGTTGCCTATTCACCTTATTCTGACCGACTCACTTTTCTTGGAAGTGCACTTCCTGTTTAGCTCTATTAAGGTACTAACATTGCTATTTCGTCTGTCTTGTCCCGTTGTCTATGAGATGAATTCAAAGATCTAAAACAGAATAATCATGCACAGATCTGTCTAAATCTGTGACAGTGAGCACTTGTCCTTTGCTGACATAATCCATCCCACAGTCGCACAAGTGGTGCCTTAGACTGGCCACAATAAAATCCCGCTGAGTCTGCTGGTGTGATGATGCACGAGCCCACACTGCAAGGACCTGTGCACAACTGTTGGAAGCTGAACAGCAGGCTCACCGGACATGTGACCCATTGAGTGTGTTTGGGACGATCTGGATCTGTGTATAAAAGTATTGTTAGTCGACGTCACTTTCCACTCTACTGCACACGCTCCAGAAAGAGACACTGTTCGTCTAGCTGTCTAGGGAAACTTCTTTGATATAAACAACTAGTCGGGTCGAGAGCAGCTGTTTGGATCAGGTCTGAACTGGTCTCCTGAAGCTTGAAACTGTGTTTTTCTTGACATTTTATCAACTGAATGTAACTTTTAGGCGTCATAAATACACATTTCATTCACAAATGTTGTTTTCTCACAGTGATAACTCTTAGTTAGCTGACCCAGCACTGGTTAGTGTCACTGCTTCAGTTTGTGACAATCACTCTTTCTGCTGTCAGGCTCCGCGCGCATCTCCCATGTTAAAATGGTAAATGGTCTATTTATATTGCTGGGTTTCACATTCTAGAATTCTAGTCACTTAACCACTTAAGGCACCAGCTTTTTTTCACAAAAACAGTCTAAAATTCAGTCTTTGTGAAAGTGAGGCTCCACAGTTTGGTCTTCTGATGTCTCATTGACTCTAAAGGTAATTTAACTAAAAACTAACTTTAAAATAAGTTTGAAAAGTTTAGGCGGAGCTCATAAAAAGTCAAATTAAATTATTACAACATTTTATGAATTTTTTTCGTTCGTAGGTAGAGCATTTGAACAAACACTGAGCCGTCTTAGAATTGTGGTTTGACAATAACTAAGAGGGTTATATCAGCTTTTTTTCCTTCCAAATATATAGAAAGTAAATAGATTTTTTTAGATTTTCCAGACACTCAAAGCACTTTACAATCTAGGATCCACTCACCCAGTGTAACAGACACTGAGACATTCCACTCCTGTCGTCCCACTGTGGCTCCCATGGTGTTCCAGCGGTCTCCCATCCAGGTACTAACCAGGCTCTAACTTGCTTAGCTTCTGAGATCTGACGGGATCAGGCTTTGACAAACAGGTATGGTGTTGAGAAACTAACAATAATGTGACAGCATGTTCCAGTTTCTGCCAAAATCCTGCAGCTCTGATCAGCATGTAAATGTGACACACCTGTGAGACTGTGGGGTGGATTATCTCAAAGGACAAGTGCTCACTGTTACAGGTTTAGACGGCTGACAGAAATAGGGACTTTTTGCATCTTTTCATGTTTGACGTCTTTATTAGTGATCGGATACTATAAAAGCAAGTCAAAATGATGAACCCTCTTTGTGCTGTAACCGCATCATGCATCATGTTTGATTTGTCGATTATTTTTACTTCTATTATTAAAAAAGCAGGCTCTAAAAGCAGAGACTAATCTGAGCGTTTCAGAAAGACTTTTGTTTTGTCCAGGGCCGCTGCAAGCCTTTTTGGTGCCCTATGCCCTATTTTTTTCTTTCCAGTGGGCCCCAGACCTCTTTGTCCCCCCTAAACTGCCCTCTGCTCCGCACTGTTCCCTCTCCTGCGCACACTGAACACAGCCCAGCCCAGCGTAAAGCTGCATCCTTGCGCAAAAGTATTGAGGAAATACAATCGTCTGTAACTTTTGTCAGGACAAATAGACTAGATTCATGGTTTGTGTTTCCCTCTGAAAGAATCTGAACATAAAAGTGGAAAAATCCGCCGTATTTCGTTGCGGTTATTTGTGTGTTCAAATCTGCAGCCGTCTTAAATCATCTGCTGTTTCTCCTCGTAACTGACCCATATATGTCCTATTGACGCGAAATAAAGATTGGCTAAGAGCTTATGAGTTGTAGAACATGTGTCTGTGTTCGAAACGGTTTCCAGAGTCTTTGATTTTGCGCTGTGTGTTAGGAATCATCAGGCAACTGCGTCTACACCAAACTTGTCTGTCACTCATGAGTTCAGCACACGGGACAGTGGGACAGCACAGCTCGGCTTGATGCCCCCAGAGCAGGTGATGCCCTACGCGCTCTGCGTGATGTGCGTATTGGGGGCGGCGGCCCTGGTTTGTCAGCAATTAAGACTGGTTAATGCACGAAGAATTTTTTTAAATTGTTATTTAAATGAACTGTTGTAGCACAATAATTTCCTGAAAGGGATTTATAAAGTATCTATGCACCTATCTTTTTATTAAAGGACCGAAGTCGCTTCTAAGGCTGGTCACTTGTTGCTCTCTGAAAATCTGGCAACCCTGGTGACCATTACGGTGACTGTGGCTTAGCTAAACCAGAAGTATGCAGCCAAAAAGTGAGTGGTTCTGATGAAGGAGAATTGAGGCTTTAAAATCCAATCTAAAATGACTTCTAATGACTTTGCTCTGTGCTGGGCCTCTCCTGCAGAAGGGAACACTCCGAAGCCCGTCTAACCTTCTGTTCCAGGCTGGAGACTCTAAACGTCAGAGACAAAGGCTTCATGTGTTCTCGTCTTAACTTATCGGCGCTGCTCAGGTCCACGGAGCTGGCTATGCGTTTGTTAATCTCCTCGGGACCGCACCGGACATGCAAAGCTTGAGCGAGATGGTTGGGAGCAGGTTAATGGAGTTTCGCGTTAGAGCAGCCAGAGTCTACGAGGAGGAAGCACATGCAAAAACATGAGCCGTGACGGCCGCATGCGACGGGCACATGCAGCTGAAAGTGTTTGTCAGAGAAGTACACGGTTAATACAGGGTCATGGAGAGGATGTGAGGGTGGACAGAACAAGGGAACAGTTTAAATGCATCGTATGGGTTAACAGTTTGTCACAAATCAAGTACAAGAAATGTGTTTTTAATTTAGGAAGTAGATAAGAGTTCTAAATAGATGACATCACACGAGAAACATATCCTCCATCTCCTCCTCCTCCTCCTCCTCCCAACATGTTAGAAAAAGTCTGTATAACCAGAAGTGACTGAAATAGACACTAAGGCTGTATTTTGCCATCAGCATAGCCTGTTGTTATTGCTGGGTTTCAGATGACGTCACATGCAAACGTATCTTCTCTGCCAATTACTGAGACTCGGTTTTATGACAGCCCCGATGCAGCGCCTCGCGCTCCAGCATCGGTCCGACTCCTGACCGTGGCGTTTCATAAAATTTGTCTCGTGCACGTGAGGTCGACTCGGCCCTGATCGAGTGCTGTGCGGTCATGTCTTTCTATCTCTCCTTGTGTTTGCCTGGTGCTGTGCTCCGGTTCAGCGTAAGCGCGCCGTGCCACACACACATACAAGCAGAGAGAACAGCCCCGCACCGGGACACGGCAGAGAGAACAGCCCCGCACCGGGACACGGCAGAGAACAGCCCCGCACCGGGACACGGCAGGTCAGAGAAGAGCCGACAGGACGCGTGAACGTGACACACGAAGCCATCAGTGAGGACCGGTGACACACGCCTACTATGGGACGTAATTTAGAAGTCACACACACAAACTGTGGCTGCTCTGATCACAGAACAATATCAAACTTGTATCCGGTCTGTGAAGCAGCTCCTGCCATACACTGTAAAACTAACACTGTAAAAAGTATTTAAAAAATACTAACACTGCCCTAACAGCTTAATAGTAGGAATAGACTAAATATAATGGGCTAATAATAATAATAATAATAATAATAATAATAATCATCATCATCATCTCAATAATCATAATAATATTATAAAAATAATATCACAAAGTTGGCTAGTAAATATGTTGTTTTTATGTAAAAGTTGAAAATGTAGGCACATGATACCATAATGTAGGCTATTGTTTTTTTGTGAGTAAATGAACCAGACTAGAACTGTTAAGACTGGATCAATAAACAATATATCGAGTTGTACCTATAAATCCTTAACGATTATATAGAAATTCTTTGCCCCTTCTGTTTATAAACTAGACCCCCCATCGCCCCCCCAATTACATTTCTCTGGAGCCGTCGCTGGTGTGGACTGGCCTTAAGTCTTGTTTCTGGTCTGACTTTAGTTCTGTTTTTTACTAGCCTAAGACAGTCCGGCCCACAAAAATCTGGCCCCCTGGACAATCTAATTAATGATCCCTCTTCTGCACCAACACAACACTGGAAGAGCACAGGCTTACACACTAAACACTCATTTAGCACACACAGTAGCACCAGAAACGTTCCACAGAGCAGCTTTAACTCCAGTATTTGAATAACATACTGTTGCCTGACTCCTGAAGGTGACTCCCTCTGGCCCCGCCCCCCACACGCTGCTGCTGCTGCTGAATATGGATGCGACCGCACACAGCTCATTATGCCCGGGACAATCGCTGACATTTGGGCCAATCAAAATGAGAATACCAGGGGTCAGAGTTCAACAGCAGCCCTTCACATCAGCGCGTCCGTGAATGGAACTGGGGGTTAAAAATAGAAGCGTTCACACATCAGACTCACGTGAGCCGAATGAATGCTGCTGTTATCAGAGAGAAGAAGAAGAGCTGATACACTGGGTTTTAGGTTTAAGAGAAACTGCGTATGACTTTGTTTGGTGCATTAAAGGTTACACGCAGGTGTCAGTCTCTGTTACAATTAGTTCATTTATGTAGAGCTGGGTGATATTGACAGATTTGGTCACATCTTGATAACAATGTTCAAACAATATTCCGTAAATCCAACAGAAATGTGTCTTTAGTGTTTTTTGTTTAGGTCCAGCTGGTTGCGTTTACGTCCAGGTGTAAACCAGGCAGTTTTTCCATTTAACACCACGAACAAATCTGTTCTGAAGGACTTCTAATGAACATTTTTGGCATTTGATAAATTTGTTCTTTACTGAAAATATTCATCTGTAAGAACAAAGACTCAGGAGCACTTGTAATAACAAAACAGCTGCTGTTTCAGAATTCTATTAGTTATATAATTCTACATGGCTGTAGGTTTTGTGTTTTCGTAAATTATTGCATATAAAATAATTTTACAAACAAAAAAGTCATTAGTTATGCTGTAAAACACTCCTTTAACAGACCTGCAGCAGCCTCTGTGTTCTAACCCCCAGGACCAGAGCCTCTGTGTTCTAACCCCCCAGGACCAGAGTCTCTGTGTTCTAACCCCCCAGGACCAGAGCCTCTGTGTTCTAACCCCCAGGACCAGAGTCTCTGTGTTCTAACCCCCAGGACCAGAGCCTCTGTGTTCTAACCCCCCCAGGACCAGAGCCTCTGTGTTCTAACCCCCCAGGACCAGAGCCTCTGTGTTCTAACCCCCCAGGACCAGAGCCTCTGTGTTCTAACCCCCCAGGACCAGAACCTCTGTGTTCTAACCCCCCAGGACCAGAGCCTCTGTGTTCTAACCCCCCAGGACCAGAGCCTCTGTGTTCTAACCCCCCAGGACCAGAGCCTCTGTGTTCTAACCCCCAGGACCAGAGCCTCTGTGTTCTAACCCCCAGGACCAGAGCCTCTGTGTTCTAACCCCCAGGACCAGAGCCTCTGTGTTCTAACCCCCCAGGACCAGAGCCTCTGTGTTCTAACCCCCCAGGACCAGAGCCTCTGTGTTCTAACCCCCCAGGACCAGAGCCTCTGTGTTCTAACCCCCAGGACCAGAGCCTCTGTGTTCTAACCCCCCAGGACCAGAGCCTCTGTGTTCTAACCCCCCAGGACCAGAGCCTCTGTGTTCTAACCCCCAGGACCAGAGCCTCTGTGTTCTAACCCCCCAGGACCAGAGTCTCTGTGTTCTAACCCCCCAGGACCAGAGTCTCTGTGTTCTGACCCCCCAGGACCAGAGCCTCTGTGTTCTAACCCCCCAGGACCAGAGTCTCTGTGTTCTAACCCCCCAGGACCAGAGCCTCTGTGTTCTAACCCCCAGGACCAGAGCCTCTGTGCACCGCTACAGCTCCTTCTCCCGAATCTGCTTTTACCGTAGCGTCAAACGTGAAACAAATAGCAAAACATAATCTGTCTCTGTCACTTAGCTACTGGAGAAGTTCTGTGTCCGGCCTATAATTGCCATAAAAGGAAGTAGCTTCCTTAATGCAATCTTCATTTTTAATTAAATCACCCTGTAAATGTGTGACGTAGTGTATGTAGCTGAAGTGGATGAATTCGTTGTAAAGGTTGTTAAGAAAGCACTTCTTATGAACACGCTAGTGATTTGAAACCCGGCATGCACGGCATGCATGGAAAATGCTGCTTAGAATTCAGAATCTGAACTGGCACAAAATAAAACTACACCATCCCATTCCTAACTTCGTGGCTGAGTTGCTGTTGTTCCCAAACACTTCCATTTTGTTATATTAGAGCTGACAGTTGACTGTGGAATATTTAGGAGCGAGGAAATTTGAAATTTGACAAATTTGAATATGACACTATTACACAAAAACACACTGTTTGACCATGTCCAATTGCAGCGTTCATAGACTACAGTACAGAAGCTCTTTTAGAAAACTTATGTCAGTTTGGATCAGGAGGAGCTGAGCTGACACTCTGGATGTTTCCATCTTTGTTTACGATGATGAATCAGTTCAGACTGGAGCATCATTTGAGTCGTTCAGATGTGTTTATGACTGTGTGGATAACATGGCTTCTCTGTGTTTTTTCTACTGGTCTCTCGCTTTTTATTCTTTTTTTGTAGTTACATATGAAATATGCTCAAGACCCATACATTTGTTAAACAGGGATAAAGCATGCTTTACTTGAAGCTAAAGCACAGGAACGTTTGAACATGAGTTTAGACCCGACCCACCCGAGCCTGGCAAACATCATTAAATAACCTCATTTGACCCGCACCAACCAGCAGGTTGACCGCGTGTTACAGATCGACCTGTGCATCACTAGAACACGTCGTGAATCGCGTTTTCTCAGCTTATTATAGTGAAATGTTTACAAATTAAAATATATATATATATATATATATATATATATATATTATATATATATATATATATATATATATTTCCATGAATGAGGCTCATTGTGCTTTGCCATGACCTCTCTACAAGGCCATTTCACACATTTAGTTAGTGACTTCACTTTTGTATTACAACAACAAAACTGACTTTATTAAGTAAAGACCAAATCTTGTCAATGTCAAGTTTAGGCCTGGCTCCATCTGTAGATCTATGTCGGTCCTAAAGCCATGGTGTAGTCCTAATCCAGTCCTGATTCAGTTCTCGCACAGTCCTGCGCAGACGCCTGGAGTTTGCCTCATTATTGTGTCGAGTAGATCTGCTGTAGATCTTCTATATGTTAATGTCATGGTTTGGACCTGCTTTAGTCCTAATCCAGTCCTGCTTCAGAGCTGGTTTAGTTCCTCGCGCAGTCCTCGTGTGTGTCCGGCTCAAACGCCCGGGGCTCACTTCATTACTGTGTTGTGTAGATGCGCCAGACAACAAAGGCCAAGGAGTGACATTTGTGATCCACACTGGAAACATATGTGACCCATAGGAAACACGCCGCGGGAGAGCTCCGGGAAATGCCACGCAAAGGCCACCGGCAGACCCAGCACCATGTACACACCAGGAACATGAGACTTACAGCTGATCAGACCAAACACCAGGAACACAAGTCCTGCAACTGATCAGACCCAACACCAGGAACATGAGACTTACAGCTGCTCAGACCAAACACCAGGAACATGAGACTTACAGCTGCTCAGACCAAACACCAGGAACATGAGACTTACAGCTGATCAGACCAAACACCAGGAACATGAGACCTACAGCTGCTCAGACCAACACCAGGAACATGAGACTTACAGCTGATCAGAGCAAACACCAGGAACATGAGACTTACAGCTGATCAGACCCAAACACCAGGAACACGAGTCCTACAGCTGATCAGACCAAACACCAGGAACATGAGACTTACAGCTGATCAGACCAAACACCAGGAACATGAGACCTACAGCTGCTCAGACCAAACACCAGGAACATGAGACTTACAGCTGCTCAGACCAACACCAGGAACACGAGTCCTAAGCTGATCAGACAAACCCAGGAACATGAGACTACAGCTGATCAGACAAACACCAGGAACATGAGACTTACAGCTGATCAGACCAAACACCAGGAACATGAGACTTACAGCTGATCAGACCAAACACCAGGAACACAGACCTGCAGCTGATCAGACCAACACCAGGAACATGAGACTTACAGCTGATCAGACCAAACACCAGGAACACGAGTCCTGCAGCTGTCAGACCCAACACCAGGAACATGAGACTTACAGCTGTTCAGACCAACACCAGGAACATGAGACTTACAGCTGTTCAGACCCAACACCAGAACATGAACTAAGCTGTCAGACCAACACCAGGAACATGAGACTTACAGCTGATCAGACCAAACACCAGGAACACGAGTCCTACAGCTGATCAGACCAACACCAGGAACACAGGTCCTGAGCTGATCAGACCGAAAAACCAGGAATACGAGTCTGCAGCTGATCAGACAAACACCAGGAAACGAGTCTGCAGCTGATCAGACCAAACACCAGGAACACGAGTTCTGCAGCTGATCAGACCCAACACCAGGAACACGAGTCCTGCAGCTGATCAGGCTTAACATCCAAAACCATACAGACCAAAACAGTATTACCACAAACACACATCCACCATACAGGTGTTCAGACACCTACACTAAACCATCCAGAGGTGATTTTACAGCTGAAGACTCTTACTGGAAGTTCCTCCACATCACCACTGACATCTGAAAATGAAGCTGCTATTTCACTCTTATTATAAGGTGGAGATAATCAAATAGTTTTTACTCAACATTTTACAAACTTAAGGGAACCGTGTGTAAGACTTTGATGTCAGATTTCATAAACACGCATCTTGATGTTTGAATCAAACAGTACATCCTATCATCGTTGCAACCAACCCCCCACAACCCCCCTCAACCTCCCTGCTGCGATGTGATTGGGCTGGTCACCGCTCTGTCGGATTATCTCGAGTTTGTGAATTCACAAATATCTCGATAAATCTGACTGGCCAGGTTAGTATTCATCAAAATACACTGAAACACATTCATTTTTGTTAATGTTATATAAACAACAACAAAAAGTTTTTGGAGAGAAAGTGTAAAAAGTGTGATGTCATCAGTTTAGAACTCTGCTCTACTTTTTTTCTTCAAAACTTGTTGATCATGTAATACCAATTCAAGTTCTAGTTGTTTTACGTTGGCACTTGGGGATCCAGACTTGCTGGTACAGCCACATCTTTACCTCATCTCCACAAACAAATGCAACTTTGATCTCTTTCAAATCCACAACTCACTGTTTTAATCACATGTAAGACTAGAAAGATTGGAGGAGGTATGGAGGTTTAAGAACCCTACACACTCAAACGTCATCAGGCAGTGTTAGCCGTGATGACCCGCGTGCTTACGTTCTGCTTGCCCATGATGTTGTCGAAGGGCAGCTCGGGGCTCCAGGACGCCTCGTTGAAGGTGGCGGTGCTGGCCCTGCGATCGGCCGCGTTCCCAGCCTCCTTCATGATGTCCTCCGGAGGACTCAGGCTGCTCTCCTCCGGCTGCTTGATCAGGAACGTCTCGATGTTGTGCCGTCGCAGGAAGTCGTTGCGGTCCTTCCCGTGGCCCTCTTCCACCTCGTAGTCCCCGTTCAGACAGTCCAGAGCCGCCTTGGAGATGTGGATCCTCCTGAGAACACAACCACAGAGGAGATTGTGACAGGGCAAGAAGCTCTTTTCTATCTACCTGTGTATTTGAAGGATAGTAGCATTTTTCCTTTGGTGTGATAGTCCTTGAGGTAAATGTTCATCATAGTTTTACAGGAGTGAATTACTAATTAAGAACATAAAAATGTAAAATTATTGGAAGAAATTTGAGTTCTAAAACTACCATGCCATCCAAAAGCACCAAAATGCAGTTTCCTGGAGTTTAGACAATCTTTTAACACAATGAATGTGTTACAAGATTGACTTGCAGCTGATCAGAGCAAACACCAGGAACATGAGACTTACAGCTGATCAGAGCAATCACCAGGAACATGAGACTTACAGCTGGTCAGAGCAAACACCAGGAACACGAGACTTACAGGTGATCAGAGCAAACACCGGGAACACGAGGCTTACAGATGATCAGAGCAAACACCAGAAACATGAGACTTACAGCTGGTCAGAGCAATCACCAGGAACATGAGACTTACAGCTGATCAGAGCAAACACCAGGAACACGAGACTTACAGCTGATCAAAGCAATCACCAGAAACATGAGACTTACAGCTGGTCAGAGCAATCACCAGAAACATGAGACTTACAGCTGGTCAGAGCAATCACCAGGAACATGAGACTTACAGCTGATCAGAGCAATCACCAGAAACATGAGACTTACAGCTGGTCAGAGCAATCACCAGGAACATGAGACTTACAGCTGGTCAGAGCAATCACCAGGAACACGAGACTTACAGCTGATCAGAGCAACACCAGGAACATGAGACTTACAGCTGCTCACCTCTTTCGTCACCTCTGATCAGGTACGAGCTTATAGCTTATTACAAGTGTCTTATCAGAGAAAATCATCTGAGCTGTCTATGAACATTTGCTCTGATGTCTCACTGATTGGATGACAAGAATGTTTTGGGTCGACTCCCGCTCAGCCCGGGGCCTTGTGGAGTTTGACCAATCACATGAATGTTAGGGATCTTTGGACACTTTGGAAGACATTCTGTCATTCATTCAATGACATCATTTGACTTTAACAGTCACAGTGACAATAAAGAATGATTTGTCATCACTGTAGTTCTGCTACAAGTACAAAATTAGTCCTGACCAATCATGACTCAGTATATGACCAACCAATCAGGATTCGACATGACCGACATTCTTTCTAATGCTAGCACAGCGGAGCACCAGAGCAGCACAACATTAGCGTGTTATTTATTTTGTCTAAGCTTGTTGAGCTGTTGATCCAGGATCAGTTTCTTTTCACTTTTGGACAAACAAATAGGAGCAAGAGGAGAAAAGGGAAGACATTTACTTTTTAGCTTCACCTTTGAAGTCCACTGCTAATGAAGTCATGAGTAAAAAAAAACATACTCTAGTGATGGGTGTGCACGTTGACAGTTTTTATGTGCTCAATTTAAGATCATACAGGAGCTTTTCTGTTTGATAAAGTCTTTGTTTAGTCATCACAATTTAGTATGATCAGCCAAAATGTCCATAAACGAACAAATTTAGAAGCAGAGTATCTGGAGCGAAGAGAAACCCTGCCACTGGGCTGTGTGCCAGAATGCCGGTCCACAGGAGGCGCTCTCTCACTCTTGTGCGGTAAAGGGGCATGTCTGCAGGTCAAAGGTCATGGTGGTGACATGGCAGGGTGAGTGAGCCGCAGAGGAAGCCACAGGAGGAGCGAGGACATGAGCAGTATGTTCTACCATCCATCACACGTGAGCAGGACTGCACAGATCTGACCCTGTGCACTCTCTGTACTGGAGAGTCTTTCAATGTCTGCACACTTTGGAGCGTCCAAAAGAAAAACTGAATGCAACTTTAACACATTTTCCACATTTTAATTGCCCACCATTTCTACAGCTTTGGAGATATTTCAATGTTGTTGTTGTTTTTGCTACAAACCCTGGTTTGATAATCTGGCTCACTCCAGATGGATCTGTGTTCAACTGAGATTTGAGATCTTCCACATTATCCATCTGGACCTTCACTCACAGAAAGCGTTTGGGAAAAGGCGGGACATTTAATGAAATACATGGAGCTGATTGGTTGTGCGGTCGACCTTATTTTGTGCTTAACGTTAAGACTCTTCTCTCTAAACCTAAAACTTGTCTCTGACCCCGATGATTCCTCCAGACTCTTCTCTTTGACCCTAAACTTATCTTTGACCCTAAAACGTATCTCTTACCCTACTAACTAATCTCTTGCCTAAGACTCTTCTCTTTGACCTAACTCTTTAAATCCTCAGATCTTCTCTTGACCCTAAACCCTCTCTTCCCGGGGATTCCTCCAGACTCTTCTCTCTGACCTAAAACCCGTCTCTTACCCGGGGATTCCTCCAGACTCTTCTCTCTGACCCTAAAACCCGTCTCTTACCCGGGGATTCCTCCAGACTCCCATGCTTGGTTGGCGATGTCCCACGTCCCAGGACCACACGTCGAACTGCCACTTCCGCAGGCCCAGGACGGCCGCAGAGCACGGGCCGGAGTGGATCCCGATGCGCATGTCGATGTCGTGTTTGGTCCGAGAGCGCACGTACCTGGAACAAATAACAATAACACTGAAGAGTTTAAGATTTCACATCAAATCAGAACTAAACCAGGACTAGTGTCCGAGTCTTGCTTTGTACAGTGCAGATCTCTCACTCTGCTGGCTTTTCTTTGGCTCATCTGACTGTTTCATAATCCTAGTTAAGTCCTGGTTTGGTTCTGTGAGAGGACTTGGTATATGTCAAGGTTATAGTCCTTGTTTAGTCCTGGGACGACTCGATGCCTGACCTCCGAGGATTGGCTCACGAGCGTGCGGACGGAATCTAAGTGAAATGAATCCATGTCACAGCCCAGGCCTTTCACTCTGATGGGTTAAGTTATGTCCAATCACAGGCGTGCTGCAGTCCTGTCAAGCTGCAGACACTCGCTGCCACGCACACGGAGGAGACGCATGAAGCTAAAGGGAAGTAGAAAACAGTTAGCTACACGATCACTTTTATTTTACACCAAAGTTCTGCTGCAAGACCTGACAGTGACTCTCAGTTCATTAGCATCAAAGAACTTGTTCAACTGTTGCTGGATTAAGATCTGTTTACTAGTGATGGAAGATTTACCCGATTTGCCCGATACATCGATGTAAACATGTGCGATGCGAGTACGTCGGTAGAGAGGGAGCTACATCGATGCAGATCGTGTGACAAAAGCACCTGCATCGGATTATCAGACTATTTACCGATGAATCTAGATTTTTCACGATTCATGACGAAAGTGTACTTCTACACAGACACACACGCACTCAAGCTGACACTGACACAGCTGCAAACGCTGTGTGTTTCTGACATTCCTTATAGGCTGTTTGCGGTTATTTCATCTGAAGATGTGCCAACAACAAATAGCTCAATCTGTTAAAGCGTTTGTGTCTTTCAGTCAAAGCACGCAACCTTTCATTCTCACAAAGCCTGCGTAATAACAACAGTCCAGATGCTTACTGTGTATGGAGCTGCACAGTGAAAGACCGCCCTGGTTCCGGAAGAGTTTTGTCCCATGTTATAGTGCATAGGCTTGTTCGAAAATTCAAATATTAAGAGTTTAAAGATACCGCGGCTAGCCAGCTATGTGCTAACTCAGATCCACAGCGCGGTTGTTTTTCAGTCTAAAAAGCACATCTAGAACTTAAAATTCGGCAAAATGTCGTATAACTTCGTAGTTTACAAAGCTGAAAAAACGTTTTTTAAACAAAAATGTAGGTCTTATACTCGTGACTCACACAGAGCTGCTTAGCCCAAGGACGTTTTTCAAACTTTAATATAATTTTTATCGAATTCCCTATGGCAATTTAACATGGGGTTTCGAGATTTAGGAACCAGGAAGTGGGCGGTCACTGTTGAGCTCCATTGAAACTCGCTTCAGCAAGAAGAAGAAAGTTTGATGCGCTCCACAACACGTAGCTATTATTCCACCGTGAACGTGCAGGAAAGCTGTGCGTCTGTGCCCAGTAAGAGAGCTGTCCTTCCCGTGTTTATGTCCAATCTAGATGGTCTGCGTCTTCCCAGCATGCTGGTCCTCAAACTGTCCGTGTTTGTTTCAAGCCGCTGTGCGTTTTCCCCCGCGCTGTTCTCGTCCTCCGCTGTTTTATTTCCGTGCGCCGCTGCTTCTCCACGCGCTACCGTCCCTCTTCGCACCTCTCACGAGTTAGATTGCTGGTCCTCTATCGTTGCTAAGTGTGAGTTTGGGCCGTAGCTGCGTCCCACGTTCACTCTCCGGGGCCGCACTGACAAACTATACAGACCTTTTCATAAGCTGTATTTGGCAGTTTGATAGTAGACCGAAATAAAGCCCCAGAATGGACCAGTTATTTAGCTTTTCCCCACATATTTATCGTAACATGTTGGCCCCGCCTCCTCAGCAGATCTGTCCAATGAGAGCGCTGAGTCTCACACATGTAGGCTACATCTGATTACTTATAAAGTCCTATTGCACACAGCACTGTGAAAAACATGATACAATCCGAACCAAAAATAATAATAGGCCTATGTTATTATTTATAATTTTAGAAAGTTAGTAATTGAATTTTCAAGTGACTGAAAGATACTTTTACATGGCTTGAATTTATCTGGGTATTAGAGGCCCATGAATGATTAAACAGACTAAATATTTAGTAAGTATTTGAATAAAAAACAATGTTGACTGAATCGAGATGCATCGTGATCAGGGGGCATATCGAACCGAATCGATCGTTAGCTGTAAGACATGTATCTTAAAAAATCGTATCGTTGCTAGTGTATCGGGATGCACATCGTATCGGACAAAGATCCAAGATTCCTTCACTACTGTTTAACTAAGATTAATTATTATCCCACAGTTTCATTGTCAAGTATGTCTACATAACAATAAACAAATAATAGACACAATAATAAAGAAATTAGATTAACAAAATGAATGTTAAAAAAAAATACAATACACAAAAATATACAACAAATTTAATACATTTGCCTATTGTAGTCTATAATATAATAAAAGTTGATAAATGAACATTATACTACAGTACTATTCTATACCAAGGTATATGTTATTAATAATACTGACTAAATTAGTGTTTTGTATTGCAATTAACCATATTTTATTATATTATTATGAACACACAAGGTTTGTCCCAGCACTGAAGCCTCATGTTTAAGGGTAGGCCTAACGTAAAGGGGTTTAAGAGCATTGGGATTGAGGGTTGAACAGTTGTAATCCTAGTTTAGTCCTGGTTTAGTTCTGGGTCAGGACTTGGTATAGTCTGGTTGTAAATCTATCTTAGTCCTTGTTTGTCCTGGTTTAGTTATGTGATAGGACTTGGTTTAGTGATGCTGTAATCTGAGTTCAGACCTGGTTTAGTCTGGTTAAAACCTGAATTTAGCTTTAGAACATTAGTCTTTCTTCCTCCTGGTTACAGTTCTAGTTTTGATTCACTTTCGTGTAAGGACGCTAAAGTCCAAACCAGACCTAAACTAGGTCTAGTCCCGCTCTAAACCAGGTCTAGTCCCGGTCTAAACCAGGTCAGTCCCGGTCTAAACCAGGTCTAGTCCCGTCTAAACCAGGTCTAGTCCGGTCTAAACCAGGTCTAGTCCCGGTCTAAACCAGGTCTAGTCCCAGGTAGTCCCGGTCTAAACCAGGGTAGTCCGGTCTAAACCAGGTCTAGCCCGGTCTAAACCAGGTCTAGCCCCGGTCTAAACCAGGTCTACCCGGTCTAAACCAGGTCTAGTCCCCGGTCTAAACCAGGTCTAGTCCCGTCTAAACCAGGTCTAGTCCCGGTCTAAACCAGGTCTCGTCCCGGTCTAAAGCAGGTCTAGTCCCAGGCTAGTCCCGTCTAAACCAGTCTAGTCCGGTCCTAAACCAGGTCTAGTTCCGCTCTAAACCAGGTTAGTCCCGGTCTAAACCAGGTCCAGTCCGTCTAAACCAGTCGTCCGCTCTAAACGTCGTCCCGGTCTAAACCAGGTCTAGTCCCGGTCTAAACAGGTCCAGTCCCGGTCTAAAGCAGGTCTGCCGGTCTAAACCAGGCCGTCCGTCCCAGGTCGTCCGTCTAAACCGGTCCGTCCCGGTCTAAACAGGTCTGGTCCCGGTCTAAACCAGGTCCAGTCCCGGTCTAAACCAGGTCCGTCCGGTCTAAACCAGGTCCGGTCCCGGTCTAAACCAGTCCTCCCGGTCTAAACCAGGTCTCCGGTCAAACCAGGTCCGTCCCGGTCTAAAGCAGGTCCAGTCCGGTCTACCAGGTCCAGTCCGGTCTAAACCAGGTCCAGTCCCGGTCTAAACCAGGGTCCCAGTCCCGGTCTAACAGGCCGGTCCTGTCTAAACAGTCCGTCCGGTCTAAACCAGGTCAGTCCCGGTCTAACCAGGTCAGTCCCGGTCTAAAGCAGGTCTAGTCCCGTCTCCGGTCTAGTCCGGTCTAAACCAGGTCCAGTCCCGGTCTAAACCAGGTCCAGTCCCGGTCTAAACCAGGTCCAGTCCCGTCATCCGGCCACCGGTCTAAACATCCATCCGTCTAACCAGGTCCAGTCCCGGTCTAACCAGGTCAGTCCCGGCAAACCAGTCCCGGTCTAACCAGGTCCAGTCCTGTCTAAGCAGTCCGTCCCGGTCTAAACCAGTCCAGTCCCGGTCTAACAGGTCCAGTCCCGGTCTAAACCAGGGTTCCGGTCAAAGCAGTCCAGCCGGTCTAACCAGGTCCAGTCCGGTCTAAACCAGGTCCAGTCCCGGTCTGATCTGCAGGCTCTGATGGTCTGACGCTGTCTTACAAAAACACTAGCGCACTGCGGCACTCATTTCACGCCTCATGAGCTCTGGTGGTGAAGGAGCGGTGAAAGGCATCATGGGAGTTTGTGACAGGTGCGGCAGGACAGGGCCAGGGGCAGAGCGTTAGCCTCACACTGTGACATCAGCAGGGGGGATAGCAGTGTCTCGAGGGTTTAAGATGACAGGTGTTTATGGGACATTAGTGGAACTTTTGAGCCGTTTGTGATGTTTTAAATTCTGCAGGTTTCAGTGTGTTTTCAAACGTTCACTGTAAATGTGTAGAAGATGGTTTGATTCAGTAGATTTAGATTTTGAAGTAAGGATTTAGTAAACAATCAGTTGTTTTACTTGTTTTTCAAAGCTAAAACAGTTCAAATGGAAAATAATTCAGAATGTAAAGTTAAAATGTTGGTGTTTTGAAACATTTCCACTGCAATTCTTGACATTCTGATATTAGACAGTTCAACTTGAAAGGTCCAAACACAATCTGTATATGAATATGACAGTTTTTTTTATTATTATTTAAAAAAAAAAAAAATATATATTATATATATATATATATATATAATATATATATATATATATATATATATTATATATATATAAACAATAGCAAAAAACAAATAAAAAAATTAATATTATTAAAATAAAATAAAACAAAATAAAATAAAGACTGAATCAATAAATTAATTTAAAAAGGGAAAAAAAGTTTAAAAATCAAATTCTGGTATTTTCAATAAAAAATAAATACAATAAAAAGTTTGAAGGCTTGAAAATCTGTGCATAAACAATGTAAATTTAACTTTTCACTTGTTTCAATTATGAAAAACTCATTGCAAAATTCAACTGAAATATTAAATATATAAATGTTTTTCAACGTTCAACATTCAAAGTGAAAAGTTTAAAACTCAAAATCTGAGGAAACAAGTCATTGTTTGCAAGTTTCAAGCCTCTGGCCTCAAGTCCAAGTCCAAAGTCAAAGAGAGACAAGTCCAAGTCAAGTCTGCTAAAGTGTTTATGATCTTAGTCCTGGTTCAGACCTGGTCCAGTCCTGGTCCAGTCCTCACCTGATGGTCTTGATCATGCTCAGGCCCATCTCCACGCAGCAGTGGGCGTGGTCTGGGCGGGGCTCCGGCAGACCGGACACACAGTAGTAACAGTCTCCCAGGATCTTAATACGCAGACAGTGGTGCTCCTGTTATACAGAGAGAGAGAGAGAGGGAGAGGGGGAGGGAGGGGAGGGAGAGAGTGAAAGAGGGAGGGAGGGAGAGAGAGAGGGAGGGAGAGAGAGGAGGGAGAGAGGGAGAGAGAGGAGTGAAAGAGAAGAGAGAGAGAGAGAGAGAGGGAGGGAGAGAGAGAGAGAGAGGGGGAGGGAGGGAGGGAGGGAGGGAGGGAGGGAGAGAGGGAGAGAGGAGGGGAGGGAGAGAGAGAGAGAGAGAGAGAGAGAGGGGGAGAGAGGGAGGGAGGGAGTGAAAGAGAAGAGAGAGAGAGAGGGAGAGAGAGGGAGTGAAAGAGAAGAGGAGAGGAGAGAGAGAGGAGAGGAGGGAGAGAGAGAGAGGGAGAGAGAGAGAGGAAGAGAGAGAGGAGAGAGAGAGAGAGAGAGGAGAGGAGAGAGAGAGAGAGGAGAGAGAGGAAGAGAGAAGAGAGAGGAGAGGAGAGAGAGAGAGAGAGAGGAGAGAGAGGGAGAGAAAGAGAGAGAAAGGAGAGAGAGAGGGAGAGAGAGAGAGAGAGAGGGAGAGAGAGGGAGGGAGAGAGAGTGGAAGAGAGAGAGAGAGAGAGAGAGAGGAGAGAGAGAGGAGAGAAAAGAGAGAAGAGAGAGAGAGAGAGGGAGAGAGAGAGAGAGAGAGAGAGGGGAGGGAGAGGAAGAGAGAGGAGGGAGAGAGAGGAGGGAGAGAGAGAGGGAGGGAGAGGAGTGAAAGAGAGAGAGAGAGAGAGAGAGAGAGAAAGAGGAGAAGAAAGAGGAAAAAGAGAGAGAAGAGGAGAGAGAGAGAGACAGAGAGAAGGGAGAGAGGGGAGAGAGAGAGGAGAGAGAGAGACGGAGAGAGAGATGAGAGAGAGAGGAGGAAGAGAGAAAGAGAGAGAGAGGAGGGAGAGAGAGAGACAGAGGGAGAGAATGAGGGGGCAAAAGGAGAGAAGAGGGTGAAAAAAAGAGAGAAAGTTAGGAAGCCCTGGTCTTTTCTTAATATTGCACACAAAGCTAAGTCCTGCTCCCAGACCCTGGTTCTACTCCCTGATCCCGTGGCTTCCTCCTGCCCTAGGTTCTTTTTTCTCCCTTCCTTCTCCCACATCCTTTTCCCTGGTCCGACTAATCCAGGCGTCTGTAACCTTTAGCAGCAAAAGTAGGTCTATGATGTTTGATCAAAAAGTCACTTTCTGCATTTCGATACATTTTAGATGTTGTACTGGACGGGAAAAAGTAAACAACCTACAAAATAACTGATAACAAATAATTACTTTTTTTTTTTTTCTTGAAGTATTGCATGTGAGTTTTGTTCCCTGTCTATGCTTTAGTGTCATTCATCACCTCACACAATAAAACGTTCTTTCTTTTTCTTTTAACAGTGCATTTCCTAATTGCCAATGAGAGCTCAAAGAACCACATTTATAGTGTTTAAAGAGCTGCAAGTTGCAGACCAGTATCCTGGACCTACTGCCCAGTCCTTCTCCAATATCCTTCTTCTCCCAACTCCTTTTCTTGATTACCGTGAGAATGCTCATATTATAAATTGAAAGTCGCATCAGACCACTGCCACCTCCGACAACAATAGACTCTGTACGGATTCTTTCCACACACTCGCGCGACTCTCGGATGTGCGTTCACACTGCACCAATGTCTGTGTACATGGTTTTAAGCACTTTCTAAGTCTTGCGAGAGTCGCGCGAGCTCCGCCTCAGTGTATGGCAGGGGTTAGACTTTCTCCCAGTTCCCTAGTCTTTCCCAGTCCTTCTCCCCAGACTCCAGCCCTATTCCCTCATTCCTTGCTCCCTGGTCCTTCTGCCCAGGTTCCAAGCCCTCCCCTCATCCCCTGCTCCCTGGTTCTCTGCCCAGGTTCCGTCGTCCCTCATTCCCTGCTCAGGTTCCACCCTGTGGGTCTCTGCCCCCGTCCTCAGTCCCTTCCCTGTGTCCTTCAGTTCGCCCCTCGCCCTCCAGGTCCATTCCCCTCATCCCTGCTGGTCCCTGTCCTGCCCTTCCAGCCCTCGTCTCCCATCCCCCCCCTGCCCTCCCTGGTCTTCTGCCCAGGTTCCAGCCCTCGTCCCTCATCCCCTGCTCCCTGGTCCTTCTGCCCAGGTTCCAGCCCTGTCCCTCATCCCCTGCTCCCTGGTCCTTCTGCCCAGGTTCCAGCCCTCGTCCCTCATCCCCCTGCTCCCTGCCTCTGCCAGGTTCCAGCCTCGTCCCTATTCCCCTGCTCCCTGGCCCTTCCCCTGGCTCCAGCCCTCGTCCTCACCTCCTGCTCTTTCCTGCCCCAGGTTCCAGCCCTCGTCCCTCTTCCCCTGCTCCCTGTACCCTGCCCAGGTTTGCCCTCGTCCCTCATTTCCTTTCTCCCTCGTCCCTCATCCTTGTTCCCTGATCCTTCCCTGCTCCCTGGTCTTCTGCCCAGGTTCCAGCCCTCGTCCCTCATTCCCTGCTCCCAGTGTCGGACTCACATGTGCCAGGCGGTCGAAGCGGGCGAACAGTTCGTTGAGCATGCGGACCAGCTCTTGTGCAGACAGTGTGGTGGACAGGTTGGTGAAGCCCTTGACGTCTGCGAAAAGAATGCTGCATAAAATATGGACAGTCACTTTCTGATCCAACAACAGGAGAACCATCAGAACACACACGTGAGAGCGCCACATGTGCGCCCAGAAGAGACATGCTAGGCTCAAATACTCAAATGTGAAATTCTAAATAAAATCCTTTACTGTTGTGTACAATGTGGTCAAAACTCAGGACATTGTTTCATTTTGTCAAATCTTAAACTTGCCTGTAGTTATGGATACACCAGCTGGGACATGAGTGGTCCTTGTTTACAGACGCCTACTCTTTACCTAAACATACCGGTGGGTCCAGCTCTGGTCCCTCACAGGAGAGCAGCTCACACTCAGTCTGCAGCTGTCTCCCGGGCCAGTTCGTACAAGAGAGAAGTACATGAAACATCCAGGTTTTAAATATTTACTGATATTTTACACAACTTGGTTCGATCAAAACAGTCCAGAGTTTACTTCCTCAGAAACTGGACTTTTTTCAGCTGTGAATAAAGACAAGCTAACTCTGATCTGAATCAAACCACCTCTGCAGGTCGGTGTCGGGGTGATTGCAAACGGACTCTGATGGTCTGAATAGAAACTGCCTCGATCTGAAACAAACACAGAAAACATGTTTTTGGACTTTTTGGACTCTCTGCACGTTGTGACGGTGGCTCGTCACAACGTGCAGAGAGACAGGAGAAGCCCCGAGACAAGGGCGCAACACTTCTGCAGATTTAAATGTGCGAATCACTGCAGCGAAGTGCAGCGCATTTCCACACTCAGAGCCGGATCTAACCTTTTGGGGGCCCTAAGCAAAAATCGGCTTCGGGGCCCTCCAGTCTTTTCTACGAACCTTAATCAGCCGAGCCAAAGCAGCGTTTAAATTGACTTTTTTCATAATTTATATCTATACACAAAGCGACAGACAAAAATAACTGTAGACTAAATAATATTTCTCACAATAAAGAGACAATGTAAGATCCTGCCCCAGAAACTTTTGAATAAAACAGATGCATTTTCCCTACATTTGGAGTGAGCTATTTTAGGCCAACAAATCTTTAATTTATGCATGATTTTATCATCAATATCATTGCACCTCTTCAAGTTTTACTTGGTGTGTTTCCAAGTGGGGCCCCAGCCTCGTCCCTCTCCCTGTGAGCTCTGCCTCTGTTCCCTCTTCATGTGCTCACGCACAGCTGACAAGCTGCATCATCGCGCTGGATTGTTTGGACAGAAATTCTGAAATCTGAAGCTTTCAGGACAGTCTCTCACGTTTAAGCTGTACGATTGGTCAAGCAGGGTTTATGTACAGCGCAAACCAGAGGGTGAAGGCATGAGGACTGGACTGACAAACTCGAAAAACTATTAGCATGTAGAGGAGGCGGGGCCCTCCACAATGCGGGCCCTACGCAACTTGCGTAGTCTGCGTATAGGAAGGTCCGGCTCTGTCCCACACTAATCTAACAAATGTTCAGACATGTTTTCTGTCTGCGTAGTCTGTATCGCTTTTTTTGTCTGTGTGTGAGCGCGCCCTTCACGTGTGTGCGTGAGCGCCCTTCACGTGTGTATGAGCGCCCTTCACGTGTGAGCGCGTTCTCACGTGTGTGCATGAGCGCCCTTCACGTGTGTATGACGCCTCACGTGTGTAATGAGCGCCCTTCACGTGTGGAGCGCCCACGTGTGCGTGAGCGCCCCTCACGTGTGTGCGTGAGCGCGCCTCACGTGTGTGCGTGAGCGCGCCCTTCACGTGTGTATGAGCGCCACTGTGAGCGCCCTTTATGTGCGTGCATGAGCGCGCGGTCAGGCGAGAGCTCTGAGCAGTGTGAGATCAGTATTGTGTGATAAAACTACGTACTACTGGAGAAGGAATTATTGCCTGGGATTAAGAACCCACACTTCACAAACTGTGAAGAGTGGGTCTGGTCACCGCGACCTCCACCTGCGTTTCAGATCAAATCTACACCAAACTGTCCAATCAGATTAGTTTATTTGCATGATGCAGATGAAACAAAGAGCTGATTGGTCGTCTGTCATTTAGACCTAAATCTAACTTCACTCACCTCACATTAAATCCTTTTTACTTCTCTCATTGATTCTGCAGAAATATGTGATGTTTTTCAGTTCACAAGATATTTTTCATGTATTTTTTTTCGTTTGTAGCAGCCATGTTGGTTTTTCTTAATCTGTCAATCACAGCAACAGAAATCCAAAGAGGGACACGGTGGCCAGGTGATGTATTTTATATATCTCGTTGATTTTCCAGGCAAGGAATGTATGAAAGGTGAAGCAGGAATAAGGTAAAAACATAAAATGAAAAAAAAAAATCATAAAAAACATCAAGAGAGAGAGCATGAGCGGGACTGGAACATAGGGGCAGAAAATGCTTCATTTGCAAAGCACAGTCAGTAACCACTTGACTTTCTGTTTGACATGCGCCGTGATAAACAAGTGGGCTGATCTAACACTGAAATTTACCTGGACTGAAAAATTACCCATGTCCCACTAAATGTCTCCAAACATACTTATTTGTCCCAGTTGTCCTGGTTTTTATCCACTCTGACACTTTCCAACAGTGAAGGAAGGAATATACCAAACATGATAAAAAAACTTGCACTGACAGAAGTTTCAGAGAATATACTGTATATGTGACATTTTCACCGAAAGTTCACCACCCTGACCCTGTCCCAGTTTTGATCTTTAAAAACGTGCTGGTCCTAGTTGAGCCTGGCGTGTCTCCTCTCCTCCTCCGCCGTGTGCCGCTCACCTCACGTTCTCGTAGCGGTGGATGTAGATGCGGTGGAACTGGTGCTGGAGGTTCTCGTCCTCCACGTTGGTCATGTCGTTGATCATCTCCAGGACAACAAACCGCGGTAAGACNGAGACAACTTTTGGATGTTTTCTATAGAGTGAGGGCTGCAGTGGAGTAGGAGGGGAAAGAGGAGGAGATGTTCGTTCAATATATTTTGAGGGGAGAGTGATGATTTGAGGTAGATGGGTTGATGTGATGAGCGGGATTATTTGATATTGGGTGGCTGGCGCTAATGTGTCTGCCAATTCTGACCACATCGAAAGTGAGACTGTCGATGTTAAGAGATTTGAGAGGAAAGAGGGAGCGGAGAGAAGAGACCGGAGGGAGAAGAGGGAAGAGAGAGAGGGAGAGAATGAGGGTGAGCAAAAAGAGAGGAGAGAGGGCGAAAGGAAAGAGAGAAAGTTAGGAAGCCTGGTCTTTTCTTACTATTGCACACAAAGCTAAGTCCTGCTTCCAGACCCTGGTTCTACTCCCTGATCCCGGTGGCTTCCTCCCTGCCCTTTAGGTTCTTTTTCTCCCCTTCCTTCTCCCACATCCTTTTCCCTGGTCCGACTAATCCAGGCGTCTGTAACCTTTAGCAGCAAAAGAGGCGCAGTGTTTTTCAAAGTAGGTCTATGATGTTTGATCAAAAAGTCACTTTCTGCATTCCGATACATTTTAGATGCTGTACTGGACGGAAAAAAAGTAAAACAACCTACAAAATAACTGAAACTGCCGAGATGAGTTTGGCCAAGGTAAGAGAATTTATCTTTTTTTTTTTTTTTTTCTTGAAGTATTGCATGTTATAGTTCGAAGCCCCAGACTGTGAGTTTTGTTCCCTGTCTATGCTTTAGTGTCATTCATCACCTCACACAATAAAACGTTCTTTCTTTTTCTTTTAACAGTGCATTTCCTAATTGCCAATGAGAGCTCAAAGAACCACATTATAGTGTTTAAAGAGCCGCAAGTTGCAGACCCTGTCCTCGACCTACTGCCCAGTCCTTCTCCAATATCCTTCTTCTCCCAACTCCTTTTCTCTATTCAACTAATCGCTCCTTTCCAGTCCTTTTCTCTAACCTCTCTCCTTGCTCCTTCCCCTTATCCATGGTCCTGCTCTTGGTCTTTCTCCCTGCTCCTGGTACTTACTCTTATCCCCAGTCCTGCTCTTGGTCTTTCTCCCTGTTCCCTTGTCCCGATTCTTCACCTTAGCTCTAATCCTTCTCTTACGCCCCCCACACAGACTATGAGGTGAGTTCGGTCCGAGACGTGTCTGAGTTTCTTGCTCAGTGCCTTGTACACCAGCAGCAGTCCACTGTGGTCCGATATTGCCCAAAGCCATGGGATTCACGTGGATTACCGTGAGAATGCTCGTATTATAAATTGAAAGTCGCATCAGACCACTTCCACCTCCGACAACAATAGACTCAGTACGGATTCTTTCCACACACTCGCGCGACTCTCGGATGTGCGTTCACACTGCACCAAGGTCTGTGTATATGGTTTTAAGCACTTTCTAAGTCTTGCGAGAGTCGCGCGAGCCCGCCTCAGTGTATGGCAGGGGTTAGACTTTCTCCCAGTTCCCTAGTCTTTCCCAGTCCTTCTCCCCAGGCTCCAGCCCTCGTCCCTCATCCCCTGCTCCCTGGTCCTTCTGCCCAGGTTCCAGCCCTCGTCCCTCATCCCCTGCTCCCTGGTCCTTCTGCCCAGGTTCCAGCCCTCGTCCCTCATCCCCTTGCTCCCTCGTCCCTCGACCTTGTTCCCTGGTCCTTCCCTGCTCCCTGGTACTTCTGCCCAGGTTCCAGCCCTCGTCCCTCATCCCCTGCTCCCGGTGTCGGACTCACATGTGCCAGGCGGTCGAAGCGGGCGAACAGTTCGTTGAGCATGCGGACCAGCTCTTGTGCAGACAGTGTGGTGGACAGGTTGGTGAAGCCCTTGACGTCTGCGAAAAGAATGCTGCATAAAATATGGACAGTCACTTTCTGATCCAACAACAGGAGAACCAATCAGAACACACACGTGAGAGCAGTCACATGTGCGCCCAGAAGAGACATGCTAGGCTCAAATACTCAAATTCATATGTTAAATTCTAAAAAAAAAAACTTTTTTTACTGTTGTGTATCAATGTGGTCAAAACTCAGGACATTGTTTCATTTTTGTCAAATCTTAAACTTGCCTGTAGTTATGGATACACCGGCTGGGACATGAGTGGTCCTTGTTTACAGACGCCCATACTCTTTACCTAAACATACCGTCTGTCCAGCTCTGGTCCCCTCACAGAGAACAGCTCACACTCAGTCTGCAGCTGTCTCCCGGGCCAGTTTGTACAAGAGAGAAGTACATGAAACATCCAGGTGTTAAATATTTACTAATATTTTACACAACTTGGTTTGATCAAAACAGTCCAGAGTTTACTTCCTCAGAAACTGGACTTTTTTCAGCTGTGAATAAAGACAAGCTAACTCTGATCTGAATCAAACCACCTCTGCAGGTCGGTGTCGGTGTGATTGCAAACGGACTCTGATGGTCTGAATAGAAACTGCCTCAATCTGAAACAAACACAGAAAACATGTTTTTGGACTTTTTGGACTCTCTGCACGTTGTGACGGTGGCTCGTCACAACGTGCAGAGAGACGGGAGAAGCCCGGGACAAGGGCGCAACACTTCTGCAGATTTAAATGTGCGAATCACTGCTGCGAAGTGCAGCGCATTTCCACACTAATCTTAACAAATGTTTCAGACATGTTGTTCTGTCTGCGTCAGTCAGAATGCGCTTTTTTGTGTCTGTGTGTGAGCGCGCCCTTCACATGTGTGCGTGAGCGCCCTTCACGTGTGAGCGCGCCCTTCACGTGTGTGCGTGAGCGCGCCCTTCACTTGTGTGCGTGAGCGCCCTTCACGTGTGAGCGCGCCCATCACGTGTGCGCGTGAGCGCGCCCATCACGTGTGTGCGTGAGCGCGCCCATCACGTGTGTGCGTGAGCGCACCCTTCACGTGTGTGCATGAGCGCGCCCTTTATGTGCGTGCATGAGCGCGCGGTCAGTGCGAGAGCTCTGAGCAGTGTTGAGATCAGTATTGTGTGATAAAACTACGTACTACTGGAGAAGGGAATTATTGCCTGGGATTCAGAACCCACACTTCAAAAAACTGTGAAGAGTGGGTCTGGTCACCGCGACCTCCACCTGCGTTTCAGATCAAATCTACACCAAACTGTCCAATCAGATTAGTTTATTTGCATGATGCAGATGAAACAAAGGAGCTGATTGGTCGTCTGTCATTTAGACCTAAATCTAACTTCACTCACCTCACATTAAAATCCTTTTTTACTTCTCTCATTGATTCTGCAGAAATATGTGATGTTTTTCAGTTCCACAAGATATTTTTCATGTATTTTTTTTCGTTGTAGCAGCCATGTTGGTTTTTCTTAATCTGTCAATCACAGCTACAGAAATCTGAAAGAGGGACACGGTGGCCAGGTGATGTGTTTTATATATCTCGTTGGATTTTCAAGGCAAGGGAATGTATGAAAGGTGAAGCAGGAATAAGGTAAAAACATAAAATGAAAAAAAAAAAACAAATGTATAAAAAAAACATCAAGAGAGAGAGCATGAGCGGGACTGGAACATAGGGGCAGAAAATGCTTCATTTGCAAAGCACAGTCAGTAACCACTTGACTTTCTGTTTGACATGCGCCGTGATAAACAAGTGGGCTGATCTAACACTGAATTCACCTGGACTGAAAAATTACCCATGTCCCAGTAAATGTCTCCAAACTACTTATTTGTCCCAGTTGTCCTGGTTTTTATCCACTCTGACACTTTCCAACAGTGAAGGAAGGAATATACCAAAACATGATAAAAAAACTTGCACTGACAGAAGTTTTAGAGAATATCTATATGTGACATTTTCACTGAAAGTTCACCACCCTGACCCTGTCCCAGTTTTGATCTTTAAAAACGTGCTGGTCCTAGTTGAGCCTGGCGTGTCTCCTCTCCTCCTCCGCCGTGTGCCGCTCACCTCACGTTCTCGTAGCGGTGGATGTAGATGCGGTGGAACTGGTGCTGGAGGTTCTCGTCCTCCACGTTGGTCATGTCGTTGATCATCTCCAGGACAACAAACCGCGGTAAGACCGAAAGAACCAGCCGCTCCTGAGACACACACAGACCAGAGAGAGTAAGAAGAGTAAGGACACAGCAGGAGTTTGTAGTTTTGTCTCTTGTTCTGTTGGAGCCATTTTGTCCCACTGACTTCCATTAGAAACACTGAAAATCCTCTAGAAAACTTTAGTGTTTGTTCTTTGTCAGAAGAGCTGCACTGTAAAAATATAGAGCAGTTAAACTTAAAAAAGTACCGTTGATACATGGATGTGAGTTTCTCTCTCTTTTCTCTCTCTCTTCATTTCTTTCCCTCTCCCCCCTTGCTTTTCTATTGCTCTCTGTTCCTCTTTCTCTCTCTTCTCTCCCTCTCTCTCTCTCTCTCACCTTTTTTTCTTTCTCTCCTTTCTCTCCTTTCTCCCTCTCTCTTTTTCTTTCTCTCTCTCTCTTCTTTTTCTTTATTTCTTTCTCTCCTTTTTCTCTCCTTTCTCTCTCTCTCTCCTTTGTCCCTCCTTTCTCCCTCTCTCTCTCTCTTACTCTTTATCCCTCCTTTCTCTCTCTCCTTTTCTTTCTTCCTTTCTCTCCTTTTCCCTAGTTTCTCTCTCTCTCCTTTTCTCTCCTTTCTCCCTCTCTTCTTTTCTTTCTCCCTCTCTCTTTTCTTTCTCCCTTTCTCTTCTCTTTTTTTTCTTTCTTTCTCTCCTTTGTCCCTCCTTTCTCCCTCTCTTTCACTCTTACTCTTTATCCCTCCTTTCTCTCTCTTGTTTTTCTTTCTTTCTTTCTCTCCTTTCTCCCTCTCTCTCCTTTTCTTCCTCTCTCTCTCTTCTTTTTCTTTCTTCTTTCTTTCTTTCTCTCCTTTGTCCCTCCTTTGTCCTCTCTTATTCTCTCTCTCCTTACTGGGGGGTGTTGGGGCTGTGTGTGAATTAAACAATGTACATAGTTGAATGCATTGCCATCATTACACTAGGATAAGCTGTAAAAATAAGTAAGTCTGTAAAAAGAATAAAACCTTTCAAATTTGCTATTTTTACTCAGAACAGAAGTGAATTAACAGCTTTAAGCAAAAAAAAAAAAAAAATAAATAAATGATCGAGTGCATTTTCACAGCCTTTAAAAAGTGCAGTAAAAGGCTCGAACAGAACATAAGGACAACATGTGTAAATGCACGCGACTTTAAAAGTAACAACAGTCTTAATCTTGTGTCTATGAAAGACTTTTTCCTTTTGGACCTGCGTCTGTTCCAAACTCTGGTTCTAGTTTGAGTTTGAAAGAATCAGACAGTGAATGTGCTGCTGCAGAGGGAGGAGCTGTCCCTGGTGCTGAAACATCTGCAACAGTCACCACCACGACTGTATGAGGTTTAAGCAGCGCTCACATGACATCACAACATTCTACGAGTCAATTTAATGTACGCTTTAAAAGAAATAATGTAGGTGAATGGGACAAAAGGAAATATTTAAAACAATGAATGTGAAACCTGTGCTTCTGTGAGCGAGTGAAAAGTGTCAGAGGAAGTCAAACTACTGGATTTCCATACACACTGACACATCACACTCAAGCATTTTTTATTATTTTATTTTTGACTGGCGAACACGCTCTGACTAAAACACTGTGTCCAAACAGCCATCCTTGTATAAATACAGGACTTTTAAGAAAGCAGAACAGACTGCCTCAGACATCTTGATGACAGCACCAATCTTTGGATTTAGTTTGAATACGCCAGTTGCACCTTCTCTCTAGTCTTTGTGCTCATTGTCATGAAAGAGCAGCTGTCTACCTGACATTCTTTGGCTACAGTTATTGTAGAGTTTAGTTGGCTGGGTTCGGGTAAAGACGCAGAGTTGCACTGAGCACGTGCACTCAGGGATGATTGACAGCCGCTCCAGAACACAACACAAAACCACCACAGTGACAACATGTGTGTTTGAAGTGGCCAATCCAGCGTGAGAAGTGACCTTGTGTGAAAGAGAGACAGAAGGCTTGTGTTGTCTGTGCATGTGACGCACACTTTATATTACGCTCTCTCAGTGAGAGAAACATTAACATACAGTTCAGTGAGAGGGAGACACTGAAGCCTGGGTCCCTCAGACCGGTTCACTTTGGAGCGGTTTGGGTCGCTTATGTTAATGATGGTGAGTGTTTCCACTGCAGGTCAGATTTACGCCAGGAAAAAAAGTCTGTGTCTGTGACTCGAGGGTCAGGCAGGTGGAAACACCAGCCTGACCCTTGTGATGATAAACTTCCAGTTTATCATCACAAAGCCTCTGTGACTCTGAGCTGCTTTATAAACCTGTTTTATTTAATGCTCTGAGGCTGGATTATGTTGGACGTATGCACAATATTTACTTTTTTTTTTTTTTTTTACAGTTTTTTGCCTCGACAAACAGGAAACAGCTGATGCTAATGCGCTAGCTTTACTTTAAAGTTTTCATCAGTGCAAATGCAGTGGTTTGTCACAGGATCAAGTCTGTGTTGGGTGAGGAACATTATTTCATGTTTTTATCTGCTCTTTTCTGTCTGATTTTGGTCTGAGCCTGTGTTTTCTCTTGTCCAACCCTCGAGCCTAAAGGAGGACCACTGTGAGGTCTGCTCCAGGGTCCAGGGTAAAAGCAGGACCAAAAGAGGCTCAGCAAGCGGGCCGGAACGGCACAGGACCGACCCGAGCTGAGCCTGGCCCTTACGAAACAAAAATATATTTCTCAGTATATTAAATGACAATATATTTAATTATAATTCATATATTGTGAAATTAGCAATATATAATATATATTTTGTAATAATATATTTTATATGGAAGTAATATCTATTTCAGTCTATGAAAATACTGCAATTATTGCCACTTTTGTATATGACTATATTGCTATATAAACTAAAATATATCTAACATTATACAAGATTATTTATTGTTCTATATATTAAAATATATTTCATATTATAAAAGATTATACTGTATGTTAAAATATATGAGAAATGTTATCACATATTGAAATATATTTCTAATGTATTGCAATATAAATTCTAGTATATTGCAATATATTTTTGTTTGGTAAGGGCTGGACACAGGACTATACAGAATGAGTTCAGATTTGACACTGTAAGTGCGCAGGCTTGGGCCTGGTCAGGCTGGATTCTATTTTCTGGTCGATCTTCTGGCGCTGGACCACATTTTAAGACTCACTGTTCTATAGAGACACATCACACTCTGGACTTCTGAGCTGTGTGGAGCTGTCAGATTCAAATGGCTGTTTTTCCTCTAGAATGTAAGATCATGTTTTTGACAAGTTCAAGACATATTGTCATCTCTCTGTGTGCTCACCTGTTGTTCACATTTCCAGTCAGAACAGTGCATTCTCACAGCTCCAGTCCCATCGAGCTAAAGTCGGTGTTTTTCACTTGTATGGATCCTGAGCGAGCTGTGGTGAAGTGGCTCTGGTGTGTTCTGGGGACCTGATCAGGTCTGTGTGTGTGTGTGTGTGTGTGTGGATCAATGCGTGTGGTCAGAGCCTTATTGTCCACATTAGAGACCTGGGCCACATTTGTGTTTGGTCCAATACAATCAGAGCCTCTCCGTCCGACCACATGGGACACAGCTAATCAGGCTAATCGCAATAGCACGCTTTTGACTGCTGCACCTGCTCTCACAACTTTATTAAAGTCACAAACAACAGCTCCAGTGCCGTGGACAAGTGCTTTATGATGTGGTGCACGTTTGCATGTGTCACACATAAAGAACATCGTTGTTTTTGTCAAAGCTGGTCTCCAGGTCAGCAAACTGTTTGTCTTCAGGTCCAGCCTCTGATCACATGACGTGGTATTTTTCCTGACCTATATGCATTTGCCAAATTGTTTTTGTAATAGTTGAATATTTTTTTCTGATGTAAAACAGATTTGAACAAACAAATTAGAGGAAAAGTCAATAAAGCTGAAGCAAATCTTCATTCTGCTGCTTCTGGTGCTGTTTTAAGGGAAAGTCCAGAAAGTGCGGTGCTGCACAGAGGGAGAGGCTGAATGACATGGACAGTGTCACTACAAGCAGCTGTCAATCATCTGCTCGAGCTGCAGTGAGAGAGCCCTTACATGATGTGTAAATGAACCTAACTGTCACTCTTTTTGTTTTGACCATTGCTCCGCGTACCAAGGCAAAATTCCTCACCCAACATGGTACTAAGCATGTCTTAGTTTATATTTTACAGTACAATCTTGTATGTGATGAGTAAAAGTAAAGTGTGTAACCAGAGAGACACTGTCCTCACTGGAGATCTTTGTACTTCTGGTGCATGTTAGAGGTTTTACAGTCACAGCTCAACAATCTACACCTTGACATGTCCACAGTTTTCTTTTCCAGTCTGGTCTGTGTCTCCTCTTGTGCTCTCCACACATGAACCTTCAGTCTGTCTGGCCTGAGCCTTTATCTGGACGTCTCAACACAGGTGTACATGCGGTTACACATTTTTTTTAGCTGGAGTTCCTGCTGATGTAAGAACTCACCTGTCTGTGTAAAGATGGATCTACATGTGTGCATTTGTGTTGTTGATGCTCCTGTGTCTCACATCCTTCTGTTCTCTGTTTGAAAGTGTAAAAGTAACTCTTATGAGTTCTCACTTGTCTCTTTGCCGTGTTTGTGTTGTGCATTATGGGACCTGTAGTTCAAACTGCTTTGTGCAGGTCACTTTTAATATATATCTGACATGCACCCCTGGTTTACACACAGTCTGTACTATAGAGGGATTAATGGTTTCTCAACACGGGGGACACGTGCACAGTCTGACAGCAGAAATCAACCTGCTGCTAAGAGTCACAAGCTGTAGCAACAACACTCTACTTGTTAGTCACAAAGTAACAACAAGTCGTCAAGCAAATGTTCCATCCAGACTTTTGCGATGTTTGCTTAAAGAGACATTTATACTTTTTCCAGGTGGTAATATTGAAGAAAAGCAAACAACTTCTGAGCAAACACCTCTGAGAATGTAACTATAAATAGTTCCTGACCTGTCTCTGGTTCTCGGTCTCCAGCCTCAGTCGTGCTTCTATGCAGCGTCGTGTCTCCAGAAAGGCCTGTCTCTGAGCGCGATCCGACAGGTAACTGATGAAGACTCCAGCAGTGTTCACGCAGAGGAAGAGAACAGCCTGAGCTGCCACCTGAAACACACACAGAGAGAGAAGATTTAACCTTCAACCGAAACACAGAGCAGAGGAACTACAACAGAAACACAGACGAAGAGAACGGCCTGAGCTGCCACCTGAAACACACAGAGAGAAGATTTAACCATCAACAGAAACACAGAGGAAGAGGACGGCCTGAGCTGCCACCTGAAATACACACACAGAGAGAAGATTTAACCTTCAACCGAAACATGGAAGAGAGGAACTTCAACAGAAGAAGGAAGCCAGAGAGCAAAAGAGAGAGGAGAAGGGAGAGAGAGAGAGAGAGAAAATAAGAGAAGAGAGAAGGAGAGAAAAGGGAGAGAGAGGAGAAAGAGAGAAAAGGAGAAGGGGAGAGAGAGAAAGAGAGAGAGAGAGAGAAAGAAAGAGAGAGAGAGAGGAGAGAGAGAAAGAAAAGGGAGAGGAGAGAGGGGGAGAAAGATGAGAGAGAGAGAGGGGAGAGAGAGAAAGAGAGAGAGAGGAGAGAGAGGGGAGAGAGAGGAGAGAGAGAAAGGAGAGAAAGAGAGAGAGAGGAAAGAGAGAGAGAGGGGAGAGAGAGAAAGAAGAGAGGAGAGAGAGGGGAGAGAGAGGAGAGAGAGAAAGGAGAGAAAGAGAGAGAGAGGAAAGAAAGAGAGGAGAGAAAGAGAGAGAGAGGAAAGAGAGAGAGGGGAGAGAAAGAGAGTGGAGAGAGAGAGAAAAGTGAGAGGAGAGAGGAAAAAAAGAAATCTGATTTCACTAAGTGGTAGTTTTTAAGTTTTTAACATGTATGTTAAGATGAACCAGTAGAGCAGACTGTAGTATATAATACAACCCAGTAACATCACTTTTGTTCAGTTTAGATAACATGAAGTGTTTTCTGTTCTACAAAAGACACAAAAGACTAAGACAACAGCTGCAGTCTGAAAGTCAAACAAATGGAAGACTCCATTTGTAGATATTTAAACAATGTCATATGAGCCCTTTAATCCCTGTTCATGAGCCTGAGTCTCAGCACAGATCAAGAAAACTATAAAAACAAACCTCTCATAACAATCTCAGTCCGCCAAAGATCTAATACAACAACACAACAGGCGACAAGATAAGAACCAAACGTATGGACACTAGAATTCAGAGAAAGAAGTGATTACACAAAAACATTGTGTAATGTGTGCTTTACAGATGACATCACAGTCATGTGTACCGCTCACATCCCATCGAACACATGAATAAAGTTTGTTCAACTATTCTTTCACCAGCGAGACCTGGTTTTACTCACATAACAAAGTTATCCTGTCATATATCCGTGATCCACCTGATGCTGCACACATCTCTGCTCCTGCTCCGCTATGGCAGAGTGTTCTGATTCGCACAAACCAAGCGCACACTAGTGCCAGTGACCTGCTGTCCTGTCAGTCATGAGTGGGACCCTCCAGAGGCCACGTCTGTCCCGCTCAAACCCACAGTGTTTGGGCCACAAGACTCAGGTCATGTAAAATCCTGCCCACTGCACTTCTGTGTCCAGGCAGATCGAGGGCTGACACGGACAAAACCAGGGACCGCCAGCACCTAGTGACCTCGACCCACACCGGCCCAAACACCCACCATCAGCCTGCCATCAGACCACTATCATCCCACCATCAGACCACCATCATCCCACCATCAGACCACCATCATCCCACCATCATCCCACCATCAGCCACCATCAGACCACCATCATCCCACCTTCAGCCCACCATCAGACCACTATCATCCCACCGTCAGACCACCATCAGACCACCGTCAGACCACCATCAGACCACCATCAGACCACCATCAGACCACCATCAGACCACCATCAGACCACCATCAGCCCACCATCAGCCCACCGTCAGACCACTATCATCCCACCGTCAGACCACCATCATCCCACCTTCAGCCCACCATCAGACCACTATCATCCCACCGTCAGACCACCATCATCCCACCTTCAGCCCACCATCAGACCACTATCATCCCACCGTCAGACCACCATCAGACCACCGTCAGACCACCATCAGACCACCATCAGACCACCATCAGACCACCATCAGACCACCATCAGCCCACCATCAGCCCCACCGTCAGACCACCGTCAGACCACTATCATCCCACCATCAGACCACCATCAGCCACCATCAGACTACCATCATCCCACCATCAGACCACCATCAGCCCACCATCAGCCCACCATCAGACCACCGTCAGACCACCGTCAGACCACCATCATCCCACCATCATCCCACCGTCAGACCACCGTCAGACCACCATCATCCCACCGTCAGACCACCATCAGACCACCGTCAGACCACCATCATCCCACCGTCAGCCCACCATCATCCCACCGTCAGACCACCATCAGTCCACCATCATCCCACCGTCAGCCCACCATCAGCCCACCATCAGCCCACCATCAGTCCACCATCAGCCCACCATCAGCCCACCATCAGTCCACCAATCATCCCACCGTCAGCCCACCATCAGCCCACCATCAGCCCACCATCAGTCCACCATCAGCCCACCGTCAGCCCACCATCAGCCCACCATCATCCCACCGTCAGACCACCATCATCCCACCGTCAGCCCACCATCAGCCCACCATCAGCCCCACCATCAGCCCACCATCAGTCCACCATCATCCCACCGTCAGCCCACCATCAGCCCACCATCATCCCACCGTCAGACCACCATCATCCCACCGTCAGCCCACCATCAGCCCACCATCAGCCCACCATCAGCCCACCATCAGTCCACCATCATCCCACCGTCAGACCACCATCAGACCACCGTCAGACCACCATCAGACCACCGTCAGACCACCATCAGACCACCGTCAGACCACCATCATCCACCATCAGACCACCATCATGGTGTCAGACCACCCGGTGTCCCTCTGTGTCAGTCTACCCTTGTATCAAAATGACAATTTAGTTTCTAATTCTAATGTCCCTTCGAAGGGTCGTCCCGAGAGCCAGATCTAACCTTTTGGGGGCCCTACGCAAAAATCATCTTTGGGGGCCTTCCAATCTTTTCTACATACCTTAATTAGTCTAGTCAAAGCAGGATTTAAAATTAGACTTTCTTCATTATAATTATAAAACATACGCAAAGTGACTGAAAAAAATTGTAGGCTAAATAATATTTCTCAAAATAAAGAGCTAACAGATGCATTTCCCTAAATCTGGAGTTTTTGTTCAATATCTGATAAAAACAAACTATGAACCACCGGAAAGGTAAAGAAAAAAATCACATTGTGTCACATTGTGTGAATCAGACTCAGTTCAACTGTAAACTGACAAATAAAAACATTTCAGGGACCTTTTTTTTTTTTTTTTTTAGTTCTCTAAAACTCATTTTTACCTCATTGACCTTCAGCTTTTACAGAGGAATTGTGAAAAACCCCAAATCTAGTATCATTCAGGTCAGCTTCATCCATCCTTATATTTAAGGACTAACACAAACATGAATGTGTTACAAGATATTACACTTATCAAATCATAGCATTTGTGTCATTTTTGTGGATTCTGGCCCAGATTTACAGTGTGGTTGCTAGGTAACAGTTGTGGTATTACCTCTATATGTCTTATTTACTGAACAAAAGACAATTCTAAACCTCATTAAACAGACAAACTGGTGAACTCTTAGTCATGTTGAGACACTTGGAATAAATACACAAATGGAATGACTTCAGTAGACCTAACTCTCAGTCCAATAAAAGTGTGCCACCGTGTCTTACCTGGCGCCCCGGCCCCAGCTGTGTGCAGTTACTGTAACACACACTGATGAGCTGTGTCCCCGGGCCCGCTGTTATTTAGCTCCGACAGGTGCAGACAGGTCCTGCTCCCCCGGGACAGAGCACTCCATAAATAACACTCTGACTGTGTCCCGGGGCGCTCAGCTAACACGAGGCTAGGCTAACATGTGGAGATTTCCCTCAGGTGGGATGCTCATTGTTTTTTTTTCTAACTTCAGGAGCAGTTTTGACCTCTGGAGTAATGGGACTGGGCAGAGGGGCTGGTGGAGTCTTTACAGAGCATTATGGTCATTATTGATGTTACAAAGACAAAAAAAAAGACACTAAATTAACAGATCTATGTTTGCCATGCTCCAGACGTTCTGTTCCACCTTGTGATGTCATTAAGTTGTAGTTTATTGTTAACAGTTAACAATAGCCCCAAATGGTTACAATGATTGATGAATACATAATGTTGCATTACTTTCATTTGTTTTTCTACTTGAGTCATGTGACTCTAGAACAGCTAACCAGATGAGCAGCGGCTTTCTGTATAACACTGCATTAGGGCGGAAAGTGACCGAAAATCCCTCTAAAAATGGTCAAATGACGCCAAATCAAGTCCATTCTCCAAACACGCGTGGATAAAAGGCAATTTATTCATTGTGTCTGGATTTTTTGTATGATTTGGTACATTTTAGTAGAACAAAGATTGAGCGCCCCTGGTCTAAAGAGAGTCAAACCTGGTCTCACGTGTCAGATCAGGTCAAACCTCAAACACAACAGTGTCATGGAGCGATGATCCTTTCACAGTCTGTGGCTCGTGCTTAACTACTGTCCTGCTGGATCTGCAGCTCTGGACGTCTGTTGGACATGTGTCCCAGTGTCATCCTCCTGGACTTCTGTTAGACATGTGTCCCAGTGTCAACCTCCTGGACTTCTGTTGGACATGTTCCCAGTGTCATCCTCCTGGACTTCTGTTGGACATGTGTCCCAGTGTCATCCTCCTGGACTTCTGTTAGACATGTGTCCCAGTGTCATCCTCCTGGACTTCTGTTAGACATGTGTCCCAGTGTCATCCTCCTGGACTTCTGTTAGACATGTGTCCCACATGTGTCCAATGTCATCCTCCTGGACTTCTGTTGACTGTGTCCCAGTGTCATCCTCCTGGACTTCTGTTGGACATGTGTCCCAGTGTCACTCCTCCGACTCGACTTCTGTTGGACATGTGTCCCAGTGTCATCCTCCTGGACTTCTGTTGGACATGTGTCCCAGTGCTCACTACGAAATGAGGGTGATTGCTCTGTGCAAGTTTCAAAGTGAAAATGATTTTCAGTGTCCCACTGGTTTTGTCCCTGTCATAGCATGTCTCACAAAGTTTCAAAGGTGAGACCAAGAGAGACAAGTCCAAGTCAAGTCTCAGGTCAAAGAGAGACGAGTCCACACATCTGAGTTTACCAGGACTATTTGTCGTGGAATTTTGGTATTTGTCTCAAAAGTATAATTTATTAACAAAAGTACAATTACCATAAGCAGTCCAGAGTCCTAGTGCAGTCATTGTGGAAGGTCTGAGTCCATATTGTTCACTTGTGAGTTTCCCTCTACTTCCATGCTCTCCAGTCCATTGTTGATTAGCCAAGAGATGATATGCCATAAGCGGAGGTCTGCTTTGTCAGCCTTATCCTCCATCCTCTCCCATCCTTCTCCTCCACCCTCTCCCATCCTTCTCCTCCATCCTCTCCCAGCCTTCTCCTCCATTCTCTCCCAACCTTCTCCTCCACCCTCTCCTATCCTTCTCCTCCATCCTCTCCCAGCCTTCTCCTCCATTCTCTCCCATCCTTCTCCTCCATCCTCTCCCAGCCTTCTCCTCCATTCTCTCCCAACCTTCTCCTCCACCCTCTCCTATCCTTCTCCTCCATCCCTCTCCCATCCTTCTCCTCCATCCTCTCCCATCCTTCTCCTCCATCCTCTCCCATCTTTCTCCTCCATCCTCTCCCAGCCTTCTCCTTCACCCTCTTCCCAGCCTTCTCCTTCCACCCTCCCACCATCCTTCTCCTCCATTCTCTCCCATCCTTGTCCTCCACCCTCTCCCATCCTTCTCCTCCATCCTCTCCCATCCTTGTCCTCCACCCTCTCCCATCCTTCTCCCATCCTTCTCCTTCACCCTCTCCCATCCTTCTCCTCCATCCTCTCCCATCCTTCTCCTCCATCCTCTCCCATCCTTCTCCTCCATCCTCTCCCATCCTTGTCCTCCATCCTCTCCAAGCCTCTTAGTCTCCTTGCTCTGGTGGCCCTGTTCTCACCCATGTTGCTTAAACGTGGAAGGGCGGAGCTGCGAGGCCCCACCACAGGACAAACGTTTTGGAAACATCAAAGTAGAAAGCCAGTTGCTCACACACACATCTTAATTAAAACTTTACACTTTAGGAAGAGAAGAGTTCCTTGCATTTTCCAACTGTCTCGCTGTCTTGGCTTCTTAAGCAGACACCATGGAGCCCACATCGCATTTAAAGATTTTATAACATGTTAAACTGGTTTTTAACACCTTGTTACAAGTCAAAGCAAATGTTCCAGATGAATGGGCTGATGTTTGTGCAGGCACAGCTTTATTAAGAGTTACATGACATTGGAACACAAACTAGAATCTATCTGTGGTGCTTCAAACAATGTGCTGGCTGAGATTTACATCCACGTTGGACAACAGCAGTCAATTGAGCTAGCTTTTTCTTCACGTTCATCTACAAGTTTCAAAAGTTGGACAAAGATGAACAAAGAGATCCAGACCTTTTGATTTTCATGCAGGTGATTTTGAATCTGATGGAAGCGAGCTGAAACACTGGATTTGTACAGTTTTGTCAGAACAAGTGAAGGTTCCCCAAAGTACAAAACTAAATGGCAACCACCAAACTATAAAAATTAAAAAGCAGCACAGTGTTTTTAAAAGCATGTCTTGTTGGAGCTCAAGGACAAACTATTCCAGAGTCACGGAGCAGCTGCAGTAAAAGTTGTTTCTCCTGAGGCTGCTTCTGTAATAACTCACCTCAGAGCTGAAGTTAGCACAGAATCAGTCAGAACTATACACACAACCCCACATATGAACTCTTTCAGTGCCAGCCCTGTTCTCACTTTGACCCTCCTTCTTTGTCCGTTTTTTTTTTTTTTGCTTTTTTACACTGAAACAATGTCTTTAGGATAAAAAGAGAAGGTTTTTCCTCTTTAAACCAACAGACGCTGTTTCTGATTCAGATTCTATAGATTCAGCCTCTTTCATGGAGCAGAGATTAGATTGAATAAACCCGGTAGTTTGACTTCCTCTGACACTTTTCACTCGCTCACAGAAGAGTCGCTGCATGTGTCGTTCTCCTCAGAGTCCGAGTCCAGTAGGATCGGCTTTTCTTCAGTTTAAAGATCAAATATCTGGGAAAACTCCTGTTTTAGTCCAACATGTTTGTCTGTAATCTGTTTGAAAAGAAATCGACCTCCAGAAGCAGCTGTGAACGTAAAACACAGCCGACTGAGCTTTGAAACTTTGAAACAAGTAAAATAATTGATGTCTCTACAATAAATCAAGGGTTAAAAAGGTCAAAATGTTTACATCCTAGAATCAGGCAACTTTAACTTGTGTTGACGATTGTTTTTTGCAGTGTACGTCGCTGTAGTAATGAAAACAACAGGCACATGCATGTCCTGGTCATGTGACCTCCTCTGGGTCCTTGTGCTCACACTATTCCTCCCTCTGCTGGTGAATCTGTGAAACTGCATCATGTATCTGACTGGAGACAAAGTCAGCACGTCGGTAGCTTTAGTCAAATGAAATTGATCGGAGCCTGTTTAGCTGCTACAATTACCAGGACATAATGTAAGTGGGCCACTGGAATACATGTACAAGTTTAGTTCATTCACATATTTAAATTCAAAGTAACTCAGACTCATTGTGAAGTATTTCCCACAGCTCAGAGAGAAAACCCCCACATGCCACGCGTCTTCCCCAGGAGCGTGTGGCCGGTCCTGGACAGTGACGTCAGAGCTGTCCCCCCTCCACACTCACACACACTCGGCCAGGTCTTGTGACAGGGCCCTGGAACATGTTCTGTGTTCTGAACTCAGTCTTCAACAGTCAGAGCCTTTGAGGAGACTTCACGGTGCGTTTGGAGCGATGGGACATGTGATGGAGGACAAACAGAGATCCAGGTTCACACAGAGGGGCGTTTAGGCAGATGCTGATGGGACAGACTGACAGTATGGGCCAGAAGATCACCTGAGGACCTTTGGAGAATACTTCTCATGAACCCACAGCCAGTCTGTATTTACCTCAACAGAACACATATTCACAGAGTCGCACTATAACTAATCTAATTATACAAACGGCCACAGCGATGTAAAGCACAGTTACACTCTGCCTAGAGGCACTTTAAACATGAGGCTGTTAGTCCTGATGCAGATTCAGACCTCAGTAACTCTGGTCAGAACAGTGGTCACCAACAGTTTTAGACTGAACACAGCCCGAAGGTCTACTTATAGATTGACAAAATATGATTTACTTATCTATGCTGAAGGTTTGACTTTCAGACTAGTCTAGTTTAATGAAACACTGTTGGCCTGTATAGACTTTCTTTACTATAATAATGTTTCATTTAAATGGAAGTTCCAGCCTAAACCTGCAACTGTGTCAAACAGCAGGCTATATTTAAAAATAAAATATTTGGTTGCAAAAAAAAAAGTGACTGGTGATTACCATGGTAACAGTGAGGGGAGGGGCTTGAGAAAGTCAGCTTTTTTGACTCACATCACCAACAAATAAACTTGTAGGTTGGACTCCTGTGGCACTATAGTCTCCTCCTCCTGCTCCTCTCTTTGTCTCTTTAATTTACCACATTTTGTAGGCGGAATAAAGATGAATATATTTATTAAACACTAAAAACGTTTTATTGTTGGTCAGAATGTTCCACACGGCACCTCCTCTCCAGTCACAGTCTCAGACACACTGTATGTGTTCATTCTGTAGGTTGTGAGTCTGCAGCAGCTCACGTCACAGTAAGATTCACCAGTTTCTGCTGCGTTCCACGACATATTTCCAAATGAGAAACGGGAAACATCCCTGTTACCAGTGTGTAGATCATCAGTACTTTATGACATGTTCAGAGCTAAACATGTTTGTCCAGTTGAGGTTCAAGTATCACAGACTGTAAATGTGAATAGACTGTGAAATGGAGCACAAATGTGTAAACATCATAATAAACCCTCCACACAGCAGCTTCTGTTCTGTGCATCAGCTTCTACTCTTTCCGTTTACACATTGGGCCTCACTCATGACACGTTCTTATGAACACATTTGTTCTTAACAGAAATGTTCGTCTGTAAGAACAAATCCTAAGAACACTGAGGAGCACTCGTAAGAACAAAAAATCAGCTGTTTCAGATTTTAATTTTGTATGTACTTCATTCAAACATTGTAATTCCTAAATGATTGTAGGTTATGTATTTTTATAAATTATTATTAAGTAAAACAATTTCAGAAACAAAAAAGTCATCACTCATGCTAAAAAAGACCCTTTAATAAACCTGCAGCAGCCTGTCCCAGCCTCAGAGCCTCTGTGTTCTGACCACACAGGACTCAGGACCCCGTGTCCCCCCCAGGACCAGAGCCTCTGTGCTCTGACTGTGCTGCCCGCTACAGCCGCTGTCCCCCCTACGAAACGTGAAACGTGATATAAATGGCAAAAGCCCAGCGTTATTTCAATACATCTGTGACTTGAACATATTTCCTCTGAGTGTGTTCATGTGAGTTCGTTAGACACGCTACTGCACTTCCTCCTCCTCTCCCCTGCTCCAGGAGCCAAGTCTTGTCGGTGAAGTCCATTTTTGCCATATAAGGAAGTATGCATTATTCATTTTGATGTAAATAACCGTTCGTAGCTGGAGTTTAGTGAATTTGGCGTAAAGGCTGTTAAGAGGGAATTTGGCTCGTTAAATAGCATTTTGATTGATTCTTTTGTAAAGAGCATAGCAGTAGTCTAGACAAATAGAAACAAATGCGTGTATAACCTGCTCAAAATCTTTAAAAGATAAAAAAGGTTTCACTTTGGCTAAAAGACGAAGGTGATAAAAGCTTCTCTCTAAACACTCTCAGCGAGAGAGAAAGGCAAATGCCATGTGAGAGGAGACGACACTATGGCCAGCGAGGCAAAGGTACAACAGGGACTAGCCTGAAACACACTCATGAGTACGACCAGCGGTGGGAGACGCTGACAGAGCAGTGCAGTCTGGGTAAAACGAGCTTCTCCATCAGCCACAGAGAGAATTATGACACATTAAAAAAGACATGACAGCATGAAACTTCTACAGCAATACAAACTTTATCTAAAGACCAAAATCAACTGTCACCTGTTCCAAATATGATGTCTCTAGAGCCTAATAAAGAACTGGTTTGTAAAAAAACAAAAGTTAGTTATTTTTATTAAACAAACAACTTTTTAAAATGTTCAAATGACCTATATGTATTCTGTAGGCTATATAATCAAACATGAGTGTTTATTTTAGATTACAAACAGTATTTAGTTCAAAACCGTCCACCATGTGCCACCGAATAAACCTGTCCCACTTTTAGGATTTTTGAGTTGCTCACTCTAGCTGTGACGCAGTCTGCTCATGTGTTAAGTACACACAAACCGACGCTGCCTGATACAGGTCAAACACGAGACAAAAGTAAGAACGTTTTCATTTTCTTGCACAGGAGCCAGTGGCTGAAAAAATACTAGCAGTGAGGCCAAAAATAGTAAAAAAAATAAAATAAAATCGTGGCAAATTGAGCCCTGACTGGAGAATGTGAACTGTATTATTTGATATAACTGCTGCAAGTGATCTCAAACAGAACCTGGAGAACATGGAATGACTTTGGTACAGTTCATCATCTCTGATAAAGCTCCGTGCTGGAGTGTGACAGGGATGCACACTTTTCCTGGGCAATGACATCATTTTTCCATCATGATGCAAACTCACTGGAGACTCACACACAGATTAAATGAGCTTACAAACAATAGCTGCGAGAGAAACAACACACATGAGTGCAACATCAGATCTAATGAGGGGACATTATTCTAACATGGGCCCGGCTCAAACACAGAGGATTAGCTGCACTGACCCTCACAGACAGTTCACACTAACGTCGTCCTGTAAGACTAAACCAGAGCCATACATACAGTACAGTTTTCAGTAGGACTCGAAGCTTTTTTTGAGGGGCCGATACCGATGTCAATATAAAGAGAAGCGTTTGTAGGCTTTGTGTGTGTGTGCATGTAATGAATGAGATTCTGGAGCGCTGATTGTATAATTCTTCTCTTTCGTAAAGTTGGAAAGGATTATCACGTGTGTTCAGCCAATCACATGGCTTCATTCAGTGTCTGCTGTGGCCAGTGGGACACAGAGAGACAGACGTGGGACAGAACAGAGTAGAGTCAGAACAGACTTAAGGCCCGTGCAGACAAGACGCGATCTGTTGCTGCAGTTTTGAAAACCAACGAGGAAGTGGACTGACAGCTGCCGTGAAATATACATATATACTGTATATATCTAGCAAACTCAAAGCTCGCTGCATAAGAGATTATGGACAAGAAAACTAGTCCTCTTGGAATCAGCCCAAAACACCACTATCTCTCTGTTAAGCCCTATGCTCTTTATCCGTGTCGCTCCAGGTAAAAGAAATCTAACTGAAGCAAGTGCAGCAGCGCCTCTCAAATCCATCATTTCTCATCCTGTCTGCACGGGCCTTTAGACTAACTCCTAGTGATCAGTGTAAAAACCCTATTCTTCTCCACAGCACAGGTCAGATTCATTTTGATAGAATTTATTCATCCATCACATACATTTTTAAAAGGACAGAAGAATAAATCATCAAAAACAAACCTTTAAAGGAGACCTATTATGTTAAATACACTTTTCTAAGTTTTCCTTTTAAGTTTTTCATCATTAGTTTACTCAAAGTTATATTTGAATTGATTCATGCATGTTGGAGTAATCTTGTGTTGTTCTTCAGCTGCAGCTCATGTGCTCAGAAATCCCCGTTCTCACCTACCACCTATCCCCTCCCACTTGTCTGTATTTACTTGTTGTAATTCAAAAGATTAAAACTCAAAGTGAAGCCTATCTGGTTCAAAACTGTCCCATATTCACTTTCCAACAATAATAATTTGTTATTTAAAATCTGTTGCTTTTTACAGTTACATTTTAAATGAAGAGGCGGGCTTATCAGTTCTGCAGTTTTGAACAGGAAGTCAGTAGAGCTGTTTCTATTTTTAAGCTGTTTTAGATCAACTTTGTGTTTTACAATGAAGAAAGGTAAATTACTGATCTGAATATGTTTTAGTTTCTTACTAAATATTAAAAAAAACACACACAATAGGTCTCCTTTAAAACATTAATTATGTGGGGTTTTGTAAAAAAAATATATATATATTTTTGTAATTATTTTTATGTATAAAGTCAATAAATAAAACTTAAATAAAAGTTCCGGAACTTGGATGACAACTTTGAAGTCTTGTACTACTTATTTTAAATTAAACATCAGGTTTGTGAAAACACAATATTTAACTGTTAATAAACTTTAGCAACCAGCTCAGAACAGAGACACTTTGAGGTGACTGACATTAGTGTTAAATTGAATGAGCGTGTATTCATCACTTTGTGAGGACCAAAAATTTGCATACACACTCACTTTCTGGGACCTGCCTTCCTTATGGGGACAAAAAGCAGGTCCCCATATGTAAATCCTTCATTATGAGATCAGCAACATTAGGGTGAGGTTTGGTTAAGTTTAGGCAAGTAGCCACTGAGGTTAAGGTTAGGGTAAGGGTCCATGAAATGAATGTAAGTCAATGTAATGTCCCCCTGACAGATGGAAACACAACATGTTTTTTCATATGATAGGTGATCTAAAATTACAACTGACAGAGACATTTTCTGACAGAGCAGTTTCTGGCAATAAAAATAATGAAAACATAGTCAAGCTAACAACTAACATGATTGACTCAAATTGGCAACTGACTCTAAGTGACTTGGTTTATTACCTCTGCAGTTTTGAACAGGAAGACCATTTACCAAGCTCCCAAGATTAAAATCATTTATTCTTAAATACATGAACAAAACAGTAGATCTCCTTGAAATCCCTCTTTAATTAAGTCCTCATGGTAAACTACAAAAGTCACAGCTGCCCAGAGACAGGCTGACTGAGGTGTGCCACATTCACTCTGTACACTCCTTACTTCCTCCTGGTTCACGGTGTTCCAGTGGTCTCCCATCCTTAACCCTGCTCAGACCCGGTCCTGCTTAGCTTGCGTGCTGTGCTGATAACACACTGGGCCGTGACAGCGCGTCCTCACATCCGCTCACTTTTTGTCCTTTACGTTTCCCAATTTCCTCTGTGACATGTGACCTACATGAGCCTGTTTCCATGGAGACAGCTGAGGCTCACAGAATCAGCGGAGAAAAGAGCAACGTCCACGAGGCTTTCTGCTTCTGTGTTTTTACTCAGTCCCACACACACACAGAGCTCACACACGTCTCCTGATCCTTTTCAGACGTGTGCAGCCAGACAAAAGGAGTCAGAGAAATACATCTTCAGATCTGACTTTTAAGAGATTTACACAATGTTATAATAGTGTTCTTTCTCATGGACACACTCATGGGTTAGATTTATTTTTCTTAAACTACTGTATGTCCTGTTCACACAATATTTACCTCGGGATATTTACAGACGTCATCTGAGTTTCTGCTCCCGTGTGAATCGTCCATGTCTGTAAAAATGTCTGTAAAGTTTCCTCCTGTAACTCACCAAAAAAAACTAAAGATTAATAAAACTACAATAAGAAATCTATGACCCGGAAGTACAACAACCTCGTTGTCGTAGCAACAAAATGTCGACAAGATGGATGTTTGAGGAAAAGTTTGGACAAATGAATGTTTGGACTTTGTAAATGAATTATAAGAGAAAGTCTACAACTGTTTCATAATAAATCTGATGTTGTGGATGTGACATTTACACTGCCACAGCTCAGGTCAGCTCATTCACGTTAGAACAAGCTGCAAAAGCATACTAGAATATACTACTAGAAACATACTACATACATACTAGAATATTGTTTGCTTTTCTACTTTTCTTGGCCAGAGATATTGTATCTCACTGGGACCTTCTTGGCTAATTAAAGGATGAATAAAAAACAAATAAAGTAAATGTTAACCTACCCTAAGCTCGAAGTCCTAAACGTACCCATTTCTGTAACTTGAAGCATATGCTGACCTATTAACCAGAAAATGTTACTACGTAGATTTAGTCCATCCGGACCAGAACCTCACGTCACAAGAACAGTTTCTTTCCCTCTGCTGTAGGACTCATGAACACTCCATAAACCTGCAACTCTGTTGATCTCCTGCATTGTCACTTTAACAGTTACATCATCACCTGTCACTTTATTCACTTTATTCATTCGTTCATTTATTCATTATGTTAGTATTATCTTACCTCTTGCACTGACAGACTGCACTGTTGTTTTGATTGTTCTGATTACTGTGTATATTTTTATTGCCTAATTTTTATTGGCCCATTTTTGCATGCCCTTATACTTGATTTTATATATCTTAAATATTTTACTATATTTGATATTTTTTACTAGATTCTTTATCTTTATTTGTGTTTTCTGTGTTATATGTTGCACATTAGCACCGCAGCAAGTTCCTAGTCTGTGAATTCTGTTTGTTCACTGACAATGGCAATAAAATTCTTTCTGATTCTGATTCTGATTAAACAAAGTTTGTTGTTATTTTACGTTTTGGTTTTTAGTAACATATTGACGTAAAAAAAATTGTACGCTTTTGACATTTCGTTGTACATCCACGTTTTCTTTAGAGACGGTTGGTCTACAACCTGATATTCAAGGTTCACAAAGTTGTCTGTGTGGCTAACTAGCAGGGGCGTAGCACCCAATTCTGGGCCCCAGGTACAAACTTAGTGATGGGCCCCCAATACATGATCTTGTGTTTTAATTATTTCGATCTCTCTCGTCATTTTTCTATCATTTGGGTTTATTTCCTTCAAGAATATTCATATAAAGCCTGTTGATTTAATTTCTACAATCCACACACACACATATATAGTGTGGCTTTTTTGGTTTTTGCATGCAAACTAAATGCTTTTTAATGCTACCTTTCAAGATTTGTATCGCCATCAACGCCTAAGAAATAAGACATTTGTGTGTTTTTGTGGTCAAAACCATTGAGTTGGAACCGCTGCCTTCACCCAAATAAGACGAGAAAAAAATTAAATGTGTTTTAATCTTACTCTTTCACATTTTAGCTAACTTGTTTTAAGCTAACTAGTCTAAATGATGCTAAAAACACACTTAGAAAATCCTTGAGACATTTTAGATGTTTTATAATGTTGAAGTTGTGACATTTATTGACACTTTTCAAGTTAATATGTATATTTATAACTGATCATTTGTGTCAAACCCTGGCTATTTGTTCACTGAAAACTGCAAACTAATATTATATTTCTAGCTATTGTATTTGTTAAAATTTTAGCCAATTAATTAGCCACGTTTTACAGAAGATGGAGCTCTTCTGATATCACAAATAGATCTCACAAACAAAATGCTTTTTGGGCCCTTTCCTGTCCTGGGCCCCGGGGAAACTAGCACCATTTACCCCCCCAGTCCGACACCCCTGCTAACTAGTGGTGCTCAGTGAGAACAGGACTGAGTTTACCATGCTAATCCTTTCTCTGAACACTCTGACTGTGACCCTCTGAACATTCTCAGAACACAGCCTTGAAACAATCCGTGTGATGTTTTCAAACGTGGAGTGTTGACTGTGAGCTCCTCGGGGTCTGGGCTCGTTCTAAACATCATGGACGTTCTGCAGGGTTTCAGTCTGAGCAGAGGATAGTCACTAGTCTGCAGTGTAGAAGGTTGTGTTCTGTAATGGTCTGGAGTTTGGACTGAGATGGAGAAACAGTCAGAATATAGTGTCTCTGAAGCAGTTAAAAGAGACAAGAGTTTAGGTCAGGGGTACGTTTATGTACATGGCCTATAGAGACCTCAAAGAGCCTATGTACATCACCTATAGAGACCTCCAAGAGCCTATGTACATGACCTATAGAGACCTCCAAGAGCCTATGTACACCACCTATAGAGACCTCCAAGAGCCTATGTACACCACCTATATAGACCTCCAAGAGCCTATGTACATGACCTATAGAGACCTCCAAGAGCCTATGTACATCACCTATAGAGACCTCCAAGAGCCTATGTACATGACCTATAGAGACCTCCAAGAGCCTATGTACATAGAGACCTCCAAGAGCCTATGCACATCATCTATATAGACCTCCAAGAGCCTATGTTACATCACCTATAGAGACCTCCAAGAGCCTATGTACACCACCTATAGAGACCTCTAAGAGCCTATGTACATAGAGACCTCCAAGAGCCTATGTACACCACCTATAGAGACCTCCAAGAGCCTATGTACGTCACCTATAGAGACCTCCAAGAGCCTATGTACATGACCTATAGAGACCTCCAAGAGCCTATGTACATGACCTATAAAGACCTCCAAGAGCCTATGTACATCACCTATAGAGACCTCCAAGAGCCTATGTACATAGAGACCTCCAAGAGCCTATGCACATCATCTATATAGACCTCCAAGAGCCTATGTACATCACCTATAGAGACCTCCAAGAGCCTATGTACACCACCTATAGAGACCTCTAAGAGCCTATGTACATAGAGACCTCCAAGAGCCTATGTACATAGAGACCTCCAAGAGCCTATGTACATCACCTATATAGACCTCCAAGAGCCTATGTACATGACCTATAGAGACCTCCAAGAGCCTATGTACATCACCTATAGAGACCTCCAAGAGCCTATGTACATGACCTATAGAGACCTCCAAGAGCCTATGTACATAGAGACCTCCAAGAGCCTATGCACATCATCTTATAGACCTCCAAGAGCCTATGTACATCACCTATAGAGACCTCCAAGAGCCTATGTACATCACCTATAGAGACCTCCAAGAGCCTATGTACACCACCTATAGAGACCTCCAAGAGCCTATGTAACCCACCTACAGAGACCTCCAAGAGCTATGTACACCACCTATAGAGACCTCCAAGAGCCTATGTACACCACCTACAGAGACCTCCAAGAGCCTATGTACACCACCTACGAGACCTCCAAGAGCCAGTACACCACTACAGAGACCTCCAAGAGCCTATGCACATCATCTATATAGACCTCTAAGAGCCTATGTACACCACCTATATAGACCTCCAAGAGCCTATGTACATGACCTATAGAGACCTCCAAGAGCCTATGTACATGACCTATAGAGACCTCCAAGAGCCTATGTACACCACCTATAGAGACCTCTAAGAGCCTATGTACATAGAGACCTCCAAGAGCCTATGTACATAGAGACCTCCAAGAGCCTATGTACATCACCTATATAAACCTCCAAGAGCCTATGTACACCACCTATATAGACCTCCAAGAGCCTATGTACATGACCTATAGAGACCTCCAAGAGCCTATGTACATCACCTATAGAGACCTCCAAGAGCCTATGTACATGACCTATAGAGACCTCCAAGAGCCTATGTACATAGGACCTCCAAGAGCCTATGCACATCATCTATATAGACCTCCAAGAGCCTATGTCACATCACCTATAGAGACCTCCAAGAGCCTATGTACATCACCTATAGAGACCTCCAAGAGCCTATGTACACCACCTATAGAGACCTCCAAGAGCCTATGTACACCACCTACAGAGACCTCCAAGAGCCTATGTACATCACCTATAGAGACCTCCAAGAGCCTATGTTACACCACCTACAGAGACCTCCAAGAGCCTATGTACACCACCTACAGAGACCTCCAAGAGCCTATGTACACCACCTACAGAGACCTCCAAGAGCCTATGCACATCATCTATATAGACCTCTAAGAGCCTATGTACACCACCTATATAGACCTCCAAGAGCCTATGTACATGACCTATAGAGACCTCCAAGAGCCTATGTACATGACCTATAGAGACCTCCAAGAGCCTATGTACACCACCTATAGAGACCTCTAAGAGCCTATGTACATAGAGACCTCCAAGAGCCTATGTACATAGAGACCTCAAGAGCCTATGTACATCACCTATATAAACCTCCAAGACCTATGTACACCATATAGAGCCTCCAAGAGGCCTATGTACATGACCTATAGAGACCTCCAAGAGCCTATGTACATCACCTATAGAACCTCCAAAGAGCCTATGTTACATGATCCTATAGAGACCTCCAAGAGCCTATGTACATAGAGACCTCCAAGAGCCTATGCACATCATCCTATATAGACCTCTCAAGAGCCTATGTACATCACCTATAGAGACCTCCAAGAGCCTATGATACACCAACCTATAGAGACCTCTAAGAGCCTATGTACATAGAGAGACCTCCAAGAGCCCTATGACACCACCTATAGAGACTCCAAGAGCCTATGTACGTCACCTATAGAGACCTCCAAGAGCCTATGTACATGACCTATAGAGACCTCCAAGAGCCTATGTACATGACCTATAAAGACCTCCAAGAGCCTATGTACATCACCTATAGAGACCTCCAGAGCCTATGTACATAGAGACCTCCAAGAGCCTATGCACATCATCTATATAGACCTCAAGAGCCTATGTACATCATCCTATAGAGACCTCCAAGAGCCTATGTACACCACTATAGAGACCTCTAAGAGCCTATGTACATAGAGACCTCCAAGAGCCTATGTACATTAGAGACCTCCAAAGCCTATGTACATCACCTATATAGACCTCAAGAGCCTATGTACACCACCTATATAGACCTCCAAGGCCTATGTACACCACCTATATAGACCTCCAAGAGTATATGTACATCACCTATAGAGACCTCCAAGAGCCTATGTACATCATGACTATATAGACCTCCAAGAGCCTATGTACACCACCTATATAGACCTCCAAGAGCCTATGTACATGACCTATAGAGACCTCCAAGAGCCTATGTACATCACCTATAGAGACCTCCAAGAGCCTATGTACATGAGACCTATAGAGACCTCCAAGAGCCTATCTACATAGAGACCTCCAAGAGCCTATGCACATCATCTATATAGACCTCCAAGAGCCTATGTACATCACCTATAGAGGACCTCCAAGAGCCTATGTACATACCTATAGAGACCTCCAAGAGCCTATGTACACCCACCTATAGAGTACCTCCAAGAGCCTATGACAGCCACCTACAGAGACCCAAGAGCCTTGTACATTCACCTATAGAGACCTCCAAGAGCCTATGTACACCAACCTACAGAGACCTCCATAGCTATGTACACCACCTACAGAGACCTCAAGAGCCTATGTAACACCATACAGAGACCTTCCAAGAGCCTATGCACATCATCTATTATAACCTCTAAGAAGCCATGTACACCACCTATATAGGACCTCCAAGAGCTATGCTACCATGACTAGTAGAGACCTTCCAAGAACCATGTACATACCTATATAGACCTCCAAGAGGCCTATGTACATGACCTATTAGAGACCTCCAAGAGCCACTGTACCATGACTATATTGGACCTCCAGAGCCTATGTACATCACCTAAGAGACCTCCAACGAGCCTATGTACATCACCTATAAAGACCTTCAGAGAGCCTATGTTACATTAAGAGACCTCCAAAGCCTATGTCCATCATCTATATAGACCTCAAGAGCCTAGTGTACACCACCATATAGAGACTTCAAGAAGGGCCTATGTTTACGTCACCTATAGAGACCTGCCAAGAGCCTAGGTACACACCGTATAGAGACCTCCAAGAGCCTATGTACGTCACCTATAGAAACCTCCAAGAGCCTATGTACACCCTATAGAGACCTCCAGAAGCGTATGTACATCACCTATGGAGAACCTCAGAAGCCTATGCACATCACCTATAGAGACCTCCAGAAGCTTATGTAGATCACCTATAGAGACCTCTAGAAGCTTATGTAGATCACCTATAGAGACCTCCAAGAAGCCTATGTACATCGCCTATAGAGACCTCCAAGAGCCTATGTACACCACCTATATAAACCTCCAAGAGTATAATGTACATCACCTATAGAGATCTCTAGAAGCTTATGTAGATCACCTATAGAGACCTCCAGAAGCCTATGCACATCATGTTCAAACGCTTCTTTGCTTTAGCGTCAAGTGACCATGAACGCCAGTCCAATAGCCTCATGTAATAAATGTTGTGCCCTGTTTAACAAACTTAGACACAATTTATGAGTCTTGAGTATAATTAATTGATAATGACAAAAAAAGAAAAAGGCGAGAGACAAGTAGAAAACAATGTGGTGTTGGCATAGAGCAGCTACGATATCCACACAGTCATAAACACATCTGAACTACACAAATGATGCTCCAGCATCAACAAATTCACATTGTAAACTATGAGCACAAAGAGTCAAATATTCACCTGAAGAAACACGTCGAGTGTCAGCTCAGCTCCTCCTCCTGAGTTTTTTAAAAGTGTGTTTTTGCCTGTGAATGCAGTGATTTGGCACGATCCCCAAAAACAGTGAGTTTAAGAGCAAAGCCTGTAGCACTTCTCTGGGGTAAAATAAATGTGTCTCGTTTGTTTCTTGTTGACCATTTAAAGGCAAACAAGATGGCGGTCGCTGGAGGGGCTTTAATAAAGGTTCCGTGGTGACAGTGAAGGCTCAAGGACAGGTAGAATTGAATCAAGGCCCTGCAGTGAGCTTCCTGAACCTGACTGTTTCACTCCAAAAGCACATTTCCCAACAATTACCTTACTTCATCAGATTATTTGATGTTTTGCTTTTACTTAGGGACTAGAAACTAGCACTTTTTGTAATCATGGTAAAGCATGGATGACACTAACTGTATCTTCAGTACATGTTTAAGATGTGCACTTATCTTGAATTCAAAATGGTTTGTTTCCACCTTGTGAGGAAATTGAGAAAGGACTCGGCTGTTTTTGCTCATAAAATAATAACTCAGGTTACAACTTCATGAAACATTTTTCATGTTCCATGTGACAACCAAGCCCATGCTCCATGGAACATAACCCCTCGCTTGTGCTGCATGTGGACCTGATGATACTCCTGTCGTAACAGAGTAACAGTGACGCACAGACAGAAGGAGAGAACTACAAACAAATCCTTACTCTGGCCACGCCTCCTGAACTCATACATCGGGTTTAAATCAGTGTCCAGAAGGACAGAAAAGGTTTGAACTAGGACCAAACCAGATCAAAAGCAAAATTAAACAATAAATCTTCTGCTCTGTTGTAAAGTCATTAAAGAATCCATAAATATAATTTCTGCATCTGCAGGATATCAGACACAAAATCACTTTTTTTTCCCGATGTCCCCACTGCATTTCCTTTGCAGGCAACAGATAATGCTCTAACTTCATTCCTGATGTGAGAAACACCCGAGTGTCATTTGTGCTTTAATCCACAAATAATAATACTAAGATACTAAAGCAAATGTTCAGGAGCATGTTCACGTCCTCACTCAGTGATGCAATCTGCCCTGGGGCAGCTCACCAGCACTCACTGTTGACTATTTTTGTGTTAGCAGAAGTAAGTATACACATCCCATGCCTTCAGCATGGGCTCATTTTGTAGCTCTCGCACGGGGCGGGGTAGTGGCTGATCAGCAAGAGCGAACGGTCTTCCCCATACATCATCGTTGCAGAACCAATACGCCCTATGCCCTGCTGGGGGCTCAGGCCTAATAATAAGAAAATTGCAAAAATAATCTAGCCATAGCCACGGCAACAACATGTTATAACGTTTTCGGAAAGCTCTTGGCCTTGCGCATGTCCCCGTGAGGTGGAAAGTGTCTGTCAAAGTCGGAACCCCCATTGACTCCCCATTGATTTACATGTATTTTAGCAGTTACAAGGATACTGAGTAGGGCTTGATTCCAGGAGTTTACTTTTAGGGGTTGGGCCCCGTAACACAACCTCCCCATGACACAACCTCCTCGTAACAAACCTCCCGTAACACAACCTCCCCGTAACACAACCTCCCATAACCCCGTAACACAACCTCCCCATTGAACACAACCTCCTCATAACACAACCTCCTTGTAACACAAACTCCTTGTAACACAAACCTCCCTCATAACACAACCCTTCCCCATGACACAACCTCCCCATGACACAACCTCCCGTAACACAACCTTCCCCGTAAACAACCTCCCATGGACACAACCTCCTCGACACAACTCCCATAACACAACCTCCCCATAACACAACCCCCCGTAACACAACCTCCTCATAACACAACCTCCCATAAACACAACCTCCTCATAACACAACTCCTCATAACACAACCTCCCATACACACCTCCTCATACACAAACCTCCTCATAACACAACCTCCCTGTAACAACAACCTCCCCGTACACAACCTCCCGTAAACACAACCTCCTCGAACAACGAAGCGACTCCCCGAATAAACAACCTAACTCTGTGTACACACACAACCTCCCGTAATAAAATCACTCAACGTTTGCCCGCCACACACATAGCGCTGCGCCCGTAACCACGAAACCTCCCCGTAAGATACAATACGCGTCTCGCGATAACACAACCTCGCCCATTAACGACATGCGAATACGCCCATATGCACAACCCCTCCACACACGATTAACAGGCAATACCTCCCCTGGCTCTACTGACACACCTACATACCCACGAACACAACACTCCCCGTAGAACACACTCTCTTCTATAACAGCATATCCGTCCCCGTAGTGACACAGATCATCCTCCAGTACACAGCACTATAACCTGCCAGAGCTAACACAAACCTCCTCAATAAAACACTTACCTCTCTCTTACAACAACTTACTCCCTGTAATCGATCTATTACCCCACTCCATGACATAATCCAGAGCACCTCTCCCGTTACAACACACCTCATTATATGCTACAACCTCCCCGAACGACAACCTCCCGCGTTAACTTACAACCTCCTCATAAACAACAACCTCCCCGTAACACACCTCCCGTAACCACAACACCCCTATACACAACACCAACTTCTGCGACCTATGAATAATCACACAACGCTCCTCATAACACTATAACCGCCCCGTAAACACATACCTCCCTATAACATAACTCTGCCCCAACCCCCCACTATGTAACACAAACCTCCCAGCCAAACATCATAGCTTCCTCGTTAAACATATCAACTTTCCTCGTAACAAATGGAGCCTCTCTCGAATACACACCTCCTCGAGACAGCAAACTCCTAACGTAACACTATACCCCTCATAACACGAACCTCCTAAGACACAAACCGTCCTGCGATATACAATTACCTCCTCATAACACACCTCCCACGTTAACACAACCTCCTGAACACGAACTCCCTAGTCACACAACATCCCCGTAACCACAACTCTAAGATAACACAACCTCCTCGGGTAACACACAAGCTGCTCCCCGTAACACAACCGTCACCGTAACACAAACCCCCCTAACACAACCCTCACTCATCACACAAAGCCTCCCATCATAACACACCTCCGTAACACAACCTCCCATAACACAATCCCCCCAAACAGGCAACCCCCAGTAACACAACCTCCCGCATAAAACACAGAACCTCCCAATAACACACACCTTCCCAGTTAACACAACCTCCCCATAACAACTCCTCATAACACAAACCTCCCATAACACAACCTCCCCATAACACAACCTCCCCATTAAACACAACCTCCCCATAAACAAACCCCCGTACACACAACCTCCCCGGTAACACAAACCTCCCCGTAACACAACCTCCAGTCAAACACAACCTCTCATTAAGCACACACCTCCCTAACAACAACCTCCTCATAACACAACCTCCACCATGACAACAAACGCCCAGTACACACAACCCTCCTCATACCACAACCTCCCCGTAACACACACCTCCTTAACAACCTCCCAGACACAACTCCCATAACACTACCTCCCATAACACAACCTCCGTAACACAACCTCCCAGTAACACAACCTCCTCATAACACAACCTCCCCGTAACACAACCTTCCTCGTAACACAACCTCCAGACACAACCTCCCATAAACACAACCTCCCAGAACACAACCTCCCCGTAATGCACAACCTCCCTTAAACCACAACCCTCCTCGTAACACAACCTCGCCCGTAACACAAAACCTCCCCGTAACACAACCCCCGCATAACACAAGCCTCTCCCATAACACAACCTCCCCATGACACAACCTCCCCGTAACACAACCTCCTGTAACACAACCGCTGACACAACCTCCCGTAACACAACCTCCCCTGACACAACCTCCCCGTAACACAACCAGCCCCAGTCTCCTCTCAGCGCTCACCACAGACTTTGAACAGGCCTGTTTTTCCATCTGTGGTTCGATGCTGTAGGTTACTCCAGCGCCTGGTCACGATGCCTTCACTTCACACACACTTTCTCAGCTTTTGTTCACACACGCGGCGGGTGTGAGATTCAGGGACCCGAGCGGAGTCTGTACAAACCGGCGCTGCTCAAACTGGTCTGAAGTCTGCCACGGGATTCAGCTCCAAGATAAATGTGCTCAAGGGGAAAATGTTACTTACAATCTAGTTTCTTGGTATCATAAAGCTTCTTTACACATTTCCTGATTCTGATCATCTAAACAATGTGATAGCTCCAACTCATGTGAAACTTTTGTGTTGTAAATGTTCATTAAAGCTTGATGGTGATATTTTTGTCAATTGATCACTCGTGTTGTTGTTGTTGTTGTTGATCTAATTCGTATCAGTTAGAAAGCACAGTGCAAACCTTTTTCTGAATTTTCTGGCATCAAAAACTTTCTTTGGGTTGATTTTATTTTTTCTTGGTTTTAGACAAATCATTGAGACACTGAAGCTAGTTTTGTTTTTAGTCGAAACTAATCGATTGGTAAGTCAACCAAGAATGTCATTAGTCAATCCAGTCAAGCCCTGATTTTTCTGGATCATTCAATAATTAGTTTAACACATGCTGAATGCTTGGTTTGAAACAATGTCGTCATCGAGATGTATCAAAACATTACTAAAATAATCATTTTTGTCAATATCGCCCAGCCCTATGTACAAGTTTAAAGGTACAGGCAACAGGCCATTCTGATCACTAGAAGCAGCACAAGAGGACACTGAGAGTCTGTGTGAAACAGATCTGAGTTTGAAGAGCAGTGTACAGCAGGACACAGTGAGTGAGAAACAGAGTACAGCAGACACAGAGTGAAGAAACAGCAGCTACAGCAGACACAGAGAGAAGAGAACAGAGTACAAGACACAGAGTGAAGAAGAGAACAGAGTACAGCAGCAGACACAGCAGACTGAAGAGAACAGAGTAACAGCAGACACAGAGTGAAGAGAACAGTGCAGAGATACAGCAGACACAGAGTGAAGAAAGAACAGAGTACGAGTGAAGAGCAGAGACACAGAGTGAAGAGAACAGCGTACAGCAGACACAGAGTGAAGAGAACAGAGTACAGCAGACACAGAGTGAAGAGAACAGCGTACAGCAGACACAGAGTGAAGAGAACAGAGTACAGCAGACACAGAGTGAAGAGAACAGCAACAGCAGACACAGAGTGAAGAGAACAGCAGAGCACAGAGTGAAGAGAACAGCTACAGCAGACACAGAGTACAGCAGACACAGAGAGAACAGAGTACAGCAGACACAGAAGTGAAGAGAACAGAGTACAGCAGACACAGAGTGAAGAGAACAGAGTACAGCAGACACAGAGTGAAGAGAACAGCAGACACAGAGTGAAGAGAACAGAGTAACAGCAGACACAGAGATGAAGAGAAATCGTACAGCAGACACACAGAGTGAAGAGAACAGAGACAGCAGACACAGAGTGAAAGAACAGAGTACAGCAGACACAGAGTGAAGAGAACAGAGTAACAGATACAGCAGACACAGAGTGAAGAGAACAGAGTACAGCAGACCACAGAGAGAAGAGAACAGAGTACAGCAGACACAGAGTACAACAGGACACAGAGAGAAGAAACAGCAGCACACAGAGTGAAGAGAACAAGAGAGAGAACAGAGTACAGCGGACACAGAGTGAAGAGAAACAGAGTACAGTCAGACACAGAGTTGAAGAGAGACAGAAGAAGAGAACATACCTGCCAGACACAGCATAGAGTGATACACCAGAACAGAGTACAGAGAACAGATCGTACAGCTAGACACAGAGCCAGAGAATCAGAGTACAAGCAGACAAGAACAGAGTACAGCAGACACAGACAGCAAGTGAAGAGAACGAGTACAGCAGACACGAGAGAAGAGAATCAGAGTAAGGCATGACAAGTTAACAGCAGACACAGAGTGAAGAGAACGCGTACAGCTAGCACACAGAGTGAGAGAACCAGAGTAACAGCAGACACAGTAGTTGAAGAGAACAGAGTACAGCAGACACAGAAGAGAAAGAGAACAGAGTACAGCAGAACACAGAGTGAAGAGAACAGCGTACAGCAGACACAAGTGAAGAGAAACAGAGTACAGCATGGACACAGATGAAGAGAACAGAGTACAGCAGACACAGAGATGAAGAGAAATCGTACAGCAGGAACATTAGTGAAGAGTAACAGAGAACAGCAGAC
>CM076395.1:5689162-5717425 GCA_038363315.1 Mugilogobius chulae | reverse complement strand
ACTCTTCAATTAGACACAAAGACAGACAAATGCCACTTTACGAGCTGCTGTTCCGTCAGGGAGGCCGTGAGACTGGCGCCAGTGTAGCGCAAAGTGTAGCAGCATGTCCAATTACGTAACCTGAAACAGGAGGCTGCAGTTTCACGGACCACACTTGAGCTCCGGGCCGCGCGGATAAGGCTTCATTTCTCAAAACAACTGAATGAACAGAGTTTTGACGGTCTGATTTCAAGAGGATTTGTGCTTTTAACCAGAATCGCTGGACAGACAAACACTGATGTTTATTCAGATTCATAAACTTGGCGACAAATCGCACCTGCAGTTTCCAGTTTCCTGGTTTGGTTTTCTCACATCGACTCGCACCAAAGAACCGAGAGCTCCTCCTTTTTATGACGTTGAAGCGAATAGACGCCTGTGAACAACGCGTTTTATTCTCGCGTCTGACGCGGGTTTTGCTTGTTTTCTGCGTTCAACGCTAGGCGTCTGGCGCGTATTTGACGCCCCATATCTGAATGTACCATAAGACAAATGTAGACTGTAGAATTTGTATTTTATTTTTGTATAGTGTTTCGCGACCCACTTGATAGACGTCCGACCCACCAGTTGGGAACTAATGCATTATCTATTTAAATAAGACTATTTTTTCCCTAAAACATTCCAAACCAATAAACCAAACATAATGTAATTTTTTGCCCTTTAGTCCAGTCCTTTGTCCCTGAGTGTGTGTTTCCATGTGTGGATAAATGTGTCACATTTCAATGGTTGCTCTTGTTCATGTTGTTGTTGTGTCCACAGACGCTCACAGCTCACACTCTGTCCGTCTCTAAACTCCTGTTCATCTTCGACGGCTTCGACGAGAGCAGACTGTCTCTGGACTTTAACTGTCAGCTCATCTCTGAGGTCACACAGAGGTCAGAGGTCAGCGTGCTGTTAGTGAACCTCATCAAAGGCACTCTGCTTCCTACTGCCCTTATATGGATCACCTCCAGACCAGCAGCAGCCAATCAGATCCCAGCACAGTGTGTGCACAGGGTCACAGAGGTCAGGGGCTTCATCACTGAGCGTCAGAAGGAGGAGTACTTCAGGAAGAGGTTCACAGATGAGAGCAGTGTAAGACAGTCCTGTCCCACATCAGAACCTCCCGCAGCCTCCACATCATGTGCCAGATCCCAGTCTTCTGCTGGATCACAGCCACAGTCCTGGACCACATGTTGAGCAATGAGAGCAATGAGAGCGGAGCACTGCCCCAGACACTCAGCGACATGTACGCCCACTTCCTGTTGGTGCAGACACAGAGGAAGAGGAAGTATCAGCCAACATCTCAGACCACACAAGAGAAAAAGAGTTTATCACCTGATCTGTTCATGTCTGGACAAAAGCAGAGACCAGAGAAAACACTGGAGCTGACAGAGACAGAAACAGAAAAAGACGTCCTCCTGAAGCTGGGCAGACTGGCCTTTGAACATCTGCAGAAAGGAAACATCATGTTCTACCAGGAAGACCTGGAGCAGGTGGGTCTGGACCTGACCGAGGCCTCGGTCTACTCAGGACTCTGTACAGAGATCTTCAAACGAGAGAGTGTCATCTTCAACAAATCAGTCTACTGCTTCGTCCACCTGAGCGTCCAGGAGTTTTTGGCAGCAGTTTACCTGCTCCACTGTTTTGGAAGAGACAAACAGGTTGTTTTAAACTTTCTTGCTTTAAATGTAAATACACATTTAAATGCCACCTTCTTTCTCAAATATTGTCTTGACAAATCTCTGAAGAGTTCAAACGGCCACCTGGACCTGTTTGTGCGCTTCCTTCATGGCCTCAGTCTGGACTCCAACCAGAGACTTTTAGGAAGTCTGCTGAGTCCAGTAAAACTATCAGAAATCCCAAAGTCATTCGGAATCTGAAAGAGATGAGCTCAGAGGAAGTGTCTCCAGACAGAAGCATCAACATCTTCCACTGTCTGATGGAAATGAAGGACCAGTCTCTTCTGCAGCAGATCCAGGACCTCCTGAAGTCTAGAGGAGGATCACAAGAGGAACTGTCTGAGTTCCAGTGCTCGGCTCTGGCCTACATGCTGCAGATGTCAGAGCAGGTCCTGGAGGAACTGGACCTAGAGAAGTACAAGACGTCTGCTGGAGGTCGAAAGAGACTGATCCCAGCGGTGAGGAACTGCAGGAAGGCTCGGTCAGTCCTCATTCACAAACAGCAGCTTCACACACCTGTGTTAGGACTCATCCAACACATTTACATTCAACATCTGCTTACAGGTTTGTTCAGTGTGAACTCTCAGAGATTGAATGTGAAGTGGTGGCCTCAGCGGTGAAGTCCAGCCCCTCACATCTGAAAGAACTGGATCTAAGTCTGAATAATCTGAGTGACTCAGCAGTGTCTGTGCTGTGTGCTGGACTACAGAGTCCTCACTGTGAACTCTCCACTCTCAGGTCAGTCTCCTCTGTCACAAAACACAAGCCTTGTTCTGCTGGAGTCAAGCTACAAAATGTGGTTTATTTTACAACAGTCGCCACATATTCAGGGAGAAATCAGGCAAAAACTGATTTGATTGAAGGAATGAGCAATGGACTGCTAAAATATTACTTTCAACAAGATTTTGATTTTATTTTATTTTTTGAAAGTTTTTTAGGAATTTCAAAATCTGCTTTTAATAGAATAAAATCCAATAAAACAAAAGAAATAAAATAAAAGTGACAGTGTTTTTGTTTGTTTGTCATTTGTCTGACTTTTTACTTTGTCTGACTTAAATTGACATTAAACCCAGATCCTACTTTAACATAATCAATAGTTTAGATTTTCCTCTTTGTTTCTCATGAGTCTTATTGTAGCTCCTCAAACACAACACTGCACATGGTTTGTGGAGAACGAGCACATTTAATCTCCTTCTCAAATGTCATGAAACGCTGTGAAAACTACAGGACAAGGAAACACAGGACAATGAGACATTCTATCTTAGCTTTTTGTTCACAAAATGTTCCATAAACAAATGAGCTGCCTCTGTCTGCCTGTCACTTCAGAGTCTTTGGACATTAAACAGTCAGTTTGTGCATCTTTAGCTCTATATAACATACAGTGTAATTAACAGAACATAAAAGCAAAACTACAGAATTACACAAGTATAAAACACTTCTGCAGCTGGTTAGCTAACAGTTGTAAGCTGCCTTTAGCGAGGCTCTGACTCTGAAGTCTTTGACATGTGAGGCTGTATGTACGTCTGTGTCATTAGCACATTCAACCTGATGAAAGAACTTATGGAGAACATTGTGGTCCAACTTATGTTTCTCTGGACATTAACCACATCATGTTTTTTTTATTCAGTATATTTTATAAATCTATTCTCCTTAAACCTTCTTTTAAAGTGGATTCTATTTGGACTTGCTTTGAGCTCCATATTCAGGGAGTTCCACAGTTTAACTCCAAATATGGAGATGGAAACACTTTTTCTCACTGCAGATTTTCCTCACCTTGAAATTACACTTTGAACATTACTTGTGCAGTTTTAAATGGGACAAGATCAACTCATTTGAGGAGTTTTGACTGTAGGAAGAACTGATGAGTGTACAGCTTTCCTGAACACTTTTAGAAAGATCTGGAGCTTCATCAGAACTACTATAAGACCACAGGCTTTAAGGAAGGATTATTTCAGTCTATTGTCTAGTATTTGACAAAAATAGCATTTCCTACATTTATACTTCATGTTAAGAATGTTTTTTTAAGCACAATTTATACATCTCTGGACATTAACCACATCATGTTTTCTTTATTCAGATTGGATAACTGTGGTTTGTCAGAGATGAGCTGTTCCTCTCTGGCCTCATCTCTGAAGTCCAACCTTCACATCTCAAACACCTAAACCTGGGCTTTAACATAGTGTCTGATTCAGGAGTGTCTCATCTGTGTGGTTTTCTGCAGAGTCCAGACTGTCGACTGGAGACTCTCAGGTCAGTTCACTGTCTCTTACTTGTGGCATGTGTTACAGATACGAGTCAATAGTCGTAGATAAAGTTTTAAACATCATTTATTTAGAACACAGAAAATAATTAGGTTTTCCCAGTATTACTCGTAAACAGGCATAGATAATTTGCTTTCTGAAACCTGAATGAACTCTTGTGTAAGGCGACCAATCGCAAACCAACCCACTGCAATCAGGTATAAACACTACAAAATACCGCATGCAAGCACTGCAAAGTCAGGTTTGATTACAGTTTTTATTACCCTGATAGAGTTTTTTAGGGAAGTGACTAACCAAAACGAACAGACAGACAGACAAACAAAAATAAAGTTAGTTTGCCTTCACATAGGCCAACAACCTGCCTCCAAACCTAGGCGGATTACCTAAAAATAAACCAAAAACATAAACCCAAAACAAAAGGACAGCAGAGAGCAATGTTCACTGTAAAAAGATTAAAATACAAAATTACAAACACTGTTAAATCAATACATTTAATCTAGAAAAATCTAAAAAATGCTGTGCCTTTGTGTCGTAATTGGCTCACACACAATTCTCAACGCCACCACATCATGGGCTACCACAGGCCTTTGTATCAGAAACCTCGTGTGGCCCTGCCATGAGACAAAAATTAAAAACACTAGTAACATGGCTCCCACGGAAACTGCCACTACGCGGGCAAACAGCCGACTTCCCCTTAGACCCTCGCTTGGCTGTGGGGCTGCAGCGACACCCCAAGGTACCACCGTTACACATGTTTAAGCTCAGCTCAAGTCAGAGTAAAATGTATTTGGGGAAACCAAGTGTAACAGAAGAAATGTCCAGACAGAACATGGGATTTAATATTTAAAATGTATGTGATTGGAAATAAAAATAAACAATATTTTCCCAACAACCACAGTGATTTGAAAAAGGTGATCACAGCTTGAACAACTTTTTACTGAAGCTCAGTACTGCCAATCTCTACTTTTTGTTTTTTTTCCAGTTGTTTTTATGAGATTTATCATTTCATGAGAAATTTTATGAGAACTATCAAGTAATAACGTGATAAAACTGAAAGAAAAAAAATGATCAGGTAAAAACGTGACGTAGGTAATTACCTGATTCGTTGTGCAATAATATACAAATATTAAATTAGAAAAATTTATCAGGTAATTACTTGATACTCAGGTAATAGTGTGATAATATCAGGTAATAACGTGATACAAATATTAAAAAAAATTATATTAGGAGGTGATAATACCAAGTAATTTTCTGACAATTATTTTTATTTTTTATATTTGTATCACATTATTACCTGATAGTATCATGTTATTACTTGATAGTTATCATGACATTTTGTCATTCAACCGGAAAAAAAGTAGAGATTGTCGACTTTTCATACATTTATTCTTCATTTTATGAATGTCTTTTAAGCACAATTTATACATCTCTGGACATTACCACATCATGTTTTCTTTATTCAGATTGTATAAGTGTGGTTTGTCAGAGATGAACTGTTCCTCTCTGACCTCAGCTCTGAAGTCCAACCCTTCACACCTCACACTCCTGGACCTGAGCTTTAACAGTGTGTCTGATTCAGGAGTGTTCATCTGTGTGGTTTTCTGCAGAGTCCAGACTGTCGACTGGAGACTCTCAGGTCAGTTCACTGTCTCTTACTTGTGTCATGTTTCAGAGCTTTCAGAAAAGAGCTCAGACCAATAAGCTCTAGTATTAGTCTGAACTTGTTGTCACAGTTGGACAGAGTCAACATTAGTTGTTCTGATGTAAAAATACTGCTGTTGGTAAATAAATTAATATTATAAGTAAAAAGTGGCGACTCACATCAAAGTAAAATTTATTTGTAGAAACTACTGCTCTGAAGTAAGTGTGACAGAGGATCTGTTTGATCATAACATGGGATATATCATTTTAAGTTTATGAATCTGGAACAAAACAAACAAAAATATACAGGTTCATATATTTCTAAAACAATTCCCAAAGATTAGAAACAGTGATCGTCTGTGAATAACTTCATACTGTTGCCATTAAACATTTCCAAACTTTGATTCAAGAGAGTTTTGCCTCATGAGAAAAACGACTTAAATAAAAGTAAAAGTATTGATCCAAAAATGACTCACATCCGAGTCAAATGTTTTTTTGGGGGGGGAATTAATGTTCTGATGTAAATGTGACAGGAATTGTCTGCACAAAACATGAGGTTTATCATTTCAAGTTTATTTAATGAAAAAAAAAAAGAAAGAAAATATGATCAGAAAAAGGTGAATCAGTTATGTTTTTCTTACTTTTATCTAATTTTTTAGAATATTATTTTTTATTCACAGTGTGTTTGTTTGGACATTACCCACATCATGTTTTCTTTATTCAGATTGTGGGACTGTGGTTTGTCAGAGATGAGCTGTTCCTCTCTGGCCTCAGCTCTGAAGTCCAACCCTTCACATCTCAAACACCTGGACTTGATGTGTAACAGTCTGAAAGAACCAGATGTGAAGGAGCTCCTGGAGCTTCAACACAGCTCTCACTGTCGACTGGAGACACTGAAGTGAGTAGTGACTTTATGGCTCTGTTTTGAGTCTGGAGAAGTTTGCACTGATTTATTTCTGTTCTCAAACTGACACATGCTTTAGTCCTGTTCTAATCCTGGTTTAGTCCTGATGGAGACACTTTAGTCCTGTTCTAATCCTGGTTTAGTCCTGATGGAGACGCTTTAGTCCTGTTCTAATCCTGGTTTAGTCTGGATTGAGTTAGGACACAGGCTTTTCCAAGTTGAATTAAGCAATTTCTCACCTCTGCTCTTCACAGGTGGAAGTAATGAAGATCTTAACCTCGTGAGCAGATCTGAGCCCAGACACAAGAAACACAAATACTACTTTTAGAAATAAATGTTTAAAAGATCTTTTCATCTTTTCTTCTCACCACAGATTACATGAATTCTCAATGACTCCTGTTTTACTCCACAAAGTCCTGCTGTTCTTTTGTCATTTTCTGTTTCCCTGGTTTTAAAGTCTCTGCACCAAAATGTTGAACATGCTATAAATGTAAATAAACAATAATTTACTGTCATATAAAGCTTTTTACAGCAGTCACATGTTTTGCTCACTTACCTAATGCATTCTGAGCCTCATTTTATTTTATGAATAAAAAATATAATTATAGAATTTAATAAAAGTACAAGAACTATGCAAAGCTTTAACAAAATAGGCCAGAGCTGTCCCAACTGAAAAGGTCTTGTTGTGTTGAATTGTGTTGACTGAATGTTTTATTGTTTATTTTATTATTTTTTCTTTTCTCTAAAATAAGCGTACATTCATGCTTTTTTATATTTTATACACTCTGGGGAAAAAATGTATGTGAAAATAGGTGGCATCTATAAGTGAAGTGAGATAGAAATTAAAAGTATGCATTAAAATTATTAAAATCAGAAATAGCCAATAAAAATTAGGAAATGAGCATTTGGTCTTGAAAAGTGTTACTTAATTTATTAGGCTATAACTGATAACTGAACAATTAGTTTGATGGCAGGTTGTCCTGTAACGAAAGTTCGAATGTCCCAGCTTTAGGCAGGCCCTGAACGCACCAACGCAACATGGATCGGATCTGCGGAGGAATCATGTCAATGTGCTCGCTGAAACTACTCATCTGTAAGTGACAAACAAGTGTTTGTGTAAAACCGGTTTGTACATCTGTAAATAGTTTTGTGCGTAACAATTTTACAGCTTCTTTGCGATTCACAAACCCTAGACACAACTTAGCTTTTGCTCACTTTCACAATTTTAAGAACACTGCTGATTATTATTACTTGAAAATTACAATGGTATACTCAATTGAAACAACACGCAATTTTTACTTTCACTTTATTGCATTTAAGTCCCAGAGCTTTAAATAGGATTAAATAGAAGCACACTATACATAAGAAAATAAATAATTACTGTATGTCACTTTTCTTTTATCAGTACATTCTGCTATCACATATAAATATTTGTCCTCCATCTTAGGTTGTGGCTTCAGCAGAACTGGATGAGCTCTCTCTTGCTGCAGCCTTTCTCACAGCACAAGTCCGAGATCTTCAGAGCGGTGCGTCTCATCCGAGCGGACAGGGGGAGCCAGCGAGCCACCAGAGCCTCCATGTCGTCCTCCTGTCCGGGCTGTGGGGGAGGACGGAGGGGGGGTGCTGACCCGGGATGGACGAGGCACCGGAGACTCCTGCAAAAAAAAAACAACATGAAGGTTAGAACGTCAGTTAGACTCTTGATAAATACTCTCTGTGCACGGAACGTTAGTTGGCTTGTTTATATTCAAACTAGCCGACTTTTGAGCATTTCCTGTGTAATTCATTTCTATGGGGTTTTCAGTATCTCAATCTGAAATGAATAAATACTTGGAAGATGAGACAGAACAGTTAGAGGTGGTGATGTCTCAGAAAACAGGAGAATATTTTACCAATAGACTTTTATGTGTTTATCAGAAATGTTTGTTTGTGTCTAAATGCTAACGCTAACAGGAAAATGCTAATAAGCACAGATCATTGAGTTATCATAATGACTAGAGAGCCATGGTAACTGTGCAACAACTAAAAATCTCATAGTGTCGGCCCGGCAGCGCATCATACTTGGGGCGTGGTCTGGGGGAAATATCATGTTAAGACCTCTATTAAGACGTTTTCTGGCAAAATAAAAGTGCACAGTGTTGGTGAAACGTCGACTACACAATTCGCTAAAAATTAGAAAGTTTAAACCCAGACTTTAAAACATTCTGAATGGGTCTGAAAACATTTTGGTGCCATAATGTAAGAAAATGCATATACACTAACTACTATTCTATTGAAACAAACATGTCCATTTTTGTGGTCATGCGAGCTTGTTCAAAGTAAAGACGCAGATTTTTTGTTATTTATTTAGTGCAACAAAGAAATCTGAATGACAAAAACATGCTTTTATTTAAGTCTATTTGTGCCCAAAAATTGCACAGTGCACCTTTAAGTGTATTTTTAGCACAACTTATTCAAGTCGAGTCACAACCATGTTTTAAATTGAGGTCGCTGATGTGACATTATGGCAGAAAAGTCAACAGGAAGTTAAAGACAGATGCTAAAATATGCCAAGCGGCATAAGCATCACATTAGCACCGTTAGCATTGTTTGATATATTTACATAGTTGGATCAACTTTATTTATCTCCAGTCTTTGTATCAATATTTGACACAATATATTTCCTTAAGTCCACATTTGCTGTTTAGTTGTTGAGCAGTGAGTGATAAAACTGTTGTTCTGATTCACTCTCAATGTTGCCAAATGCTGCCAAACATCGCTCTGTGCATAGAGCCTTTTCATTTTTGTTCAATGTCTGATAAAAACAAACTATGAAGCACCTGTACATTTTGCAGAAAAAAACAAAAAACAAAACATATTTAGACTAAAGTCCGCATTCTGGGATGAATCCATAGACCGTCTGATGAATCATAAATAAATGTAAAAAAAATGTATCTCAAATAATATTTTTTTTAGAATGAATAAGACTTTTATATTGACTCTCCCTAAAACCTTTTTAAGTTACTTTAGGTCTCTTAAACTCATATTAAGTTAAATTACCTTCAGCTTGCTAAGGAGTGATCAAAACCAAAATCTAGTGTCATTCCTGCCCAAACACCCGCTCTACTGCTTCTTACAAAAATAATTTAGGCTGAAATTAGGATTTTTTAAGGGGACCATATACAAATATAACATTAATGTTGCAATTTGATGCCTTGTACCAAAGTTAGCCTTAGTTTACATCTGCAGTTTCCTGGCAGGAAAAAGAACAGCCCACAAACACTGATCCTACATACAGTATATAACATTTACACACATAATAAAATTCAGATTACCCTCCACACATAAACATACACATTCTTACAAAGGCAGTAACAGAAAAAGGACCAACTGGTTACAATACTAGTCGCTATTGAGGTATTTCTTTAGTTCAGATTTAAAGCCATTGATTGTAGCACATATTTAATGTAATCAGGAGGCATTTTCCACTGTGTGGTGTCTTCACTGAAAAGGCAGATTGAACAAAAGTAGACAGAAGGGTCTGAAGCACTCATGTAAAGAGGATATTCTTGTGGATCGCACTGAACTTACACCTCGATAAACTACAAAGCAGCCAGCTTTTTGAAAATTAAAATAACATTTTAATCAATGCTAATGGCAGACAATAAAATTATTGTCTGCCATGATTGCTAAATAGATAATTCTATTGATTCACTAATTTAAAATCAGATGATTTTGCATGTGATTAGGCCCATTAACCTTTTCTACTGCAACAAAAACATGCATTTAAAGAAATCTTCATTTTAGCTGCACCTCCTGACTGAAGCATGATTGACCTGCAGAATACTGTTACGTCACATGACCTCTTCAAGAGAAGATTAGTTTGCATGTACTGTTTGTTTGCAAAAGTTCCAGGAGGTCCTCTCCTCACCTGTCTGCTGTGGCCCCTCCAGCGTCACCACGGCTCTCCTCAGCCTGGAGTTCCCGCAGTAGGACACCGCATGTCGGATCAGATCTCTCCCACACATCTTAATATTCTCCTGGCCGTGCGCTTCCTCCACCACCATCACCTCCACCAGGACCAGCAGCAGCAGCACCCGTTTGACCCCAGACATGCTCAAGCCTCAGCCTCCAGAGAACGAACTGGACCACGACCGGAGCTGCCCAGGTTTTATACTGACCCACGAGTGCTGAGGAGACAGATTCTTCACACAGTTCAGCCTTGATGGAGGAAAAGTATGTCCTGAACTTGCTCCCTCAAGGATAAAGAGCTCGTTTAGATTACAGCAGACATGATTGAGAATCCTAAACATGCAGGTGGAAGAACATGGTGCTTGTTGTGGATCTGGAGGCAGAGGAGGGGAGTAAACAAGTATATATGTCTTCATTATTTCTGAGGAGTGAAGCAGGATCTTGTGGAGGTCAGGTCACAATTCTTTGCTTGAATTTACGGTTTAACTAGTGCAAAGTTCAACATCTTTTCTGTCAGTTATGTATAGTAGCAGAGTGACAGATAGATGGATCTTTGAAATCAAATTTGTGTCCATGTTTTCAAATATTGCATGTTTTGATGTGCATTATTAAATTTGGGTGCATGTTTTTGAAATTTTGTTTGTTTACACATTTTGATGCATTTTTCTAATGTTCTTGTGTATCTTTATATATTTTGATGATTATTTTTAAATTAGTGTTTTCAAATTTGTGTCCATGTTTTCAAATATTGCGCTTTTAAATTTGGGTGCTTTGTGTGTTTTTATACATTTTGGTGATTCATTTTGAATTTGTATTTTAAATTGGTGTCCATGATTTTAAATATTGGTGTGTATTTTTACAAGTTTTAATTTGTCTTTGTTTTTTTTTGTTTTTTTTTATTGTGTGTGAAATTTGTTGAAAATATGTTTTTAAATTTGTACTAATGTGTTTTTTTTTTAAATTTGCTTTTTCAAATTTTGATGCATGTTTTTTTAAATGTTGATGTGTGTTTTAAATATATTCTGATAATTAACTCGGAATTTATGTTTTCAAATTTGCGTCCATGATGTGTCTTTTTAAATTTGGGTGCATGTTTTTGAATTTGTGTGTGTTTTCAAATTTTGGTGCATTTTTCTTTTTAAATTTTGGTGTGTGTTTTTAATTTGGTGATTTTTTTTTTTTTTTAGTTTGCGTTAGGTGTGCCATTTAAATGTATGTTTGCAAATTTGGTGCTTATTATTTATTTATGTGCGTCTGTGTTTTCAATGACCAGAGTGTGTGCATATTTTTACATTTAGGTGCTGGCTGGATTTTGAATTTGTATTTGTATTCAAATTTTGTTGCATTTTTTGTTGTTGTTTTTATTTTATTTTAGTTTTTTTTTATTTATGTTTTCAAATTTGTGTTCAGGTTTTAAAATACTGGTGTGTCTTTTGTTTGTGCTCATGTTTTCAAATATTGGGGCATGTTTTTTAAATTTGTGTTTTCAATATTGATGCATATTTTGGTGTGTTTTTATACATTATGGTGATTAATTTTGAAAGTGTGTTTTCAAACTTGTGTGTCCATGTTTTCAAATTTTTTTAATGTTTTGAAATTGTGTTTTCAAATGCATGTTCATGTTTTCAAATATTGGTGCATGTTTTGCCTTTCAGGGTCACCACAAATCTCCACTTGAATTTACAACATTATTTTCTGGGTAAAGTGTCATGCCCAAGGACACAACAATTGTACACACTCTGACATTCCAGCTGTCTCCCATCCAAGTACTAGCCAGGCCCAAACTTGCTTAGCCTCTCAAATCTGACTGTAGATCAATGGTGGATGAAATACTCAATTTTGATCCTTAAGTAAAGTTTTTTTGTACAGGGACAAAGATTTACTCAAGTTAAAGTACAACTATTACATAATATAATCTACTCAAGTAGAGTATTGAAGTACTTGGTGAAAATTGGGTAGTTATAACATGGTAATAGTAATAGTGTAGTAGTATTTGAGATGTTTGGACTCGGTCTTGTCTGGAGATGTCATGATATCAAATTTTATTGTAGCAATTATTGTGAAACATAATATCACAATTTCTCATTTATTCTCGATTATGCTTGTTAATGACCAAATTTCAGACAATTTTTCAATTTTCTTGCATTCTTATTGTCTAACACGTCACTTTTCCTCAAGATTTTGACCAGTTTTGTGAAAACAGACTAATGACATTTACTAAGGTTGGGTTGAACCCATTATCTGTATCTATTTATCCTCCTGCTGTGGCAAACAAGTAACAGCCAGAACAAAGCAAAATCACAAATTTACTTGTCACTAAAGTAAAAATAAATTAATATTGTGCTACAGTACTACTTTACGGAAGCGTAGTACTGCCAATCTCTACTTTTTCTTTTTTTTTGCAGTTGTATGATGAAATTTCATGATAACTATCAAGTAATAACGTGATACTATCAGGTAATAACGTTATACAAAATAAAAATACAGGAAAATTTATCAGGTAATAACACACTATCAAGTAATAACGTAATACAAAAAAGGAAAAAAAGAAAAGAAAACATTTTCAGATAAAAACGTGACACTATCAGGAAATAACGTGATACAAAAAAATAATAATAAATAAAATTATCAGGTAAAAACGTGATAGTATCACATTTTACCTGATAATTTTTTTTGATATTTGTATCACGTTATTACATGATATTATCGAGTAATTACCTGACAGTATCATGTTTTTACTAGATCATTTTTTATCTTTTTTTTTTTTTATGCTGTCAGTTTTTTTACCAGATAATTTAAATGTTTTATTATTTCAGGTAATTTCGTGATATATATATATATATTTTTTATCACGTACCTGGTAGAATCACGTTTTTACTAGATAATTTAAAAAAAATGTTTTTATATTTGTATCACATTATTACTTGATAGTATCACGTTATTACCTGATAATATCAGGTAATTACCTCATGCTATCAGGTTATTACCTGATACTCCCTGATAGTATCGTGGATTACCTGATAAATTTTCCCTCCATTTTTGTATTTATTTATTTATTTTGGTATCACGTTATTACCTGATAGTTATCGTGAAATTTCGTTATACAGCTGGAAAAAAATAAAGTAGAGATTGGCAGTACTGAACTTCCATACTACTTTGCCTTAAATTGCAACTGATATTTTTGCTCATGTTTCGACAGAAAAACTAAAATTGCTTCTAAAATTGTGACGATTATTATTCTTTTGTTCTTGCGATTATATTGGGGCTTGAATAATCACGATTATTGATTAAACTAATAATCTTGACATCCCTAGTCTTGTCTTGTACTCGGTCTTATCTTGAGCTTAGTCTTGTTTTGGACAATGAGACAACCTTTCATTACTATGGCCCCAGCACAGAGACATGTCCCAGGCACAATTTGCAATGTTTTAGAAAAATTATAATTGATTGACTTTTGACAATTTTGTACTTTTAAAAATGCATGTTTTATTTTTAAAGTTCTGCATGGACTCGCTCCTCATCTGCTGAAAGACTCCATCAAACTAAAGACAGTGAGTGGGATGGTCACCAGGGCCACAGCTCAAGGAGACTGAGGTACCACACATACAGCACTGTTAAAGGGATACATTATTGGAACCGTCTTCCTCTGACAATAAGACAATGTGCCTCTCTCTATCTCATCATAAAATCCCAAATCTGTGACATAAATTGAAGACAAACTAGTAGAACAATACTATACAATCAAAGTTGATAAAACAAGAAAAATCCGTGTTTCAACATCAGTTCTTGACCCAAACAACAATGACGCAGGTAAAGCCTTAGTCATGTCATAAAACCCTTCAGCTTCCTCTTGTTATCTCAGGAGAAATTCCTACATTCTTCGCATGTGTTTGTCCGGACTCATTACATAACTCCGAGATGATGTCGTCTCCTTGGATCACTCGTTATCTGAACCGCTCTGGCCAATTAGGAAAGAGAGCAGGATGCACCATGTCAAGGTCTGAAAGGCGGAACAGTTATCTCTGAGCTACTGTCAGAGAATGTGCAAGTCAGAGCTAAACTATTGTCCTGTTGTTACCTAAACCCAGTCTGCAGTCGGTCTTCATTCGCAGTGATGTAGCACCAAATTCTAGGCTCCAGGTACAAACTTTGTTGATGCTCCTCTAATACATAACCTCTTTTAATTATTTTATCTGCTTCATTCGGGTTTTATTTCATTGTAGAATATTCATATACAGCCTATTGATTTAGCTTCTACATTCCACTCCTAAATAGCTTCAGACTTTTAAATCAGATCACATGACGTCCCATTGCTTTAGAAAAAGTCTCAGATGTAACTTGTTTATTGGCGGTTTCTTCGTGAATGTTGGATCCACCGTGAAATTAACTGCTTCACAAAAGGGCTTCAAACCAATGTAATGAACTGACAAGGGGACTAGAAAAATCAGACAAATGTCGTTTTTGTTTTACTGAAATAGAATCTGTCGATCATTTATTCTGGTACTGTCCTGTGGTGTCTGCCTTTTGGACAAAGGTCCAGAAAATGATAAATATGATGAACTTGCACTGTCATTTAGATCTCCCATCAGTCTTATTGAGTTTTACTGGAATATCTGAGAACAAAACAACAATAATAATTGGGCGACACGGTGGCGCAGCGGTTAGCGCTCTGGCCTCATAGCGGCCTGGGTTCGACTCCCGGGCCGCCCGGGGCCTTTCTATGTGGAGTTTGCATGTTCTCCCCGTGTCTGCGTAGGTTTCCTCCGGGTACTCCGGTTTCCTCCTACAACTAAAAACATGTCCATTAATGCCTCCCCTGACCCTTCCCCCAGGGCTCCTCTGTAAAAGAGATTCTGAATCTCAGTGGGACTTCCCTGGTTAAATAAAGGTCAATGAAATTAATAAATTTAATCATTATTTTAGGGGGAAAAAAAAAATTTTCGGTCGGAAATTGTGAAGCCCTAAATATTGTCTCCTTTTTAAATTTTGTAAAATCATATTATGTGCATGAAGAAAATGTAGTTAATTCAGGAAAAGAAGGAAATTTATCACAAGCGATGGGAGAGAGTTATTAATTTTTGCCATGGGGATAAAATAGAACAAAATTATATATATAAAAAAAAAAAATAATAATTCTTGATGCATTTATGACAGGAGCTGCTTCTATGTATACATGAAGTATACCTTTGTTTTATCTGCACGTGTACATGTACGCTTTGAATTTTTTGCCTGTTTTTTTTATAGGCATTTCCCAAATGGGATGCCGAAGGGCTGTGTGTGAGTGAGCGTGCGTGTTCAAATCATTATTATTAATATTATTATTTTCTTTATCAATCTTTAATTTTGTATTGTATGTGTTGTATTGTATTGTATGTGTGTTTTTTTGTTTGTTTGTTTGTTTGTCTGAAATGAACTGCCAAGTGTGTGAGGACTGTGGCTCCGGTCATTCAGGAAGAACAGATGAGCTGCAGAAGAGTTGTGCTGATGTGGAGGAAGTGCAGCATTCATAATTCAATGGAAACACCCTAAATGTGAACGCTTTTTCAACTTTTTTTTCAACTAACCCTAACCCTAAGTCGATAAAGTTTTGTGCTACTATCTGATTTAACAACTACTTTCACAACAGTAGACAATGCTATTTAAACATCATATACACCCATTTACAGCTAATACAGGTTGTTTTAGTGTTTAGCTTCACTTTAAGAAGACAAAACATGAGTACAATCTTCTCTGACCTCTCTGAAGCTTGTCTGTGTCCTGTGCACTAATGTCTCCAGGTCTTACACACAGCGGAGGATTCTCTCTTTGTCCCAGCAGACAGAAGACTCCTGCTGTCTGCTCCAGCCCTGGACGAGGTACTGTAGGCCAGACTATAACTAATGAGGAAGTTTTTGGCAACATTAGACGCCTGAACATCCCACTATCAGCCTGACCCAGAAGTCAAGAAAAGAAGCTCAGTGTTCAAACCATGTGTATAGAAATGGTGCCGACAGTCATGAGGAGGTCTGGAGATGTTTTCGACACAACAGCCGAAGGTGCAGGTGGAAAAACGTCAACACTCTCAGGACCTTTAATGACAGAATCCACACTTCAGAACCCACAGTGTCCAGTTGTGAGTATTTGCCTGGTGTACAGTATCAACAGTATCTGAGCCTGTGTCTCTCCTGATCCTCTCATCGTCCTCAGACTTACACAACACTTAAGCTCACAGACCTCTGACACTGTCTCTGCTCCTGTCAACCACCAAACAGTGTTTCCCAACCTTTTTTAGGCCACGGCACACCACCTACTCCAGTGATTTTCAACCAGTGTACCGGAGAACCCTAGTGTGCCTTGAGATACAGATTTAATTCAGAAATGTTAGTATATTAACAACAACTTTTTCAACAAGAATGAAAGCCAAACAATAACAATGTACTAATGTAAAGAATAATTTGCACTGTGTAACGTTTTGAGCCAGAGGTTCTGTCACTATGACAATCTAATTACTTTGACTGTAATGTTCCAAAGTAGGACATTAAACACTTTTGTTCAAATATAGGTAGCTTTATTTGTCAAACATAGTTTTGAAAAAAGTTGATTGTAAACCTGGTTGTCTCTTCATAGATCTGACCTGTACCATTTGGCTTTGTATGTGTCACATGCCATCATAAACTCATGTGCTTATGTAGGCTAAAGTAAAGGTTTCATACATATGTCTGCAAAGTTAATAAAAAAAAAAAAGATCCTTGACGTGCAAAAAAGCAACTAAACTTGTGCTGTACAGCCTCACAGCTGCAAAACACTGTTTAGCTCCATAGGTTGCGTTGCAGAATTTGATAATGTCATAAGTCCAGAAGGTGAGCAAAAGCCAATTTGTCCAGTTAATTTCACATACAATCAGTCTGGTGAGGTTTATCATTCACTTTTTGTATTAGAACACACTGTAGCTGATCGATTTTCATCTGTATTAAATATTATTGATCTATATCAATGGCTCTTAAACTCACACCAAGTACCACCTAAAATAGTATTGAGTACAATCAAACTGGTTTTATTATTTCTAAATGCCAGCTAATATTGTTCTAAATTAGTCTGAGTTCTAAAAATGAAACTAAATTGTAAATAAGTTAGTTATTAATCACAGTTGACCCAAAAAGTTCATTTATTTAATAGATTTGACTGAGTGGCAAAAGCATAATGTCTATGGGCAATGGTCTGATAAAAACACTTGTGAAATGTGCTTTAAATCGGCCTAATTTTTGCTCTTGAGAGCATTTATTTGGCACGACAACAGTCTGCACTGTTGTCCGTCAACAGTGTAAACCTTTGCTACTGTGTTTGCTAAAAGCAGTTGGAGATTTAGAACATTTTTACTGTTGCACAATAAATGATTCATCAAACGGACTAAAAAAAAGTCTTGTTGAAATGTGTGTGAAATAAGCGTGAGAAATAAGTTCTATAGTTTTCCTGCTTTTCTGCCACCGTTTACCTGACTTTGCATGACTGTTTACATTTCTCATACAAACACATCAGTCTGTACTTTAGTTAGGGCAGTGCTCAATTGATATATGTATCGAAATATGTGTTGTATTGGGACTTGTGTATTGTATCGGAAAGCTCTTGGCAATACCCAGAACTGATATTAGTGTTTTGAGTCTTTAAAGGAGAAATTGTAGTTTTTCTCCATTGACTGTAATTCATTTTCGCCACTCACTGCTGACACTTAGAATGCTGTGATGTGTCTTTTGTGGGAGACACAGGCATCAGTCCTAGGTAAGGTTCCCCTCTTGTACCAGGCTGACTTGATATGGTTCTGTGAGCAGTCTGGAGCACAAAGTAGCCTACAGATAAGTGCCTGTTCCTCTGTGTGACCTGAGCACGACTAATCCACTAATCCTGTTCTTAGATAACCAGTGTGCTGCCCACACTCACGACTGAGCTCAAGAATAGTCCCACGAAATCATTTTCATTCATTAATGCTCAGCTAACACTTTGCACTTGTTACTACACTGGTATAGTACATGGGACTAATGTAACTAGAATCAAATAAAATCAAATCAATTTATTTTTGTATAGCCCAAAATTACAACAACAGTCGTCTCTGAGGACTTCCCAAGATTAATGATTTAGCAAAGAATGTATTGTTATTTAAAACTGATATGCACAGCTCCCGCTCCAGAACAGCAGCAGGACAAGTTACAGATTTAAGTTATATCTAAGCATTTGTATTGAAGATGAGACACTGCAAGCTAAACTAAATTTTCCTATTTTCATCTTTTTTTTGTCACTTTGCTCTCTCAGTATAAAGGCTTTCATGTGGAAATAACCCAGTTTTCGGCACCTTAAAGTGTTTGATGATTACTGAATTTAATTCACTTCCTCCATAGAGTTCAATGGAACATTGTAATTTTCTCAGAATACACTTTCCTTCACTAAGTTGTCAGTATCAGCCCCTAAAGAAGCTCCTACAATGCACAGACTCACACTGGACAAGATGTTAAGTTTTTTACAGAAGGATTTGTTCAAATCTATTTTCAATCATAAGTTATACAACATTTAAGCCAAAAATGCATCATTTTTATTTTTTTTTATTTTATGTCAAATCAGTTTTACTCAATATATTCAAGATTTTCAATATACAGTATAAAAACCTTTGGATCTAATGTTTCAACAGAATTAATGATTTTTCTCTCGCTTTTTTCTTTGTCCAATTTTGCTGATCTTGTAATGTTCAATTTGGTCGATTTTTTGCCGTACAGTACCTCTATATGAAAACATGACATGGTAAAACTTGTAATACTTTTTTTCACATTTCAGTGAGTAAACTACAGTAGAATTTGCACATTGATAGTTATATAAAATTAACGTTTGTTCCTATTCACCTGTAGTGTCTCGTCTTATAGGTTGTACGGAGGATTTTCAACAGCTGCTTGTTGTCAGTCTCAGTCAAAAACTGTTTTATAGATTTGTGACAGTCTTGTACTTATGGTAAACAGAAAAAGAATCATACAAACATGGTGAAGTCAGTAAAACATTGACCAATAGAAAACAAGATACCTCCTTATCTATTGGCCTTTTAACCTGTCAATCAAACCCCCTCTGTTTCTAAGGTCTTACTCAGTCAAACATAATATTTACTTGGGGACATTGGTGTAAATTATAATAATTCTGGACGTCGTTGAGTTTCTAGTCCTGTTTGGATCATCCAGCGGAACAGTTGCTGCACTTGTCTTTCATTGTAAACCTAAATGTGTGAGCATAGTAATACGTACAGTCTAATTTAAAAAAAACAATGTAATAACAACAACAATATAATGTACAAGTTGTATTTTTGTCTTTGAAACATTTCACAAATAAATAAAAGGCAGAAACAGACACAATATATTTACATACATAAATTATTTACACAGAAGAGCTGGTTTGATCTGTCCCAGTCCGGATGCTTCTGTGAGCTGCTGCTGTTATTTTTAGTCTCACTTTGACAGGTGTCCTCACAGTTAGCATGCTAATAGCACCTCACAGCAGGAGCAGGCTAACAGCTTAAGAGCATGAACTGTCCTCGTCTCTTAGCCCCGCCTACAGAGTCCATGATGTAAGGTCGGTCAGGAGAGCATGAACAGGCAGGGTGGACACTGTAACTGTAAAAAAAAGTCCAGAACAACCGACCCAAAGCCTACAAAACAGTGAACAAATAATCACTTAACTTAGTATTGTGTGTTGTGTGTTAATGATAAACTAATGAATATGAATGAGTATTTTAACATTAATAACAGAGCTGAATAGTAACTGAAGAAAAGAAAAATCATACAACATGGAGCAAACAGTGACTGTCAAAATTTGCAAACGACTTTCAAAAAAAAAAAAATGGGTGACCAGATCAGATGACTTTCGGGGCACGTTTGGTTGCGTGGATGTTGGGGATAAGGGTCCACACTGTCGGGACGGGCTCCAGATTCAGCTCTATGTGAGTGAAAGAAGTCTGATACTTGTGTGGCTGCGTTTAATTATTCACCACACATAGCAATCAGGACTGCTAAGATATTTTGGAAAACAGAACATTGTTCTTAGACTATTGTAACGGCCTGCTCACCGGCCTATCCAAATGAGCTGTACATCCAGAACGCTGCTGCTCCAGTCCTGACCAGAACCAGGAAGTAGTACCATCATATAGTCCTGACCAGAACCAGGAAGTACCATCACATTAGTCCTGACCAGAACCAGGAAGTACCATCACATTAGTCCTGACCAGAACCAGGAAGTACCATCACATTAGTCCTGACCAGAACCAGGAAGTACCATCACATTAGTCCTGTGCTTAGGTCTTTGCACTGGCTTCTGTGGCTCAGAGAATAGACTTTAAAACAGCTCTGCTTGTGTTTAAGTCTCTCCATGGACTAGCGCCAAAGTACATCTGACATGTTAGTGCTCCATGAACCATCTCGCACTCTGAGGACCTCAGGGACCGGCCTCCTGCTGGTGCCCAGAGTCAGGACTAAACATGGACCAGAGTCAGGACTAAACGCGGACCAGAGTCAGGACTAAACGCGGACCAGAGTCAGGACTAAACATGGACCAGAGTCAGGACTAAACGCGGACCAGAGTCAGGACTAAACATGGACCAGTCAGGACTAAACGTGGACCAGGGTTAGGACTAAACATGGACCAGAGTCAGGACTAAACATGGACCAGAGTCAGAACTAAACGTGGACCAGGGTTAGGACTAAACATGGACCAGAGTCAGGACTAAACATGGACCAGAGTCAGGACTAAACGCGGACCAGAGTCAGGACTAAACATGGACCAGAGTCGGGACTAAACGTGGACCAGAGTCAGGACTAAACGCAGACCAGAGATGGGACTAAACGTTGACCAGAGTCAGTACTTGAAGTATCTTTTTCCTGCTTAAATACAAATAAACTTGCCTTGCTTTGCCTAAAATGACCATTAAGCACCAATAATGTTAGAGTGATTGAAAGTGGTAGCATTTACTCAAACATTTTTTGGCTCTTGTGTGTTAGCGTCTCGTATAAAACCTAAAAAAAACGGATAAGTTGCTCTCTCCCATGTCCACCCTGCCCTGCCTCCTCCTCAGTCCTTCTCTGCCTGCAGCGTGTGTCTGACTGTAGGCCTGTAGTGCATGTCGTCGTCTGAATCTTCCGCCGGGGGAGGGTCCATGCAGCTGTGGAACCTCCTCTTCATGCGTTTGTGCAGCTGGAAGGTGCGCTCCGTGTTGGAGTAGGTGTACTCCTGCTCCTTCAGCTTGGCGTAGTAGTCGGAGAACTTGTTGAAGAGGATGGAGATGGGCATGCCGTTCAGGATGATGCCGAAGGAGATGCACCCGAAGGCCACGCAGCGGCCCAGGTAGGACACGGGAACCACGTCGCCGTAGCCCACCGTGGAGATGCTCACCTGGGAAGAGAGAGAGACGTGAAGTTAGAGGGAGGTGGAGAGAGTTGAAGACAAGATGATGGCTGAATAAAAATGGGGGACTATGGATGCTTTGACCTAGAGCAGAGGTAACACTCAAACAGAGCTGGGACCAAATCGGTCAGTCAGAGATGGTTGAGGGTCGCATTTTAAAATATAGGTTCTTCTGTGTCATATTCAAATATGACATAATGAAGAATACAAGACATTTACTGTATGTCTGCATTTGTATTGTATCACATTACATTACATTGCATTTTATTATATTGTACATACTGTCATTCAAAAAAAATTTTGAACAAATTATTTGTAATACTGCATTCCAGTGCACTTTAGGTTTAATAGTCACCATCATCACCATGTCAGCATTATAAGCCTATAAAAGTATTTCCATATATCATCAGGCCACCACATGAAACCATCTAGGGGGTTGCATTTGGCCCTTGGGCCTTAACTTAATTTTTGCACTGTATAGTTTTAAAATAAAAATAGACTTGAAAAAAGCAAGTTGTATTACTATGTTTATAGTATGTGTTTTATTCACTCATTTATTTTCTTCCATTCGTTCCTGTCAGGGGTGCCAGGTAACTGAAGCCCATGCAGGTTTGGGAACAAGTTGGACAGTGGCCAACTCGTCGCAGGTCTAACACCTGATGTACATTCCTGTGAGTCAGGATTTAACTTTAAAAGTCTGAGGCCATGATACAAGCGTTCTCTCTATGTTTGGACAAACACAGACAGCAGTGGACTAGTGCTGGTCTAACAGGCACTTTGGAAGAATCCTGCACATGTCCTGAACCGAACCTGCCTCAGAGTCAGTGTAGACCAGGTGTGACAAAAAGACAGACCCACACAAGCATTCTCTCATTCATTCACAAGAGGAGAGCCAAAGCCATGATCTCTTTATTAGAAAGCTCGAGCTCTAACCACTCTGACAACATGCACACAAAATATTTCCATGGAAAATATGTTCCTTTAGTCACATACATTATGACATAACACACAATTATTACTATTAACAATGTTCCAGTGTATGGTTTTAACTTTATATTTCTATTGAGCTGTTTCCTTATAATAATAATAAAACAACAATGAAACATGAGTAGATTAATCTCGACTTGTAAGGGTCACATTAGTGGATATCATTAGAGGTAAATAGCTGTTAAACTGACCCTATGTCAGCGTAATAAAAGGAAAAGGATTGCACAAAGTGGATTGGCATTTTTCTGATCGAATCATGGAACCAATGAACTGACAAAAAGTTGTAACAGAGTCAAACCCACAAACATGACGAATGAAGTGAGATATCTCTTACATGCTTTAAGATATCTGCTGCTGAGATATCTCTTACATCTTTACTCAGGTCTTGAGTGGCACACTTGTCACAGCCTGCTTTCTTTTTCTGATTTTTGCAATGCATTGTGGTCTTTATTGACCAGTCTAGTGATCATCAGTGCTCACTACGATTCCAGGTGCAATGTGGGAAATTTTGAGTAAACCACATTTTCACCTGCTGGACATTCAGACATCACTAGTAATGATGTTAAGTGCCCTAAATATTAATAAAAGACAGTAATATAAATAACAGCGTGGATATTTGGATGCAGTCATGTTTTTTTGAGCAATATAGACATCACCATGGAGACAGGGATTGGGCGGAGTCTCTACATCAGCAGTGCCTGTTCCAGTGGTTCCAGCCCTACATGTGAGGATGTTTGGAGGTCTGTCCTGGGATGAGTTGGAGCATTACAGAGGATTAACACAGCACATCACAGCTGCACAATGAATTACAAGTGTGTGTTAATGACACACACACGGCTTAGACATGACCAAGCACTGGTTCTACTGCACAAGAGGAGAGCAGAAGATAAAAGTGTGTGACAGGCTAGACTACAGTTTACATGGCTTTTTAGATGAGGTTTATAATTGAGAGTGTCGATAGTAGCAGCAGTTTTTAAATTACTAAATACTTTTGACTGATGAGGTGGCAGGTGTAAACAAGCATTATCTGAGTACTCAACCATCAGCTGCAGGACAATACAAGATTCCTCAAACATGCATGAATCAATCCAAATACAACTGAGTAAAACTAATGAGAAAACACAGAGCATGATTACAAACTGGGAAAAGAGGGATTTTATACTGTATATCCCATCTGAAATGAACAGCTCTTTTAACCTATTTTCTACAGCTTTGTTTATTGCAATTTACTACACTATCTTTGATTGTCACCTTATTTTATTTTGAATTCATGTTCAGCTGAAATTTGCACAGAAAGTCTACAATATTTTCTGTTGCGTGGAGAACTGAAGCAGTTTAACCAAGGCAAAAACAATAGCTGTAGTTTTAAAATCATGGAAATCCAAGGTTGAAATGATTTTAGTGACGGTGTGTGTTATTAGCAGAATATAAAGTTGTGAAACCAGCCAGAAACAGGCAGCTTTATTTTGGAGAACATTTACACTAATAATTAGGAATGCATCAATCTGATACTGGAATCGGATATCAGCGCTGATCCAGGAAATTTTGCTGGATTGAGTATTGTTGGCCTTGTAATATTGGTTCACATGTGTGCAAAAAAAGCTACAAGGGTAATCTTTGGGCAGAGACAAAGTTTCATGAGTTCACAGCCTGTACCAAAAAACCCAGAGAAAGGCCATGTGTGATGTGATGATATCAGTGGCCCAAAAAGCTTGTCTGTGGGTGGGGACAAAGTTACTCTTCTCTTTCTCTCTGTGCAGGAGAGGGGCGTCCTGCTCCAGAGCTGTTCTGATGCACATCTCCAAACCTGTGCGCTTCTATAAAGGCTGAAATTTGGAACCAGTGTTGCTACCTGCCCTGCCTGCCTCATGTCTCCTCTCCTCCTTTTGTCATATTTTTGTCTTTACATCATTTAATAAATGTTCATTAAACCACCTGTCATCTCTTTGTCTTTTTGTCAGGCTCATTTAGCATTTCAAAAGCATGAAAGAAAAACTGTCCAAGTAGACAAACAACTACGAATGACCAATGACCAATCAGTCAGTAGTAACAGCACACTGCACAGTAACAATACCTCACACACCAATGAACCAAACATGCTGACACTGACAGAAGAACTTCAAACATGGAGAACTAGAACTCCCACAGGCTGGTCTGAGGTTTGTGCTCAGCTCCATTACTTCACACACACATAATGAGAGTATCACAGTGTGAGCAGGTCAGATGTCAGTGTAATCCTCACACAGCCGTAAGCTGACCTGCTCAAGCACAAGCATCACTTCAACACAATCCACCGCCACTGCTGTTAGAAATCTACACAATCAACTGTTCAAGAAATTATAAGGCCCTGGGTTTAGTAACTAGTTTTATTCACATTATTAATAATCATGCACCCACTGAGTGACTGCCTTAGGAGAGAGAGACCGAGTGAGTCTGTGCCATCAGCCCCAAAGCACATTCACAAGCACTTCACTACATGTAAGAAAGCATGTACATCTCTGGTATGAGGACATACATTGTCTAAGCTTGTATCAAACTGCTGTCCTTATGGTTAGAGGGTGAATTCTAACCCTGAGCCACCCGTCAGCTCAGCCCTGAGTTTAAAGGAAAACTGTCAAAGGACAAATGAAATTTGCAAAAGGTTAAAGTCTTTTCTTTAAAAGTGCACAGTGTAAGTTTTTGGCCAAAAATAGACTTGAATAAAATCATGTTTTTTGTCATTTACATTTTTTTGTTGCACTGAATATAGAATAAAAAATCTATGACCACTAAATGAACTGTTATTTACCTGCTCTGCGTTTGTTGCTGTAGCTGTATTTTTTCACATGATGACATAAAATGTTTTGATCTCCATTCATAATGTCTAAAGTCTGGCTTTATCTTTCTAATTCTACTGAATTGTGTAGTTTTCACTTCCAGAAAGTGACACTGTGAACCTTTAAATCAAATTAAAAGGATCTTTTGTGTAAGTCTTATACAGTATCTCCATGTGCTTTGTAATAAACTATGACAGGACTTCAGAATAATCATGTGTAGTGTTTGAACTAGTGCTCCAGCACAGACACAATGTTTGTAATCTGTTATTTTTCAATACTAGACATTAAATAAGATTTATGAAATTCAAACCTATATAATGCCATACAAAGTATCTTTTATTTTGCACACATTTGGCATGTTTTAATGAAAGTTTTTATTGATTAGATCATTTTCAGTTTCATTGTTAATTCCTTCATTTATTTCTGATATCTTTTAATAAACAGGGAAGATTTTAGACAAAGGTCATATAAAACAATGTTTACAGAATATTATTAAAAACAAATGTTTTACTCCACTTGTGTTGTGGTAACGAGGCAGATCTTACTTTCAGATGCACTGGTGTGTCGTAACATTTCATTCAGTTGCTCTGGTCAAAGTTTGGAAGCATTTACGAGCAAGTTTGATGCGCTCTGCAGTTGAACATTGTAAATGTATACTTTTATGTACTGTTTGTAGATAAAAGTTTTATCTACAACAGTTCAGAAATATAAACAGACCCACTGACTTCTTTTAAAATTTTAGCAAATTTTTACTTATTCCTTATTGTTGGAGCAGGTGGTAGTCCAATACAAACAGGACTTTTCTGACACTGGAGCAGGACAATACAAGAGTACTCAATCAATCCAAATACAACCTTGAGTAAATACATGATGGGAGAGCACTGTTAGAACATGCTTACAAGCTCAGAAGTAGATTTTACATAATACAACCCTTTTAAAAACCTAAAATAAGCTCTATGCTAAAGCAGACTCACCGCGGCCCACCACCAGGTCTCCGGGATGCTGCTGAAAGGCGTCCCGGGCTGATCTGTCTCCACTGAGTGCAATCAGAGCAGAGAAGGTAAAGATCCCCATGGCGATGAACAGGAACAGACAGCACACCTACAACATATTCACTTCTGTTAGCAGGAAGAAAAGTAGAATTCACACAAAAAGATATAAACACAGTCAGCAGCGTGTCATATTTTTAGGGGCGTGGCTTGTCATGGGACATGAATCTGCTGAGTTAGAAAAACACAACTTCCTGGGGAAATATTAAACTTTGTCTTTCATGGCAAAAAACTCATTCAATGTAAAAATTCAACGCTTCCCACAGCAAATAGGTGCATTCTATCTTAATAGACCAGTTTAAAGTCAAAAGTGTGCTGCTGTTGAATGACTTTGTTCTGTCACTGGAAACATTTTAGTGCAAAAGTCACAAAATGACTGTACTAACCTATTTAGGTTCTAATTGTATTTTTAATCCTAACTAATGGCACTATTAAGGAAGCCTTGAATTTGTATTTAAAAACCAGAAACTCAAATGCAGCACAAAGGACTAAATAATGATGAGTTATTCACAACTAAGTTTTCCTAAAAGACGAGACTCTGTTTTGATTGAATCTCTGGTGAAGGTTCATGCTGACTCGTGTGTTCATGCAGGACTTTCAAGTCAGGATGAATGACTTTTTTAGGTTCAAATATCTTTAGAACATGTGAATTCCTTGGATTCATAGTAGGTTTTAAAGTCATGGTTAACTAACATGATTTCATGTTGTTCATTGGATGTATTAGCTAATTCATAAAAGAATACATTCATGAAACAACTTGAATTTATGATAATTCATGGTAATGTCATGATAGTTCTTGATGACACATGGTGAACTAAAGCATGAATACATCATGAATTCAAAATCAATGAACTGTATGTACCCTTATTATAAAATGTGAATTGTTTGCTGAGTATCTAGATTCAATATTAAAGGAGATGGCATATGGCATAGGCAGATCAATAATTCACATTTTGTTCATTGAAAAACACGACTATCGAAAACAACTAAGAAATAGAAACAGGTCCATGACTTCCTGTTCCAAACTGATAAACTCCACCTCTTCATTGTAAAATTCAACTTTAATAAGCCACAGATTTAATTATCTATGTTTTGTTGTTGTAAAAGTGGGCGGGATAGGTGATAAGTGAAGACAGGGATTTTCTCACCCCAGAGTATAAGCTACAGGACAATACAAGATTACTCAAACATGCAGGAATCAACTCATACAACTTTGGGAAAGATAATAATGAGAGAACACTGGTTAAAAACTCAGAAAAGTGGATTATACACAATAGGTCTCCTTTCATCTTAGGATCGATTCATATTGATTAAATTTTTTTTTTTTTTTTGACAACTTTACAGTCTACTGTCTGAATCGAATAGTAGAGTAAAGAGATGTTCTTAAGCTGTATTTGCAGCTAAAACTGTATGTATAGATATTACAATGAGCTGAATCATTGTGAGAGCCAGGAAGAAGTTTTCAATAAAATTCAATACTTACTTCCTGTTTTGCAACATTAAAATTAGAGTATTTTAATTCAAATCCAGTCACAATTGACTCTAATGGAAATA
>CM076395.1:5451201-5686035 GCA_038363315.1 Mugilogobius chulae | reverse complement strand
CCATTTTTTCCCCACACAACACACACACACATAGATATTAGTAGTAGGCCTAAATCTTTGTGTCCCACCTTGGCGAGTCCTTGAGCCTTAACCCCCAGACGACATTCCTCCTCGAAGTTGACGGGACAGAGGCTATCCATCACCCAGAGCACGTTACTGCAGTAGAAGTGGAAAATATAGTGAAAGAACATGGGGTCCCGGTCAAAGAAAAACTCATTGTTCTGGACGTATATAATCATCACACAGAGACAGCCTTTTAACCGGATCCTCGCACAACACCAACACATCCGATACGACTTTTGGGAAACTTCAGAACCAAATGTTTCGGATGTGAAAAACTTTCCCGCCGACGTTTAAATTCACAATGTTGGATTTCCTTATAGGTAAGTTCTTTTCGATTTGCTCTTTGTCCAAATTGTCCATAGACGTCCAAGGTTTGACTGAACTCTCCTGCGCAAATGGGAAATCCCGGCGTTTGATCATCGCTGGACGTGAAGCTAAATTCGCGTTTTATTGACGCAAAAAGGCTGGATCTTCTCTTCTTGAGCACCTTCAACTTGGGCTTCGCGCAGCCGCCATTTTGAAATTCCCAAGTTCAATCAATAGAAAAAATCTACTTCCAAAACGCTTTCTTCAATTCAAGTCAGCATTGTGCGGAGAAAAATGTCAAATAAAGTAAGAAATAGCCGAGTTGTAGCCTCGTCTGTCGGCGTGCTAGCAGATCAAGCGCCTCCTCGCTGATTCCCTAATCCTATTGCAGTTCTTTCTGTCTCAACGCAAGTTAAAAATACTGTTGGACTCGGAATTAGCACTGTGATTTAAGCTTTGAGTGAGGAGAGGAGTGGTGAGATGACAGAGTGCTACTTGCTAACGAGGCTAACGCTAAGCTGAGTGCAGGGCTAAAGTTAGCTTGAGCTGTTAAAAGTGGAAATACAGCACAATGTCCAAAAGTGACATATTTTCAGCATAAACTTTGGAAAAGAGTTGATCCAGGTGACCAAACTGTAACTACAATAACTCAATAAACTTTGTGTATGAACTGTGTATTGTGTTTTAAATGGTTTGTTTATTGTTTGGAATCATTTTAAAAATAGATTTTTACAAACTAGTGGTACATTAAGAGGCCTGGTTCCCAACCTCTTCCTCCAAGTGACTCCAACTAGGCTACATCATTTTTCTAACTGAGAAACTACTGTCCTACAATGAAATTTACATTTTATTTATTTAGAATGATAAATCTTAATCTTAAAACAGCATTGGCCCTACTTAAAGGACACATATTATGCATTTTTTTGTGTTTTCAAACCTGCTCCGAACCATCTCCACTTTGGAATTTCATGCACCAGAACTAATAAAAAAAAGTTAAGTAAAGTCACACACAACACAAGGGTTGTGTGTGTTTTCTACATCAAAAACTAATCTTGCCTGATATTCTAATCCTGCAGAAATGCTCAAAACAAGTCTGGACAATTTATGGACTTAAAAACAGAGCAGAAGATCTAACAGATCTATCTATGACATCACAGATCTATCTATGACATCACAGATCTGGGACATTCAGAACAATGTTTTGGGGAGAACGAAAGATATCTCACAAGCAAAACCTCAGCAGCATTTTTGGTGAGGAAGCAAATTTACAATAGAATTAAAAACTCAAAAGTTGATTTTGCATAATATGTGTCCTTTAAAGGTGGGGTAGCTGATTTTCACACAGCAAACACAATTTAGGTTTTAAAGGGGCCATATGCAAAATCGACTTTTTTTTATTTCTATGAAGTAAGTTTTATTCCTAAACTTGTTTTCTCATCAAAAACACTGCTGAAGTTTTGTCTGTGAGATATCTTTTGTTCTCCTCAAAACACCGATGTGAATGCCCAGATCTGTGATGTCATAGATAGATCTCTGAGACACTCTTTTTAAGTCCATAAATCATCCAGACTCGTTTTGAGCATTTCTGCAGCATTAGCACATCAGGCAAGATTGATTTGATAGTTTACTCTGTGAAATTTCTTTTTCAGTCAGTAGAGTTCTAACACATCCCTGATGTGGGAAACACATGACATGTGTGCTTTACTACACTTTTTAATTGGTTCTTGTGCATGAGATTGCAAAGTCTCAGGAGCAGGTTTGAAGGAGAAAACAAAGCAAAAAAAAAATCCAAACATATTTGTTCTTTAAAGGGGCACTGTGTAAGAAAAACAAACAAACAGTGATCCAAGTAATTTCCACTTTTGAACACCAGAGGGAGCCTTTCACATGCATTTTGCCTAACTACCATGCTGACATCTAGCGTCAATAATACACATTCCGGCCCATAATAAAGCATTTCAAATACGTATAAATGTATCACAATTGATGTGGATTGGTTAACAGTGCTCTCTTAAGTATTCATGTTGTAAAGAATAAATATGATTTAAATGTTTGTGGACTATATGTGATAATTAAAATTCCTCTCAATCTTACACAGTGCCCCTTTAAATCTGACAACTTCCTTTCATGAAATTTCATGGTTAATATCGACATGTATTCATTTTGGTTGTAATTATGGCTTAAAAACTTCTTTTTAAAAACAACAAAGTGAAACTGGAGAGGACCACCCGAGCACAGCCAATCAGAGCGCAGCATTATGCTTCTGATTAGAAAGAAAAATCTTCACTCAGTTCAATTCAGACAGTACTAAGTGGTCTCATTTTTCACAAAGTGCTGCATTTAGCAAATCATTTTTATCACAAAGTTTACTAATTTGTAAGTAAAAAGGTTAGCTACCCCATTTTTAAAGCTGGTGTGTGATTTTCTCTGCAAAATATTTCAGACTGTTCAACTACATCCTTGTCTTTCTCACAATTACTTCAGCACACTATTCATTTCTTTTTGGCTAATTACGGCTCAAGAACTTCTTTTCACAAACAGCAAAGTGAAACTACAGAAGGCCACACAAGCACAGCCAATCACAGCACTGCTTTTGACTATCTATGAGAATTAAAATATTTTATTGATTCATACAGACACTAGGATTTGATTTTGTCACAAACTGCTCAATTCACAACAGTCAAACAAAAAAGTCTTATCACAGTAGACAATAAATAGCACATGACCCCTTCATTGTAATTCAAGTCTGGTCTAGTTTGGACGATGTCAATGAGAATCTTTGGGGACACAGGTTTTGGTCGAGGTTACCAGGTTGAAAATCATTTGAGGAACTAATTATTGACATCTGCTGACATCCAACTGTTCTGTTCTTCTGAATTCAGCAGCTATTTCTGATCCTAAATACTTGCTGCAGATATCTGTGTGGTCTGACCAATCACACTGGACTGTTCCTTATAACTTAAGAATCCACTTCTCACACTTTTCTCCTGATCTACTAAATTTAGCAGCTACTTTTGATGTTGTAGGCTGATTGTTTTTGAGTCAGGTCCAGCCAGGTCTCACTTGCCAAAATTGTGCGTCTTTACATAATTAAATGTACTTATTGAAACATGTATTTAAACCTACTATCATTTGTATTTTAGGCTATATGTAAATCTAAAAGTAAAAACATATTTTAAAAACAGATTGCAATTTATTAATGGGAGCTGTGGTGGTGCTTTCAGATTTTGGTGAAATTTAATTTGGAATTATTGTAATAAACTCATGTTTTAATCATTTTGAAGATAAGTAGCATTAAATTAAGAAAGTTGTACATTTTACTACGTAAGTAATTGTGTTTTGATCATCATTAAATCCAGAACACTCTGTGAACCAATGCATTTTATCAACATTATTTTAACTATGAATACACTTTTTGTAAATATGTTCAATTTTGGAACCTTCAGCCATCATATTTCAATCTTTGTTTGATTGATAATGTTCAAATAAAGCAAAAAATTAAAAAAAATAAAAAATGTGTCTAACAATAAATCATCACATAAGTTTCTCACTGTCTTGTCAAAGTACAGCATGTCAGCACCAGACTTGTGGATTTAAAACCGGGAGCCTGATTTTCACACTGGCAAAACAGGAAGTAGGTAGCTCACTATTAGCACACGTTTAATATCTTCGTGCATTCATTTTTAGCTGCAATCATGGCTTAAAATCATCTTTTTACAGACAGCAAAGTGAGCCACTGCTTTTAGCTATCGATGACAAAAAGTAATATGTATTATTATTCGTTTATTCAGTGCATAGCAGTCTGATTTTGTCATAAATGCTGCATTTACAACATAGCCCTACTATTTTGTGGAAAAAGAAGTGTACTAACTTACAACAGCAAAAATATATTCAGGTCACCCACTTTAATAGATCCATTGCTTTCAGCTGCTAAACTTTGAGTCGGTGTGGAAAGAGCAAACAGTTGAGATACTGCCGCCCTGTGGTCTATGAATGCCACTGCTCTTGTATTAGTTTAAGAAAATTATATTTATTCTACAAAAATAAACATTTTCATAGATTACATTCAAAATGATTAACATTATTTTGGATGTATGGAATTTCTATCATGAAAGAATACTATACTATAGATATACATTTTCTGAGCACCCAACTCAAATATGCATAAATAAATCGTATCAAACTACTTATGGGAAATGGTAAATATATGAGCAAAATATAACAAGAAGACATAGAAGACCCAGTCAAAGTACAATGGTGGATAGGAACAAACTATTAATGATCAAAATGCATAAAAACAACTGTTGGTTTAGGATTTAAAAAAAAAAAAAATTGGGATTTAAAAAGTTGTCTTTCTTTCTTTTTATTTATTTGTTTTATTATTTATTTATTTTTCAAAGTAAGATGGAAAAGGCGAAAGACAAATCATAATTGTCAACCCGTGAAGCCAACAGTAGAAGAATTACCATAACTATTATTTTTGACAACTCTATGTGCACAAATGAATTAGGATCTTAATTGTGACCAAAAATGCCAGAACCACCACAACGTGAGTGCGTGCGTCAGAGCTTTTAATGTGAAGTACTGCTCTTTATGTTCCGGTTTGGAACCACGTGACTTCCTTTCCGATCTACGCTTCAACATGGACGCCAGCCGCGTGCAGCCGATCAAGCTCGCCAGAGTAAGAAATCTAATATTTTATTACATTTTAGCCACGTATTTGAGTATGTTTATTTGTAGTAAAGTGACTTGTATCGGGTTCGACCCAAACGGTAAAGCTATAGCAGGTTTTAAAGGTGTAAAAGTGAGTAACGTGTCGCCTGTGTGAGCGCCTTCGTCATGGAGGCCGTTCACGTTTTCTGTTAGCTCACAGGTTAGCGTCGGTAAAACTAAGGCGGACGATTCTTGATTTAGACTCATGTTTATCTACAACCCAAAGACAGATTTTGAGTATTTCTATTCTGTGTTTTAGGTGACCAGAGTCCTGGGCAGAACCGGTTCCCAGGGACAGTGTACACAGGTAAGCTCCCGGGCTAGATCCTCCTGAACAGCTGAGGCTGAACTAGGTTTACCAGCACAGTTCACTACGCAATGGGCTCTGTGCACAGAAGCCAGTTGGCTTGTTTATTTTCAAAAATGCTAACTTAATGCCGGCATGTTCATTTCCTGTTTAATTCATTTCTATGGGGTTTCATTGCCTCAGTCTAAAATGGAAAAAAAAAATACTAAAAGATCGGGCAGTGAGTTGGTGTTTTTTTTTCTGAAAACATGTTAAATACTTTACAAATAAGGAGAATATTTCACTAAAGGACCACCTCGGTGTGTTTATTAGGCTTAAGTTTACATTTCAAACAAATAAAAAATTTTGTAAAATGAACATCCAAAGTATTACATGCCTACCCGCTCGTATTTGCAATTTTTGCATATTTTCAAAACAACACTTATGATAATATTCTTCAGATTAGGCTAGTGGGACACAAGCATCATACCTTAGATCTTATTGGCTTAATTCTTTTAGCAAAAGTTGAACTTAATGGTTTCTTTTATGCGTGACAGTTTTTTTTTTTTTCTTAATCTGTTTTTTTCATGCGTGCAAATTAGATTTAGTTTTCAGCACTGACACTAGCAGCAAATCTAGACCAACTCTAATTCCTCAGTGTTCAGCTCTAGTTGATCTAATCTCATATTTTATTATGATCGTGGTATTGAAATTATGATAGCAGATCATTATTGTTTGTTTGGCTTAGTTGTTTAAAACACAAAATAAAATATTTGGATCCTCGTGAAAAACACTAATAAAATATAGTTTTGATTGATGCATGTCATTTACATAATTTGTGCTTAATTTTATTTTCTGAAAGTGCTTGCTCAAATTGAGTCTTGAACTTTTATTGGTGCATGACATGTCCTGGAACGTATATAAGCTCTTAACAATTCAATTAATGAATTGGTTGAGGATCAAAGAACTTCCTGTTTGTGCCATATTCCAAAGTAAACCTAAATTTGAACTTAATAAACTGCCTGCCTATTTAATAATTCCTGATATTAGATTTTTATTTTTTGTTTTTTGTTTTAGTTATTTTTTTGGAAGCAACAATGGAACAGTGTTTACTCTTTAATTTTTACACAAAGAATAAAAAATTGATTAAAAAAAAAGTTTTAAATCTTAACCCAACCCTGGACTGTCCTAGTGCAGAGAGTAAATGTGAGGCTGTGTAATTATATGAATGCTGGAACAGTTGTGGTTGGGCTTAAAAACATCACAAGCCTTTAGTTCATAATTTAAATCAGTTCAAACATTTGTCTTTGTGAAAGCTGAAATATCAGCATGACTTTAATGAACACCATGATGTCAAACTTAATAGTGTATCTTAGAGAGAAGTGCGAAATTGATGAGTGTAAAACTTCTAGGAAAGAGCAACTTTTCCCACTTAAGGCAGGGCTCGTACAGTCATGGAAAACAGAAAAGTCATGGAAAACTTAAATAATTTGAATCATATTTTCAGGCCCTGGGGAAGTTTTTGAAAAATTCGAAAACTCAATAAAGCTATATCAGATTAGCTGTCTATTATCCAAATCTAGAGCACAAAATTCCTAGAAAATATCTGCCTAAATGTATTAATATATATAATCTAATATATGTCTTTTTAATTTGTAGGTTATATGCACTGAATTATTAAAAAGCAACTGAGCACTTTGATGGGTCTTATGTCTGTCATTGGAACAAAATGTACAGAAAATATTGATTGAACCAGAACTACATTTTTAGATTTTTCAGTTTATAAATATGTAGACTTATGGTACTCTTCCCTCCCGTTTATATAAATTGATAATTTTATGAAAACGTGAATTTGTACGAGGTAATGGAAAAGCTGTCAACTGTTATGGAGAAGTGATAGAAAAAACATGGAAAACCCTCAGCTCGAACCCTGTCAAGGAGACCGAATTTAAGATTTAATGATCACACTTTAGTATTTTAAATTGAAATACAATTTTCTGCGCTGCCCTAACTTCCACCATTTTCATGTGGGTCACTGCGTTACATTGAAAGTGTGCGCCCCTCTGTTTCTGCTAATGTCTTGAAGCAAACGACGGAAAAATGCACAGAAAAAAGAAAGCACTCCGATGTGGATAATGCACAAACAGAGAGTGACTTTTCTGACGAGGAACTTCTGACGCTGAAGACCCACTTATGGACTGTGAAGAGTCCTATTCTGAGTAAGTGTCATTTTGTCTTTCTCTTTTGTATTCTACTTGGAAATGTTTAAAAATATACAGCACATGTTGTGTGAGTTAGCAGGTTAATGGTGTTTTGTACCTATTGTAGATCTAGTTATTAAATTATGTGGAAAAAGATTTATAAAGCATAATTTTTTGCAGGCTAAGTGATGAATTGGAGCCTGAATGGGAAACGAGTGGCACATATGGAGACACGTTTGAAAGAACAAATGGCCTGCCTAAGTTAGTATTTAAATAATTCTTATTCATTCAGTGAAATTTATAGAGAAGGCTGTACTAAACTGTTAACTGTAACTTTTAGGTCATTGGAAGAATCCTTGTCTGATGTAGATCCAGCAAAGATTACCTGCATGGAGAAAAATCCCAAAGGCAAAAGAACCAGACACAAACAGAAAACAGCAGCCACTACAGCAGAGAGATGGTGTGGCTCTGAAGACCCAGACATCACCCCAGCTCAGCCCATTTTCTGTCCCACACGACCCCCTGGAAGCCAGCTTCAAGCCACGTCCACATATACCCCTCTGCAACTGTTCCAGGAGTTCTTCACTAGCTCAGCATTACTCACTCTTGTGAACAACACAAATGCACATGGGAGAGCGTTTCACAACAATCCGTCCATTCCGTGGAAAGACATGACACTTGAAGAGCTCTATAGTTTCTTGTCTGTAGTTTTGTTCATGGGCTACATAAAAGCTCCAGAACTGAAAGATTATTGGCGAAAGGACCCCCTCTATAATTTCTCATTCCCAAAGAAGGCCATGACAGGCAAAAGGTTTTTCCAAATCTTGAGAGCTATCCACCTGAGCAGTGCAGAGGATGACTCTAAAAATGAAGAGAAAAAGGGCACAGTGGAATTTGATCCTTTGTGCAAAATCAACCCATTGTACACGCAAATGAGGGACTCCTGCAGGAGGAACTTTCAACCTTATCAGAACATCTCCATCAGCGAGAGGATGGTGGCTTTTACTCGACTTGAGGCTTACCCTCATGTGCTCTTTAAGCTGAGTATGAAGGACTTCAAGCTGTTTGTTCTGACTGACTCCATCACTGGGTACACATGGGATTTTTTTGTTCATAAGGGCGAGGCTGCAGGAAGCTCCGTGAAAGACCTCGGCTATGACTCTGTGATGACACTTGTAAACAATAAATTGCTGGGGACAGGCCACAAGCTCTATGTAGATAAGTTCCATACAAGTCCCACACTCTTTCGAGATCTTCTCCGGCAAAACACCTGGGCCTGTGGAACAGTAAAAAAACGTCAAGTAAACTTCCCCAAAACCCAGAACAATGCCCTGCAGCCCAAATCTCCCCGCGGCAGCATCCGATGGATCCGGGAAGACGACTTATTGTTCCTGCAATGGCGACATACCAGAGACGTCTCCCTCTGCTCCACCATCCACACGGCTCACGGTCCACAGACTGTAAAACGCAAGTCCATGAACTGTACAGTCAGTGAGATCCCAGTACCACCGGCTGTGATGGACCACAGCAAGTACGTGCAACATGTTACTCATTTTAATCTCTTCATAGTAAATGTGTTCTAATTCAAACTATCTTTTCAGAAATGTGGCTGGAGTCGTTGATTTGTCAGATGCTGTGATTAACTATGGTGCCCTTCATAAGTTAAAACAATGGTACAAAATGGTATTTTTCCAGTGTGTGGACATGGCTTTAGTGAATGCCTACATCCTGTACAAATCCATGTGCCAGTACAAGAATGAAGCGCCCATGTCCCAGAGAGCTTTTCACGAGGCCCTGAACTGGGAGCTGTTTCAGGCAGGAACAAAAGAAAACCCTGAACCAGAAGCACCTCGTCCGACACATCACCGTTTAGTGCACATAGGGGACGACAAAGTGGTCAGCAGGCTGAGGTGCAGGAGGTGCCACTCCAAAACCCCTGTGAAGTGTGCCACATGTAACGTCCCCCTGTGCTTTGTGCCACAGCGCGACTGCTACAATGAGTGGCACAAGTGAGCAGGCACTTTTTCTACAGTGTATTAATCATGTACGATGTTGTTTTTGTGATGCAATAAAGTGTTTTTGACCAACTTATGTTTTTTGTTTTTTATAAAGCAAGGTTTCTATAGGTAAGAAATGTGTGGAATTTTCATTGTGTATAAGTTCATTTAGAAGTGCATTTTACTAACTGCAATATAAGATTTTTCCAGTAGGGCTTTTTTATTTAAGACCTGTGACCCAGGTTTGGGAGATCTGGGGCCTGACTTGTCTAATTTAAGTTAGAATAAAGCTGTAATATCCTCAGCTTTTCCTTGGTTGTCTAAAAGTTGATTTTATTTTTACATTACCTTGTAGCGTACCAAGAGCCAAACCTAAATTGTATTTTATCAACATGTTTGAGACTAGAATTTTAATCTAATCTACTTCTTACCAGGCCCTGTTCAGTGTACAGGCCCCACTTTGGGCAGCACTGGAAAAGATTTTATAATTTCAAACTTTATTTTCATACCAAAAAGCCACTTTTTCAATCTTGATTTCAGTGCCACGATGAATTTCAAAAGTGCCTTCAAAAATGTCATGGTTTCTGGCATTACTGACTTTTCTGCAAAAAAAAAAGCACTTCAATGGTCAATGGGTTGACCATTGAATTTGTTTTTTTAATATCTATACTGCACAATTGTATCTGTATGTAGTTTGAGAATGAGATCTTTTTGCCAGTCGTATCTCTGGTTGCTTGGTTTGTGTCGTAAACACAGTGCTTGTCCTCCAGGTCCGTGTGGAGTTCATGGACGACAGTAACCGTACCATCATCAGGAACGTGAAGGGCCCAGTGAGAGAGGGAGACGTGCTCACCCTGCTGGAGTCTGAGAGAGAGGCCAGGAGGCTGCGATAGGTAAATCTACTCCAAACACACACAGTAGCATGTAGAGCGAAAACCTGCTGCACATGGTTAAAAGTCGCTGTTTTCATGACTAAAGAAATGATCGTTTAAGAACATGTATAATTCACTTTTGGAGTTTTGAACATTGTTAGTAAATTTACATTTTGGTCACTGTAAACTTATGTCTTATTTCTAATGTGGCAGTTTTGATCCGTGTGTTTTACTTGGAATCCAATTTTTTTGAGTAAATACGAATGGGTGGGTATAGGTGGTATGTGAAAACAGATTTTCTGAGGATTGATCATCAACTGCAGTACAATGCAAGTAATTTATGATTACTCAAACGTGCATAAATCAATCCAAATACAACTTGAGTTAAAGTAACGAGACAACACTGTTACAACATAGCAAGGCAAAAGTCAATTGTACATAATGGGCCGCATTTAAATCAATGTTTCAAAAGTGAACATACAGCTTGCAAGGTTTAAATAATTTCCACTAAGCAGGGTCATGTATCTTTTGTTCAAGACAATACCAAGTTGGAGATATTGTGAGAAATGATTTTGTTGATTTTCTTACACTTGCAAAGAAATGCAGATATTTGCCAAAACTACGACAGGAGGCGCGGCCAAAGCAGAAACAAACTTGTAATGATCACTTTGAATGAGATCGAAAATGTTTGTACCTACTTTGACATCAATTATATCGTTATTGCAAACTTTAATTATTAGGCCCCTTATTGCCCTACACTAATTCTACCACAAACATTAATTCATTCTCTACGGCTTGTTCCCGTTAGGGGTTGCGGGTGACTGGAGCCTATCCCAGTGACTTTGGGCCTTGAGTGAACATTAATTCACACAAAAAAAGTAAAAAAAAAAAAAAATGTAATAGCCTTTTGTGCTAAATTGTTGTATCTAAATAGACTGTAGGTTTAGTCAGAACAATTTGAAACATTTTAGATCAGTCACAGTTTGATCACCTACCTAATGCATCCTGGGCTTTATAATTCAAAATGATGACTTTAGAAAGACTGATGTCAATGACAAGCTAATGGTGGCCTGCCTGTGTTAAAAATAAGCATGCTTCCTAGATTTTATGAAACAAAATGCTTGGATGTAAATTAGATACTGTAAGCAAAATTTTATCTGAACAGATTCTTGACTATACATTTGAGAAACACTGATTTATCTAAAGATATTTGTCATGTCTAACTTTTTTTTTTCTATTGTTTTTCAGTTTTCCTGAAGCTGTGAGGTGCCAGTCCATTAACATGGAGCGAACATCATAAGCAGTGGCCCTCATCTCATTTGTTAAAATGTTTTGAAAATAAATGTTGTTACACACAATCTGTTGAGTTTAATGAATGTTTTAAGTGTTCGGGTTTATGTGGGATTTGGTGTTTGATGTGACGCAAAAAGATGACAAACTTTTAAAACCCTTTTCAAAATGTGAGCTGTACTAGAGCTGTCCACCAGAGGGCAGGGGTGTGCTTCCTGAACCTCCAGTGTGAAGTCTAATGCACAAAGCCCTGCTCAGATTTTACTCCCAGGTGGTTTGGTTAAGTTTTGTAGGGACAATGTGCAGTTACACGAAGCAGATTGAGATGCTTGTACAAGTAAACATTGCTGATGTGGAAAGTACTTTTGATTTAATTATTGCAAGTGTGAATGGTATCTTTGCACCTTCAAACGCAAAGCCAACTTTAATATCACCACAAAAGGAATTTAATAAGCTTTTGCACAAGAATAAACCAAAGCTTGCTAAGTAGTTTTTGTATATTTACAAGCTGATGAGACACAACATGGTTTAGACTTATTTTCTATTAGAAAATATAAAATTCATAAGTGAATAGAACGTGTTCTTTATTTCTATGGATTCATATACTGTAGTACAAATAAAAGTTAGTAAACTTATTTAACTGTCCTTACAAAGTCACATTTCACTACAGTTATTTAACCTTTATGGATTGCTTTAAACTTTGCATAGGTGATGTTTGTGTATTCAGACATACGTATGTCTATGTATTAATGTAGTCTTGTGTCTTAATGGAGTTTTAAAATGGTTAATAATAGAATGTCGGATCTGGAGGAAGAGTGTTTAGTAAGTTCAGGTAAATTTGTAAGTTAAAGAAAAGAGGGTTGAATAAAGGTTTGACTCAACAACAGAAATAAACTCTTTACCATGACAACCAGCTCACTTCCGTCCCTCTGGACCTGACTGTCTACGTGCTACATTTCGTAGCGGAAGCACACTTCGTAACTTTAGCGTTGCTTCTGTTACATTGTTTTCTTCGTTTTGAAATTTGATTAAACACAGAAATGCTAAACTATTACTTTTCCTCGCCGGTTTCAAGTAAACAAATGTGTAAAAATTGAGATTATCCCAATTTCAAAGATGTAAATACTCAGTTAAGCTAGTTCCGGTTGCTAACTGTCAGCTTGAAATGGCGATAAATAAGTGTGGTGTTCTGGGGATTCTGTTGGCAAACTTTTGTGAAACACAGTAATAAATATCATTTAAAAAATAAACAATATTACCTGTACACTTACCAAAATGATTATAAAAGATATAATGTTGGTCTGAGCATGCGTAGTTGTACTAATAGGTACTAAGTGGGCACTGACACTGCGCATGCCGTCTGCGCCATCATGTCGTGTTGTGTTGTTGGTTGTACGAACCGTTTTGATAAAAATAACAAAGCACGCAAGTTTTACAGAATTCCATCGACACGGACACCTTTCAAGGCTAACAGGAGGCGTCTCTGGTTACAAGCCATCAGAAGGACCGACTGGAATGAGCAGATTATTAAACATGCAACTATCTGCAGTGATCACTTCATATCAGGTAAATGAAGCCTGTTAGTTTTATGACCACAACGTTTGTATTTCACATGTAAAGGTGAATAATTAGTTGTTCCAATTGGACTAGTATATAATAGAAATATACAATATTATTGCCTTGCAATGCTGAACTGCTGTATGTTGTCACTTGCCAGTCTAATGCTACAACTTTATCATACACTTTATTTGTACAGGAGTGGCTTCTGAGGACTACGAGAGTCCTGACTTTGTCCCATCTATTTCCCTTCCTCAGACGATAAGAAAAAGGGAAGGTAAATGTGTTGTTGTCTGATCAACCAGCATGAGAAGTAATTTAATTAAAATTTTAGCAGGGTTCTATATCTTTTTTTTTTTTTTTTGTATGTATGTATTATTTTAAAGCTCATTGAAACCTGATATCCAGACGTCTTAGTTGGGAGTTTAGATTATCAGGTTTCCCATACCATTTTTTCTATTTTTTGAGACCGCTTTGCCAAGTTTTTATCAGCCCAATAGTCCACATTTATGACAACCAAAGTATTAAACACCAAGTAGCAGAGCCCACGCCCAAATGATATTTCCTGCATTTTGCTAAATATAAACAAGACTACCCTAGTGGTTAAAAAAAAAAGGTAAAGTAGCAGAGTGGTTAGAGCTCTGGCTTCCCAATAAGGAGGAGACTTCCGGGTCGGACCATATCAACATCTCACGATCTCTCTGAGTGGAGTTTGCATGTTTTTCCCGTGTCACCGTGGGTTTTCTCCGGGTACTCCGGTTTCCTCCCACCTCCAAAAATATGTATGTTTAGGTTCATTGGGCATTACTGTAAATTTCCCCGAGTGAATAAATGAAAGAGTGAATGGTTGTCTGTCTGAAACTCTGCGACGTGTTGGCCACTGTCCAGGGTGTTTCCCGCCTAAAGCCCAAAGTTACTGGGATAGGCCCATGACCCCAATGGGATTAAGCGGTAGAAAATGAAGCACTATACCAGCTCTATATGTTTCAGTGATGTAAAGTATTAAACCATTATAGTCCTATAAGTTACACTAAACTTTGCATACATTATTGTAGTAAAAATATACCTTTCTTTCTTTTTCTTTTTTTGAACTTGTTTTTATTGACATATCAGTGCAGTTCACAAGCAATAATATACTTTTATGTGTACAATGTTTACATCTCAGATATTAAGTGCAGTCATAGCAGTCATAGCAACATACAGTCTTTCTACAAGGTCTTTTCTGTCCATAATATAGTCCAGAGGCCACCAATTAAAAAAAAAAAAGCCAGACTTATTTTCCCATACAAGTTATATCATTCTTTTACAATATAGTTTGTACTTAGGACCATTTATCAACAAAACAATCCATTTTCATTTGCAATGTTGCTGTAATTTGCTCCATATGATAAATGTCTTTTAGTTTGCTTTTCCACTGAGTGATTGTAGGGGGCTGTGGTTTGAGCCAGAAGATCGCGATCATTTTCTTTGCTATAAGAAGAAACATTCTTAACATATAAAAGTTACAGTTTGATCTGATATCACTTGCCCAATATTGCAGAGGTTGGCTCTAATACAATTTTGATACCCAAACATTTATAAATTTCACCTTGCAATTCTTTCCAAAACTTTCCTAATTTAGGACAATCCCAAAAAATATGTGTATGATCTCCCACAAGACCACAGCCCCTCCAACATTTGTCTGACGTCCCAGCAAACTTAGAAGTAATAAAAGGAGTCCTAAAATACCTAATTTTAGTTTTCCACTCAAATTCCCTCAATACTGGGCTGTTAGTAGTTTTATGTCCCTCCCTAAGTGTTAGTTCCCAGTCTTCATCCTTAATTATAGTATTCATTTCTAATTCCCACTTTCCCTTAATGTGCTTTGTGTCCTGTGTGTTAGGCTCTTGTAGTATTCTATAAATATTTGATATATATTTTTTACTAGTGATTTGCCTTTTGATCACAGATGCAAAAAATAATTCTAAAGATGAAGGTGGGACTTGCAAGTCATCCAAAATATTCATTCATTCATTCATTCATTTTCTACCGCTTAATCCCGTTAGGGTCGCGGGTGACTGGAGCCTATCCCAGTACCAAAATATTGTTTTTCGTAAAATAATGCCCCAATTGTAAATATTTGTATAAATCTTGACCTGGGAGACCATATTTTTCTTGGAGTTGTTGAAAAGACTTCAGATTTCCATTTTCAAACATCTGACCCAGCGTGATCAAGCCTTTTTTAACCCAGTTGTTTAAATTAGGTGCAGGGGGAAACTAGGTTAAATTAGGTGCAGGGGGATTATGATGAATTATATTAATCTATTAATCTGCAGATTGATTTTGAAAGGTTCAGTGTCTTTCTAACATTTACCCATACAAACAGAGTATTTTTTACTAGTTAATTTGTTATTTTACTTTTAAAGCTTGCATGGTCTACAAACGGGATGGCATCAAGAAACACACCTGAGCAATCACCCTGTTCCATAGAATACCATATTGTTTCTTCCTCTTGAGTAACCCAAACAATCATTGATCTTATTTGTGCCACCAAATAATAATTTCTTAAATTTGGTATGTTCAGTCCTCCCAGTTCCTTGGACACATAAGTGTTTTAAGTTTAATTCTTGGGCGCTTGTTGTTTTTTATTATTATTATTTATGCATCATCTAAACACTGTACATAAGGGTCATGATAAAATTCTACGAATCATTTTCCAAGACAAAATTTAATTTCCATGACATTTGGCTGACTTGACATGTTCCATGTGTTTTCCATGACTTAAAAATGGGCTGATTATTTTCTCTGTTTTCCAAGTTTTTCCAGGATGCGTGGGAACCCTGATCATACATAGCCCGTAGTGAAAAGTAACTGCTTTTCTGTAGCTAATGATCAGTCGTTATGTTTCAGCGGCAAGAGAAAAAGACGAAAAAAGGAAGCTTCCAGCCAATCAGATGATAGATCTCAGTCCATGTCCACTCCAGGTCAACAAAGGATGATGGAACGAACCTGGTGCTGATCTTTGCTTTGGTAAGAGTCCTCAACACTAACTTATCCAAGGAGATCTCTCAAGAAAAAAATAAAAATGCTCCAACACTTTTTCTTATTTATGCTTTTGAACCTTATGTAAAAGTGCATATGGCAGATGACATTTAAGATTTTGCTTGTAGAGGTAATTCCACAATTGTTACCTAGAAACCAAAACCATATGTAGGGTTTGAAAATACCGAGGCCCAAAATGGTTGATGAAAAAATGATAACACTGTTCTGTTTCATTGACACTCAATTGTCAGGTCTTCCTCAATTTAATGCTCAATTGTTAATTTATTGGCAAAAATGTATAAACTCTGATGAGTCTTCACTTAAAGCTGGAAGACTTGAAATTGGACTAGTATAAAATTTGTGTTATTATTAATCCTACAACTTTATCGTGACCTGAATACACTTTGTTTTACAGGAATGGCTTCTGATGACATCAAGGATTCTGACTTTGTCCAATCTATTTTCCCTATCTCAGGCAATGAGAAATCTGAAAGGTAATATGAAAACTTCCATGTTCTCTGTTGTTGTATGATCAACCAGAATGACTCACTGAAAGTATAAAGAATAGCCTACATTTTTAGTGATTTAATTGAACTCTTCGCAGGGTTCTATATCTTATTTTAAACATGTATTATGTATGTATTATTGTATATGTTGTATGTATTAGTTGGGGGTTTGGATTACCAGGGTTCCCACTAATGACACAGAAATACACTAGAGTAAGATTGAGTTATTGTCTTTTGTTTTGAATAGTTAAGTTTCTTCTTCTGTTCAAGTGAGATTACTACAAAAAGTCTCCAGGATTATCTGTTTCTGAGACAAATCAGGCAGATTAAGTAAGGCTTGGGATTGTAGCTACTGCTAATGTTTTAATTAGAAGTAGCTACAATTCGCAGGCTCAAATGATTCAAGTGAAGCTGTGTGGGGTTTAAAAACACAGTAGGGAACTTCTGGTATTACCTTTTAATGACATCACAAGGAGGAACAATGTGTTTACAGTTTGACAGAAGAATCCAGTCTTTACAGTGTGCAGGATTGTGCTAAATATGTTTAAATGAAAGAAAATGAAACTTTATACATATTTTGATGATGATATGACATTGCAATAAAATAAAAAATAGGCCCTCCAGACAATAGGCCCTTTAAGACAATTTTAATATATTTTTTTCCCAGTGTTTGATGGAAAAACAATGTTGTCTGCAAATATAGGCCACGCCTCCTAAACGTCTATAAGCAACAAAACTTCAGCTTTATCTGGAACAAATTTGTCAAAAATCTTATCATCACGTGACTTTTGCCTTCTAAACAACTAATCGATTAATTGAAAGAATATTTGCTCAACTAATCGATTACCAAACTAATCAGTTGCAGCCCCATATACTATAGACATAATCTATAGCTCGGCTTAAATTAGAAAGGGAAGTAAAAATATAGGCTAGTTTTTTTCTGAATAAAGCTGCTTTTTTGTTTTCGTCATAGACATTTTGTGTCATTTTCCAGGACAACGTTTAATTTCCATGACATGGTCCAAGTTTTTTCTATGACCGTGAAAATGGGCTGTTTTTTTTTCTAATTTATCCACTTTTTCCAGGATGCTTTAAAAAAAAACAGCCCTTGGTCAAAAGCTAAAGTAACTGCTTTTCTGTAGCTAATGGTCAGTCGTCATGTTTCAGCTGCAAGGAAAAAGACAAAGTAAGGAAGCTCCCAGCCAATCAGATGATGGATCTCAGTCCAGGTCAACAAAGGATGATGGAACAGAGCCTGGTGCTGATCTTTGCCCTGGTAAGAGTCGTCAACAACTCATCCAAGGAGATCTGTCAAGAAAATAATATAAAGGCTCCAACACTTTCTCTTACAGTATTTGTGCTTTGAATGTTATGTAGAAGTGCGCATTGCAGATGCCATTTTTTAATAAAACATTGTGAACATTGAAAATGACAAAACACGGTTTTAATTTTTCCATTCACAATCAACTGATCGTCAGGTCTTCCTCAATTTAATGCTCAATTGTTAATTTATTGGCAAAAATGTATAAACTCTGATGAGTTTTCACTTAAAGCTGGAAGACTTGAAACTGGACTAGTATAACATTTATAATTGTCACCTGCTAGGCCGATGCTACAACTTTATCGTGACTGAAATACACTTTGTTTGTGCAGAAATGCCTTCTGATGACATCAAGGATCCTGACTTTGTCCCATTTCTTCGCCACCGCTCAGGCAAAAAGAAATCTGAACGGTAAATATGAAAACTTTTTTTTTGTCTGATCAACCAGCAAAGACTAGCCTACATTTTGTGATTCCATGAACTCTTAGCAAGATTCTATAACTTTTTGTGTGTGTGTGTGTGTGTGTGTGTGTGTTAATAAAAGTAAAATATTCTCCAGGATTTTTCAACAAATATCTGACATAAGCAGAAAGTCAATATTGTTGTTTTTTAGACGGCGTTGCCAGGTTTTTATCAGCCCAATAGCCCACATTTATGACAACCAAAATATAAACACCAAGTAGCAGATCCAGAGCCCAAAATGTTGATATTTCTTGCATTCTGATGAATTTAAAAAGCCTACCTAAGTAGACAAGATATTGGTGAAAAAAAAAAATTTGAGTGAGGTAAAGTAACTACCATTATAGGCCTATAAGTTACAACTACACTTAGCATAAGACATTATCTTATTGTAGCTCGGCTTATGTTTTCTGAATAAAGCTGCTACATTGCTTATACATTGTGTGATCACAAAGGACAAATTTAATTTCATGACATTTGGCTGACATGACATATTCCATGTTTTCCGTGACTGAAAGATTCCAGATTTTCCAGGATGCGTGGGAAGCCAGATCATACATAGTTCTGCTTTTCTGTAGCTAATGATCAATCGTTGCATGTTTCAGCTGCAAGAAACAAAAACGAAGAAAGGAAGCTCCCAGACGATCTCAGTCCACGTCCACTTCCAGTCAACAAAGGATTGTGGAACAGAGACTGATGCTGATCTTTGCTCTGGTAAGAGTCCTCAACACTAACTCATCCAAGGAGATCTGTCTCAGGCCTTGTGTGACTCTGCAGTCAATGTTGTATCACAGTGTTTCTATCACCAGCACATTTGTGTCAAAGAGTAGTGTGACCTTAGGTTCCCTTTAAAATAGCTAAGATACATTACACAGGTAAGATTGTAAAACACAAGAGTAGTTTTCTGTATTTCTACCAGAACTAACACATGTGCACTGACTCTTCTGACAATACATCTGTCCCAAAAACACTAGTCTATTAGGACTAATAGTCACATTTGTTGTTGTTGGAGAGTCAGTGGATGAGCAGTGAAAGACACACTACACTGTTGGATCAGATTTAAACATAGACTGACACCAGGAGGCAGGACAGAGGACTTAGACTCTTCACTGTGGCCAAAGATGAGAATGTATTTCAATTGGCATTGTCACTAAACAATGTTGTTTCATATCCCTGAATATTTTAGTTTTACATTTTTTTTTATTTCCAAGACGTTCTGCATTAGAGTCGGTATTATGTTGTTTAATGTTTAAGGGCAACGTGAATCCATCTGTTGATAAGTTGTTCCATGTTCACACAACAAAGTGCAGTTTTTACATGACATGACACTTTTTGCACATATTTTGTTTGAAGTAAATATATGACAAGTGGGTGGGACAGGTGGTTGGTGAAAACGGTGATTTTGTGAGCACTTGAGCATCAGCAGGACATACAAGATTATACAAATATACAGGAATCAATCCAAATACAACTAATGATAAGAGAACACTGTTACCACATGGTTACAAATTCAGAAAAGTTCATTTTACAAAACAGGTTTCCTTTAATCATTGTAGACACTTTGGTTAGATTACCAGGTTATTATGTATAATAATTCTTGTATTTGGTCATAATCATGTGTGACATACAGCAGCCTGCATGATTATCCAGAATAAAAATGAAAGTAACCCTTTGTCATTTTTTCAGAGACTACAGTTCCAAAAGTTATCCACGATGACCTCCAACAGAAGTACAACCAGCTTCAAACCGAACGTGACAGTCTGCGTGTGGACTCATCAGACTGAAACAGGAGAATGAACAGTATAAAGACCTGCTCCGGGCTTCTCACTTCTCCTTCAGCGCTCTCCAGAGTACGGCGGCACAGGTAGCGTTCTCCACAGGTCTGAGCGGCGCTGTGTTTACCTGGCTCCTGGACGTGCTCAGAGACGGCGTCCGAGTCGTGTGTGGCTCTCTGACTCTGGAGGACCATCTCTTACTCATCCTCACGAAACTGCGCTCAGGCCTCACCCATACGGATCTCGTTTTTAGGTTTACCGTCGCCGAACATGACGTCGCTAATGTTCTGAGGAGCTGGCTGCCTGTCATGTCTCAGGTTTGAAGCCTCTGATTAAGTGGCCGAGTAAACACGTCGTCTTGAAGAACATGCCGAAATGCTTCAAACCTGACTATGAGCGCTGCAAGTGCATTATTCACTGTACAGAGGTTTTCATCAGCATGCCCACAAATTCTAATTCAAAGAGTCAGAGCAGCGTGAAGTACTTGGTTGCCATGTCACCTTCTGGAGCTGTGACGTTTCTCTCTAAAGGCTGGGGTGGCCGTGTTTCTGATGAAAAACTTATCGCTGAATCGGTTTTTATCAGCTTCTACAAGTAAATGATGAAGTCCTGGCTGATCGCTGCTTTAACATAAAAGATGAACTTGCTTTATGTGGTGCAGCCCTCATTATCCCTGGTTTTAGCGAAGGACAACACGCGATGTGAGGAGACACATCCAAAGGGTAATAGAAAGATGGAAGACTTTTAAAATTCTCACAAGTGTGATTCCTCTGTCAGAGGTGGACCTGCTGGACGACATGGTGACTGTGTGTGCAGCTTTAACTAACCTTTGCTAGCTAGGGCTGGGCAATGTCAGGATAAAAACTGAATCATCTCAGGCAGAAACTATGGCAACTACAACCTTCCTCCTCTTCCTCCCCAAGACAATCCAGACCCAAATTTCTCTACTGAGAAACCTGGCTTGTGGATTTTTTTCTATTTGCAGTGTAAAATGTGCGTAAAAAAAGTCTCCAATCTTGAAATTACGCAAAAATAAGAAATATACAAGTTTTGTTGAAGTTGGCTAGTGCAATGTTCTCAACCACGGGTACGTGGACCTCGGACCCTCACCAGGGGTACTTGGAATGATTTCAGACTTGAATAGAAGGTGAAGTGAATCTTAACTATAAGAAAAAATGTTGTTTGTGATGATTTTTTAACACTTTGAAGCATTTTAACCTACTTTTAAACATACAAAAGCAACAATTGGTGTATTGAACTAGACATCCATTTGTAAACCTAAAAGCACAAGTTAGGGTACTCAGATGTGGGACAAAAATTAGGGGTACTTGGGAAAAAAAGGGTTGGAAACACTGGGCTAGTGTAATTACACAAGAAGGCTGTAGGGGGTGCACTTCCGCTGAAGCTGCTTGGTCCTGCTTTAATATACTGTAGGCTATATATATTTTTAATTGAAGGCTGAGGTAGGCAAGACACACTAATTGAGCCAAGACCCTGACAAGATCAGAGTCTTAAGACTAAGACACGAGGGTCGAGACCAAGACCGTATGCAGCCGAAGACAACGTTTGCAGTGATCGAATCGAAAGGCCAGGCAATAAAATTTAAATCGTGATCTGATTCAAGAAAATCAGATTGTATTTTTTGCTGACTTGCCCAGCCCTAGTATAGGCTCTTAAAAAACTATTATACTTTGATGTAGAGAGTCAGTTTAAAACATATTTATTTGGCTTGTGGGAATGAATAAGCACTTGTTTGTATAAAGTGGAAAACTGAAGAAACTGTCTCAATAAACGGGTTTCTAAGTGCATTGTTTTTATTTATTTATTCACGTTACTTACAATGAAGAAGGAAGTTGAGCAGTAGAGCACATTTCATTCAGAAACTGCAACACAAATGCTTCTCAAAATAGTTAAACAAACACATGAGATTGTTTTATTCTTAATTGAGCTCAGTGTTGGAGCACGTTTAATTTCACCGGGAAGAGCGTTCTATTTACAGAAGAATAAGAAGACTCAGCTTCGGCAACTTTTAATTATGTGCCGAGGAAAGCTAAGAAGCCTGTGCAGGTCATAAAGTGTTTTTTTTTTCAGTGTGAACATAATCAGTTTATTTGTTAATTTACATGATCATATTTTGACTTACTTGCCCAACCATGCAGGTTGTTGTTGTTTCTTTTGTCTACAATGACCTGACATATTCATTTCTGTCCTCTTCTCGTCTTTGACCAGGAGCCCCTTGTTCAGTTTTCACTGTTGTAATCATGTAAGAATACTGTACATCCTGAACATGACACCAGCAACAGCAGCCTGTCAGAGCCTGAGCCAGTCCTTCTAAGCAGGTGGACCTCGGCAGTACTTGGATGGGAGACTGAGGAACCTCAGAAGTCACAGAAGGACTTTTTCCATTGTAAGAACTTTTTAATCCCATTTTAGGCATGTTCAGAGAGCAAGAACTTTGGACTGGGGCCACACTTTAGGGCAGACCATGAACCTTTTGGTGACACAAGCACATTTACAATGCTAACTTTGTTTTAAACCGTGTTTCATAGCTTCTCACATTTAGATAAACTTTCCTTATCCTTAAGAAAAAAATTTATTCATTTATTTAGTTATTTAATTTTTAAATAGTAGCCTAACTCTTACTAAGAATTAAAGTGATTAATTTAGTTTTATTGTTCATTTCAGTGACGTTTGTATATTTTTTTTTACATGATAGTTTTATGTGGAATAAAAAAAAACAACATTACCTAATAACTTATTTAAATGTTCCAGATGTTTACAGATGCTAATGCTAAAGCCAATTAGAGCTAGTTTAAAGAACTGTTGCTGTGTGAACACAAACATGGGGACAGGATAGTTCTTCTGACTAAACAGGGACTAGATTCCTGGAGACGTACAGGTCCTGGAGAGATGGAAGGCTGCAGCCAAACAGCTTCTCAGCAGACTCCTGATGCTGCAGTCACACGATGATGGAGGAGATGAGACTCAGCAGCAGAAAGTCCATCCTCTGCTGGGGAAGCTGTGAATGGAAATGGAAGGACAAAACATTAAAACCGCACAAAGGAGAAACACAAGATGAAAAAACAGTACTACTAAAAATCTAAACAACAGTAGCAATAAAAAAACTTCATTCATTTCATTTTTTCTCCTGCTGACTTGAGTCTGGACTAAATTAAATCAGATTACTTTGATCATAAGCCTATTTTCTACAAACAGCTCCAGTCTAATCTTGTGCAGTTATGCAAAAAGTGTTGAAACATGATTGCAACAACGTCCAAAAATAGTCCTAATGCTTTTCGACCAGAGTAAGTCTTACATTTAGATTGAGACGAGGTGTTTTGTGGACTGATTCTGGCTGGATTCCAGACTGAGCCGCTTGTTTGAACAGGAAAGAGGGTCAAGTGTTTTCACAGAATATGTCAAACAAATGTCATGTTTGACTGTCTGACTTTGACCTACTTCCACCTGTTTGTGACACAGTTTCATTATCAGTGTTTGTTAGAAACTAAAGCAACTAAAGTGGGGTGATTTGTGCCAGTGGGGAAGTTTCTAAAGACCCATAGAAGAAATTAGTTCTGTGACCACACATTGTTGAAGACTCATCCATTTAATACATCCTGTAAAGATGGAGCCCTATCGCATGAGAAATAAGATGTTTAAGTACAAAAAAGTAAAATTTCTATGATCAAGGTTTTTTGATTGTTGTAACAGAACAATTATTGGCAAGTTTGTAATATATTACACGTGTTAGTGCTTTGGTAAGATACATTATTAATCTATATAGTTAGCATGATGTTAGCTCAAAACTGAGGAATGATGCATTTTTTCCAAAATGGTGGACCTGGGGTGATTTGTGCCAAAGAGCCTGGGTTAAGTTGTGCTAATGACACCACTTTAATGAATAATGAAATATATTATTTTATGGCAATTGTGTCATTTTATCACTAAAGCAATCTATTCTTCATTGTACACCAAACAGAGATAGAAAAATTAAGAAATAAGATCAGGATGTAAGAGAATTAGACTGGCCAATCTAATCAATCAAGTTTGGTCTTTGGTTCTGAGCAGATGTACTCATGTTGTGCTCGGAATGTTTATTATTTAATGTTACCTGTTTATAAAAGAAAGTTGGAGTTTGTTTAACTTGTAAAATCACTGTTTTTTTTTTAATTAAAATATATTATTTTCTGTAATAATAAATGGCACAATTGACCCCAGTGCAATCTGTCCACATGACAACTTTTTTTCCAAAAGCTGTGTTTCTTAAACTATATATTTCATTTAAAAACAACAATTTCCAGAGATGTGCAACTTCCTGAAATATGTGTTCATGTTGTAGTTTGAAGAATTAAGATCATGGTCTGCTCTAAAGGCAAAAAAAGGAAAAACAGCACAACTCACCCCACTTTCCCCTATACATAAATTTAGTAGCACAGTCACTCATTACTTTAACATTACAAAAAAACTGACAATATATTTAGTACAATCTCTGGTCTGCTTGACAACCACATTCATACAGGGGTCATTTAAGGTTATTCTCTCTACCTGAACCACTTAGAAGCAGATATTTTAAAGTGGTTCACTCGTTCATAAGTGATGGAAACACAGAACAGATGCCAGTAGCACAAAACATTCAAATGTCTGCAGTTTGTAGAGGTCACGACAGCTGAAACACTGGCTCAAGCACGCAGAGCTGCCTGGTTGGATCTCCTCGCTCCAAACACAGCCAGCTTTAGTTCATCAGGTGTTTCCGTGGACGATCACCTGCAAACTAAGTCCCAATTATTTTCATCTTGGTGAGTTTTGCACTAGATAACCTAAAGTCTTAAAAACTTGCACAGTTTGTCTCCCTCCCTCTGTGTCGGCCTTCTTCACTGCTACAAGTGGACTTTTCTGTGCTTTCAATATACTGTGTATTGTTGGGACACTGAAAAAATTCCAAATTTACAGTGTACAGGATCAACGTTAGGGGTGTCAAATTAGTGCAATAATTGAGATAATTAATTACAGACATATTAATCGAGTTATTTTTTTAATAGTGTTAATCTATTTTGAAATCTTTAACTTCATTGTTTCCATATGTGAGTTGCCAAGTGACATAAGGGTTGTTCAACTTGACAACTTAGCAACAAAACACTTCCTAAAGTCTTCATTTCTTTGCAATATTTAATATTTCCATCTGCAACAATAATGTCATTTTTAAATTGGATAAAAACAAAAAAAAACACTTCAGTTCAGGTTTTTCTCAGCAATTTTAGGTGAGATTAAAAATAGATTAATTAGATTAATTATTTACAGATCATAATTAATTCATCTCTTTAATTTTGTAATCGCTTGACAGCACTAATCAACGTGTTCATTTTGGTTGCAATTATGGTCAATAAACATCTTCTTTCAAACAGCAAAGTGAAAGTGGAGAGGACCAGCCAAGCTCAGCCAATCAGAACGCTGCATTCAGCTCCTGATTAGAACTAAAATTCTTTATTAATCAATTCAGACAGTATATAGAGGTCTCAATTTTTTCCACAAAGTGCTGCATTTTTCATGTACTTTTTAGTGGAAACACAAAGTTTACTCATTTACAACAAAAAAGTTAGTTAATCCAACTTTAACCTGGCTCTAGATGCATTCTCACAAAATCTGAAGAATCCATCTGGAATGACCCTGCTGTACAGTTACAGAGCGCCATGGTCAGCCGGACCAATCACAGCGAACCATTGGGGTTTGGGCTTAAGTATTATATTGTAGTATTATTTACCAGAAGAACAACTTGACTTTAAAGTGAATTGTGTAACTTTCTTGAGGTGAGAGGTCAACTTCACTACTTAATAAAAACAAAAAGATGAGGTCATTCTTTGATCATCCTTATTAGGGATAAATATGCTTCATGCCAGAAAAAAAAATGCAACTAAAGGAGCAGCGTTCCCCTCGTCTTGGCCAAATAACAGTTCATTTTGTAGCCGTACAAGCCCATACAGAGTAAAGTGTGGTATTTATTTAGAGCCACAAAGTAATCTAAACTAGAAAAACATGTTTTATTTCTATGTCTCATCATTACAGTTACAGTAAAATGGCAAGATTCCAAACTCAGAGAAGTGGACTGTACATAACAGATGCTAGAGTTTTGACCTGCTCCCTGCTTCATTTGAAACCTGCAGAATGTTGACAACACAAAGTGGAGCAGCAGCAGTAAAAACCGGTCCAGACACTCCCCAAAGCCTCAGAGTCAGGCTGAAAACATGTTTACCTGCTGCTGCTGTCGCTGGAGCAGACAAGCTGAATCACAGGAGTGACCCTCGTCTCACCTTTCACCTCTGCAAACACCAACAACACATACATCAGCGACCTGACTGCACCTCGACGACAGGGTTTCAGATAACAGTAGGACAGTGTTTCTCAAGCAGGGGTACAAGTACGGGGTCAAATAAGACGTGCATCCTAAATGAAAATACATGCAGATTTTACTGTATTTGTGCAAAAATAAATATTAAATTCATAATAAAAAGAATTTTGTAAATTTAAAACACAATTGATTTTGTAAATTCATAATCAAAATACACAAACTCAAAAAACATGGCCTGTTGTATTTACAAATACTAAATTATAAACTATGTGTGTGATTTTTTACTTGTGAATACAATTTTTTATTGTCTTGTGCTTGTGTTTTCTTCTTTGGGAATACATGTTTTTGCAGTCACCAAACTGTCAATATGACGTCACTGCTCACAGTTAGGCCTTTTTCCACTGTAGGAACTTTTTTCAGTTCCAGTCTCTTTTTAGTCTCCTTTTAGGCTTCTACACACAGAGCAGGAACTATAGACTGGAGCCACACTTTAGGAACTTTTTTAGCTTCTGCTTTGGGCAGGTACTTTCAGTCAGACAGGAACCTTTTGATGACACAAGCACATTTACAACAATAGCTTTGTTTGGAAACATGTTTTATATATTCTGACATTTAGATAACCTTTTCTTATACTTAAGAAAAATATTTAAAATCTGTGGCTCCAAAAATAAATGACATTTGTAAAACAGTAAATATTTTTAGGAATGACAGTGAACAAATTGCACTTTATATTAATTTTGTTAATATTTATATTTTAATTTTTTAGCTTTTGGACATCATAGTGAAGTGTAGAGGAAAAAACAACTTTTGTTTTCTTAACACAACTTAATGATCTATTTAAATGATCCAGACTAAACAGACTTAAAGCTAAAAAAAGGGAACAGGGTTAGCAGTTCCTCTGACTAAACAGGGGCTAAGACAATGTGGGGGGTTAGTTCTTGGTACAGAGCTACTTCACAGCCGCCAAGAACTAGAGCAACAGAACGAACACATTTATTCATATACATTATTCATATTTTGTCCCTACAATTTTTTTGTACACAAATACAGGAAATTATGCATGCATTTTCTTTTAGGATGCACGTCTTAATTGACAGTAACCTTACCCATACACAAGGACCTTTAGCACTGAATTAACATGGAAATCCTGTTATTTAACCATGATTTTTAAACCTACTGAATTCATATGTTTTTACCAAAAAATAGTGGTTCATCATGACTTTTGAAAGTTTACCTTTGATTCTTGACTTTGATGTTTCTACCTGATGTATGTCTCAGACCTGACTGACGTGACGTTCTCCAGAGGTTCACCTGGACCTGACTGTGACGTGTCTCCAGACCTGGACCTGACTGTGACGTGTCTCCAGACCTGGACCTGACTGTGACGTGTCTCCAGACCTGGACCTGACTGTGACGTGTCTCCAGACCTGGACCTGACTGTGACGTGTCTCTCTCAGACCTGGACCTGACTGTGACGTGTCTCCAGACCTGGACCTGACTGTGACGTGTCTCCAGACCTGGACCTGACTGTGAGTGTCTCCAGACCTGGACCTGACTGTGACGTGTCTCCAGACCTGGACCTGACTGTGTGAAAGTGACTTCTCCAGACCTGGACCTGGACTGTGAAGTGTGTCTCCAGAGTTCACCTGGACCTCCCACAAAAAGTAAATGAAAGAGAAGGCAATTATACACACATCTTCATATAAAACAGTCAGTCCAAATAGGTTCTTTTCCTTTTAAACTAAATTATACTTGATGTCTCATTCCACAAGCTTCACTGAGCATGCAACAGTTTGGAATAATTGCAGCACAAAGCTAACCAAAACTTTGCATGCTACGTTGTTCAAAAGCAGCTAAATCCTCTCATCTCTCTGTTTGCGATATAAAGTGAGGTTGTAAACATTCTGTGGTTAAAAGCAGAAGGAAAACACGGCTCGGTTCAACCACAAACTCACATTTAATCCACCACACGGTTTGATTATGAGGACGAGACCCAACAGGACTGGTCCAGGCCTGCACTAGAGCACACAAACATTTTACATAAGGGAGTGGACTGATAAGGCATGTTTGTGTTGCTGGTTTTAATACTAGCACTAGATATTTGAGAATAAACATGATTAAACATTTTATGTCGTTGGTAAAATCTGTTTTTACCGTAGATTGTTGCAAAACGTCAGAGATGCATTAGCCAAAGCAGTAAAAAAAAAAAAAAAAAAAAAAAAAAAGATAAGAAACTGGGTCACTGTTGGAAGAAAATACATTTATCTTGTTGTGAAATGCTTTTGTCAGATTCTGTTTTGAGGCTGGTTCAATATCGAATCAACAGACACACAGTAAACTTGTGTTGGCTTCATTCAAATGCTCTCTGACTGAATAACATGAATATTTCAAAAGAGACCCAACAGTTAATAGAGTTGATGTTTTACTCACTTCTACATAAACATGAGTTTTTGTTAACACTTATTTTTTGGTGAATGTTCTATTTGGAGTTAGTCTAGTTTTAGATTCATGTTTGAGTTCTACACATATAAAACTGGACAGACGTTTGCTGAAAGGGAAAGATTCATTGGTTGAAGTGTCACAAATCAAATCAGTTTTCTGTTAAATTCATTTTAATGAATGAATGCTTTATTTTATAGTACATTTACACAGACAATGTCTTCCAAGTTCTTCACACAGTAACCTCCCTCCCCACTCAGTGACAGCAGCAGTCCAGGAGCAGCTCAGCAGAGGTGATTCACCTAAACACCTGGCGCCTCAACCTCCGAGTGTTCCCTAACCTGCATGTTATTGGTTGGTGGGGAAACCGGAGCGCCCGGAGGAAACCACCCAGACACAGGAGGAACATGCAAACTCCACATAGAAAGGTCCGGCGTGCAGGAACCAAACCCACGACTTTCTTGCTGTGAGCCAGAGTGCTATCTGCACCGTTTCAAGGAAAAGCACTCTCACAAGGTGCCTGCTCTAATAGGTCAAAAAATGGTAGTTGACATTGCCATGTTTATTTTCAGTTTGTTTGTTTCCTGCACTTTTGGCTTCCACCTAAACCACAATGTTGAGACTGGCTCTAATGGTATGGTGGGGTCATGAGTCATGACTGTGAAGTTAAAAATACAGACAGAATCTTCATCTCCATTCATGTAAAGTTAAACTGTCACAGGTGCTGAAGGAAGAAAACTTTTATTCAATCCACTACTATGCTTTGGCACGCATCGTCGTGTTGACTGAATTCTGATACCATGGACATTTTTATTACATTTGCATTGAAACTCCTCAGCACAGGGCCAAATTGATTATTAAAAACTCTGTTGTTGCTCAGGCCAAATGAATTATTTGGAGCTCATATGTTCATTTATGTCCACTTCTGTGGCCTTTTTAAATAAGTTTGCTAACCAAAGGGGCAAATATTTGTGTTGTTGTATACAATGTTTGTGGCTATTTGCTTCATTGTTTTGTGTATGGAATAGATTTTTATGTAGATGCACAATATGAATACCTGGACATTGAATATTAGGTTTGCTACAGTTCAACATTGCGAGACTTGGACTGTTGTTGATGTTTGTTCAGAAGTGTGTCTGTGCACAGCTGTGGGCAGTGAGCTAATTGCCCCTTGGGGACAATAAAGTTTATCTTATCCTATTAGATATAATACTTTAAGGATCACCGATTTCTTTTTAACCAACAAACACACTTGAATAAAACCATTATTTATTTGGATGTATTCTTTACTGATGGCTTGTATTATGTCAAACTTGCTACTAAAATGGCCCAGAGGACAGCCTCTTGAAGAAATGTTGTTCTATTGCATTTCCACAGTATGGCATAAAACATGTTCTCCAATAAGAACAGAATAAAAGAATAAAACCCATGCAAAGGCATGTAGATTCCTCTGTTTGTTTACGGCTCACTATTAGTGTTAATTATTCCATCACTAATGGGAGAAACCAATATCATTCCAGTTGTAACATTAGGTGCAGTGTTGAGTTCTTTCTGCAGATGAACATTACACAAACATCTTTGTCATATTTACAAGTGAGACTTGAAATATTTCTATGAAATTGCTTAAAAATGTTTGTAATGGTCAGATTTAAAGATGAGAAGCAAAGTGTGGTGAAAAGCTGTAGAAGTCAGTGTAATGCAAATACACAATCAGAAGTGGAGACCGAGTAAGAAGGCCTCGTACTAGTAGTTTTAGCATTTAAAAACTGCTTTAGTATGAAGTTTAACCAGTGTATTTTTTTTCTAAGCGTGTCAACAGTGCTGATGTTTACCATCTCCAGCCGCTGTCTCTTTTTAGAAAACAGAACTATGAATACATTGGCTCCAAGGCCGTGCTGTTGTGAGTTTGTCTGCAGCTGAAGGTCTGAGCTCTGAAAACACTTGTACATGTCTGACAGTGTTGTGGACCGTGAAGCATTTGTGACCAAGGCCAGTGCTTACATAAGAACTCTGCAGACAACGAACCTGTCACAAATGTGTATGCTACTTCAGAGTTAAATAAATAAATAAATACAGTTAACAGCCACAAGAAACTCATTTAAACAAGCAGATCACACACATGTAAAAGAAGCCGCTGCACTGAGCATCAGGTGGTAGTTTTGTTTTGCGTGAGCCTTTGCGAGCACACACATCACTTCTTTTGTTTTTGTTTTTTGTGGGTAGTGTAGTAGTTAGTAGAACAGATTCAAGACCATAATCCGAATGAACAGACAAAACAGAGACCAAAAGACCTTTCAAGATCAATAGACATTTGCTTCTACATTTATCAGTGTTTGCATGAACTTATAGTGCATAACTGTGTACGTGACAGGTCACTGTGCTGCTGATATAACTTTAGGAGAGAGTGGTGGTAATGAAATACTGTATGGTCTCGGTGAGCAAGACAAAAGTCCAAGACCAAGTCCAAGATATGATTGAGTCTAAGACAAAACCGAGTACAAACACACTCCAGTCCAGACCCAACACTCTTGAGACAAAGACACGACCAAGTCCAAGAATGAGTCCAAGATATGATTGAGTCCACGACAAAAACTAGTCCAAACACCCACGAAACCAAGAAAAAACTGATCTAAGAACAAGTCCAAGAGTGAGACCAAGATATGATTGATTCTATGACAAAACCAAGTCTAAACACCCTCGAGACCAAGACAAGACCGAGTCCAAGAACAAGGTCCAAGACTGAGTCCAAATGTGCTTGAGACCGAGATGAGACCAAAACCCTAAAAAAGCAGTCACTAGACCAAGACCACAGTGCAGAGTTCAGAAAAAGCTTGAACACTGAAGCCTAAGTGGAGGACAACTACACTAGTATTCACATGTGCATGTCCCAATCAAATAAAACTCCTATGTAATGATTAGGGAACATGCATTACGAAGGTTACAAGTTCATGAAAGTGATTTTTGTCATACTGTATGCACTTTAAATTGAAAAACCACTCCAACGTACAGTACTGCCCTGCACTGGAGTCACATAAGGTGCTCCTACACACCCACCACATAAAAGTGATTTACACAAGTGCTCCACAGCAGCTGGTGTGAGCTGACGGCCAAGGCCTTGTGCAACAACAGCCATAACTCAAGTCTACAGGAGCGGAAACTGTATGGGAAATGTATACAACACAACAGCACCAGGACCACAGCGATGTACGAGACAACAGCACCAGGACCACAGCGATGTACGAGAACCAACAGCACCAGGACCACAGCGGTGTATGAGAACCAACAGCACCAAGACCACAGCGGTGTATGAGAACCAACAGCACCAGACCACAGCGGTGTATAGACACAACAGCACCAGGACCACAGCGATGTATACGACACAACAGCACCAGGACCCAGCGATGATACGACCACAGCAGGAACAGCGCCAGGACCACAGCGATGTATACGACACAACAGCACCAGGACCACAGCGGTGTATGAGAACCAACAGCACCAGGACCACAGCGATGTATAGGCCTTTTCCCACTGTAGGAACTTTTTTCAGTTCCTAGTACTTATTTAGTTCCTGTCCCCATTTTGGGAGCTTTCACACAGAGCGGGAACTATGGACCGGGGCCACATTTTAGGGACTTTTTAGCTCCTGCTCTGGAGCAGGTACTTTCCAGTCAGACCAGGAACCTTTTGGTGACACAAACACATTTTACACTGCTAACTTTGTTTTTAAACATGTTTTACACATTTTCACATTTAGATAAACTTTCCTTATCCTTAAGAAGAATTATTTAAAGGCAGTAACTGCCAAATTTATTTATTTAATTCGTAAATAGTAGCCTAATACTATTATTATGAATTACAGTGAATGATTTAGTTTTATTGTTAATTTCAGTGATGTTATTAAGTTTTGCACATTATAGTTTTATGTGGAATCAAAAAAGACAACTTTTGTTTTCCTAACACCACTTAATGAATTATTTAAATGTTACAGACTTTACAGATGCTAAGCTAAAGCTAGTTAGATCCACTTTCAGGAACTGCTGCTGTGTGAACACAAACATGGGGCCAGGGTAGTTCCTCTGACTAAACAGGGACTGGAAGAATGTGGGGACTAGTTCTTGGTACTTTCATGTGGGAAAACGCCTTTTGAGAACCAACAGCACCAGGACCACAGCGATGTATACGACACAACAGCACAAGGACCACAGCGGTGTATGAGAACCAACAGCACCAGGATTACAGCGGTGTATGAGAACCAACAGCACCAGGACCACAGCGACCCATGAGAACCAACATGTCTATTTCTGCTCCGAACCCGATGGCCCGCTCCACACATGTCCCCAGCTCAGACCCCCTGCTGCTGAGGGGACGGGGAGGGAGGCGACAGGATGTGGAGCCGGGGGTCAGGGGGCCTCCAGAGGGGTCCCGGGTCGTCACATTCGCGGAGGGGCCCGGGGTGGAGGCAGAGCGGGGTTACTCCGAGTCATTCCGCTGGTAGGTCAGTGGTGCAAGTCTCGAGCGAGCTGCAAAAACATATATATAACTACTATCCTGATTCTGTCACGGGCGTTCTCACTCGACTGGACTGTTGGCTCGGGGGAGAAAACGTTTGTGATGACAGCTGTGTAAATGATCTCAACACACGGGTCAAAGTATGACAGTTTTAACAGGCTTCGTACAGTACAGCACATGCAACATGTTTTTCTCCCATTTTCCATCTTCAACATTGTCTGTACACACAAAAGATCCATTTCACTCACAGTTTGTTCACAATGTATGTGTTACAATGCACTTCTCTTTTGCTGAGATGATCTATCCCCCTCAAAGGTGTGACATATCAAAATGCTGATTAGACACATGTAAATGGTCTATTTTTATAGTCCTTTTCCAGACACTCAAAAGCGCTTTATATTCAAGGATCCACTCACGAGACGTCCCATTGTGGCATTGAGTTTTACGATTTAGTGATGTAAGTTCTGGATTAAACTTGGATCTGTTGGTCCAATGAAACTGGATCATTCTTATTAGGGAAGATCTTGATGGCAACATTTATGAACTCGTTCCGTAGGACACTTATCTAGAGCGACTCATGTCTGGGTTAGTGGAAACAGATTCAGGATTAGTTCAGCAACGTTTGTAGTTCAGGCTCTGGTGCTCCAACGGTCTACCATTCAAGTATTGACCAGACTCTAACTTGTTCAGATTCTGAGATCTGACAGGATCAGGCTTTGACAAGGAGGTATGGACTCAAAATGAATGAACATAGCTATTTCAGAGGTGACTTAGACTGTCACATTGAAGGACAGGTCTGACAAGTTCAGTTTTATTACACAGCACAATGCTACAGACTGAACTAGTTTGGAGGAGAGTGGAAGACTATGGTCTGAAAAATGCACCATTCTCCTCTCGTTTGATCTGCATTTAGATGCAAATGTTGAGGTGCATATGTGCATTTTTCCAGTGGATTGCACTACAACAAACGTGATGTAATAATACTGTAAATCATAAGTCACATGCTTTCTGCTGCATACAATCACAACACAGATCAAAACTCATTTATCTAGTGTGTTTATGTGCTCAGAACATCCCACTTCCAACTAAACTACCGCTGCATCATATTCAGCAAAGTGAATCCAGATTTATTGAAGGATTAGAGTAATCTGACATTAAAACATATGTTTGAATAAAATAAAATTCTGATTTAACACAGGCATGTCGATCCACAGCCCTGGCCTGGCTTTTTTTTTTATCTATGTCTATTTCAGTCTATCCAGTACAAAGGTCTATTTCTAATATTGTAACAGTTAAACAGTTTGAAGGATGAGACACTGACGTCATACTTTATCTTCTGTTATTGTTCAGAATCGTCTTGTGCTTTTTGCCACAAGAACAAACCCTGATATCAGCTTAAACTTTGGTCCACATCAGCGCCTGTGTGAGCCAGCAGACTTCGCTGGTCTAAGGGAGCTTTCCTAAACATTTTGCTTGTTTTCATCCAATTTGGCCATTTTAATGAAGCTTATAATTGTCTTTTGTTCTTCTGACAATAGAAGTAATGCTGCCATCATTTAGTGTGGGAATTATTAAATACCACTTTCCCAGTAGGAAATAGCAAATGAACACCCCCTCATGTCGTAATTACTACTGGGAAACTGGAAAATAATTTTGATGTCTGAGTTGCTGAGTTGAAAATAACCTTTGACCTCGAATATGGCGGCAGTGGCAAAAGAATCACAAGAATATTAATTATTTTCACTTTGGAAGATTTTTTTTTTATCTGGAAAATTATACGACAGACAAGGCTAAAAACATCACTATTTCCATTTCCTGTAATTAGTAGCTAAAGTAGAAGTAAAAGTCAAAATGTATATATTTTTTTTTTCCTCAAAACAATTTTATGGGCATTGGAAATATAATTTACCTATTTACACTGGATTTACATATACAGTATGTCAAGATAAAGTGTGTTTTTAACAAGTTTCCTTTTGCTATGACCACATAAACATCTGAACGCAACCTACTGGTAACTACACAAGTGTTACAAGCAGCAACGTTGTGAATATAGATCAGCATGTGTGTCTGGGGGAAAGTCCATTGTTTTCCCTCTTTTAAGACGTTTTCTGGCTAATTTAAATCAAATCAATTTATTTTTGTATAGCCCAAAATTACAACAACAGACGTCTCTGAGGACTTCCCAAGATTATTAATTTTAGCAAATATGATAGAGTGTATTCTTACTCAAGTCGAGTGAGTCATAACTGAGTGTAAATGAAGGATGTTGTTGTGGTCTTATCTCAGAGATGTAAAGAGTTATGTGGAAAAAAGAGGCAACAAGCATGATAGCTTAGTTGCTACTGTTAGGTTGTACTGTTAATTTGTTGATACTTATGTCTCTGTTGGTTACTGTAATATTCAATTGAAGCAGTCAGTAAAACTGTTGTTTTCTATAAAATACTCACTTTTCACAATGTTCCCCAGGGTCCGCTAGTGGGCTTCCGTGTCTAACTCTACTATGAGCAAAATTACGTACAATTTGACAAATAATATCTTGTAACTAGTGGCCGACGTGGAGGGTTTCTGTTTTAGAACTCAAATTACTTTAGGTAATTTCAACTTTTATTCAAATTACAACCTAGCTGCCGTAGGCCTAAAACTATAATAAATATTTACCACAAAGACTACCACATCAAACTAAGTTAAAATTGCAAAAATGTGATCACCTGTCATACGGGCTACCTCATTTTGGGCAGGTGAAACAGTGACTCTTAATGGAAGAATATTGTCTATACACCATGCTCTACTCCGAGACTGGACAGGACCTTTCTGTGTGAGTTTACATCCTCTCTCCAGGTTTGGGACAAACGTCTGAGCTCAGGTTTCCTCCTTCAATCCAAAACATGTTCTGTAGGTCAAATGCTTTAGTTATGACTCCCAATGCCCCACTTTGGAGAAAAATGTTTCATAGAAAAACTGTTCCTCGACTCCCTCGCTCTCACAAATCCTTCAGACATGGTTAATAGACCATTTCACAGTTGCGTATGCTAGCTCCAGTTTGCCTCATACCTGTGGATTGTCTCTTCATTCACTTTCTATGGGACAATGCTAAGCAGAGTTATTTAAAAAATCATAAAATACTTTTAAGTTTTTCATTACTTGTTGTTAATGTTGTAAACTGGCTATGAAACAACTTTGAACCCTACATGATGGGATTTCAGATGAAAAACGGCATCTGGCTAATTTTGGCATTTTGGCAAGTTTGATTAAAGTGCACTGTCCCTGAAATATATACATAAATGTACTTGAAACCTGAATTTTGTGAGTAATCACAAGTAAATATGCACAAGTTCTCCATAGGGAATGAGTGGAGCGAATGAGAGTATCCGCAGGTTAAAGCAAACCGGAATCAGCCTAGCCACAGCAGGAAAAGGGCCTATATCAACTTTTATTATTTTTTGGTTGCAAATACATCTTACAGGTTAATGGTGCCCTGTAGTATTTTCTGGAGATGAAAAGTAAACACATTTCAGTAGAAATAAAAAGTCACAACCATACTGGAACATTGCTATTGGTGAGAACTGTGTGCTGTGCCATAATGTGAAGAAAATGACCGAAGGAACAACATAAAAAAAACAGGCCAATCAATTGTCTATCTATTGTGTGCGTATGTAAAAACAATGACTTTATTATCATTAAGGTCAGGGGTGACAAACTGGCAACCTGGGGGCCAAATTTGGACTTCAAGATTATTATTGATAATGGCTCCATGATAAAAGCATCCAGCAATTTGAACTACAGGTCCCAGAATGCACTGCAGCCCAGCGCTAAGACAGAATAGACTGTAGTAATCTTAAAACTCTAGTCTATTTATCTAAAATTTAGATTAACAGAATTGAAATCAATATAGACAAAGAACCTATTTTCCATATTTAATGGTCACAAGGCAGAATGACATGGATGTCTCTGACCCGTCTCATGTTTGTGTTCGTGCACCTGTTGTTTGTGCTGGAGACAGTGCAGCAGGGGATTGTGGGTAGTGGAGTCTCTGTGGGGGGCGGGTCTTGATGTGGTGACCTTCTCAGACTGGAGCCCGAGTGCTTATGTTCCCTGGGCAAGCTGTGTTTGTGTCATGTGACGTATAGGGCCTGTGCTGTGCTTATGTTTATGCAGTAATGTACAGACTATAGCCCAAGTCAATATTTTTATTTCTCACACACGCTTTAGAGCAAGATGTTGTTTAAAGGCCCTGTACACACATTTTTTGTCATCAGTTTTCAGCATTTAATCAGAGCCATTTATTCCACACAAAAATGCTTTGCTGATGGCAAAACTAGCTCACTATACATGATTTTTTACATCTTAATAATGTGAACTAACAAAAATATTCATTTTAGAGATAAACTATCTCTAATTAGATGCAGATGGGAACACATTTTTACTCAAAGATAATTTGACAGTACATCTGTGCTGTCGGGGGTCATTTTAAATGATTTCCATTTTTTAAAAGTTACAAGCAGCAAAATGAACAATATATGATTTTTTTTTTTTTTTTACTTTTTTAAATATATTGTAGATGGTGCAGACAGACATTCAGGTGCGCTCAAAAACATTACGGTAAAAAGTACAGTTTCTGCACAAAGTTACTCAAGTAAATCTGACTGAATAAACGTACTGTAAGTGAGCATACCTTTGTTCAAATGACACAGTCCCAGTGGTGCTTTGAGAGGCTTATCACACTAAAGCTCAAAACAAACACAAGAGGCCTGGTGGAGCTGATTCAAAGTGAGGATTTACTGATGATCACAGATGAGTCTTTGTTCTGAGCAGATGGTGGAGGTGATGGACACAGTGTGGGATCGCTAAGTCCTCAGACAGACACCAACAGGCTCAAAAGTACACATTTTCTACAAGTCAGTCCCAGTCAAAGAGACGAGTCCAAGTCAAAGAAAGACAAATCCAAGTCCAGTCCCAAGTCAAGAGAAACAAGTCTAAGTCAAGTCCCAAGTCAAAGAGAGACAAGTCTGAGGTCAAGTCCCAAGTCAAAGAGAGACAAGTCTGAGTCAAGTCCCAGGTCTAAGAGAGACAAATCCAAGCCCAGTTCCAAAACAAAGAGAGACAAGTCCCAAGTTAAGTACCAAGTCAAAGAGAGACAAGTCTAGGTCAAATCCAAGACAAGTCCCAGGTAAAAGAATGACAAGTCCAAGTCAAGTCTCCAGTCAAAGAGAGACAAGTCCAAGTCAAGTCCCAAGTCAAAGAGACACAAGTCCAAGTCAAGTCCCAAGGTCAAAGAGAGACAAGTCCAAGTCAAGTACCGAGTCAAAAGAGACAAGTACAAGTCAAGTCTCAAGTCAAAGAGACGAGTCCAAGTCAAGAGAGACAAGCTGAGTCAAGTCCCAAGTCAAAGAGACCAGTCCAAGTCAAGTCAAAGCAGACGAGAGACCAAAGTCTAAGTCAAGTTCCAAGTCAAAAAGAGACAAGTCCAAGTCAAGTCTCAAGTCAAAGAGACGAGTCCAAGTCAAAGAGAGACAAGTCCAAGTCCGGTTCCAAAACAAAGAGAGACAAGTCTAGGTCAAATCCAAGACAAGTCCCAGGTAAAAGAAAGACAAGTCCAAGTCAAGTCTCCAGTCAAAGAGAGACAAGTCCAAGTCAAGTCCCAAGTCAAAGAGACACAAGTCCAAGTCAAGTACCAAGTCAAAGAGAGACAAGTCAAGACAAAGAGAGATAAGTCTAAGTCAGTTCCAAGTCAAAAAGAGACAAGTCCAAGTCAAGTACCAAGTCAAAGAGAGACAAATCCAAGTCACGTCCCAAGTCAAGAAAGACAATCCAAGTCAAGTCCCAAGTCAAAGAAAGACAAATCCAAGTCAAGTCCCAAGTCAAAGAGAGACAAGCCCAAGTCACGTCCCAAGTCAAAGAGAGAAAGTCCAAGTCAAGTCCCAAGACAATGAGAAACAAGTTTAAGTCCATTTTCAAATCTTGAAATTACAAAAAAATTAATCTTGTATTTCCAAGTTGAGGCCAAGTTGAGGCACATATTTTCGTCAAGTCAGGTCTCAGGTCATATATATTGCTACATACAACTTTCCAATCTAATACAATTCCAGCATATTTCAAGCTGTTCGACGCATTCAGGCCACGATATCCTTTTCCCGAGTTTGCGGATGAGTCCCAAGTCGAATCCAGTTACTGTAAATAACCTCCGCGCATAGTTCCTCCGTCAGGGGAGTGTCCTGAGCATCTGTTTTTACTCAACCGGAACACGCACAATCTATTTTCCGCTTCGGCAGTGCGACATTTCCGACGGGACGGTGGGTAGCGGCCCCCGGAGAGGTCAGAGGTCGCACTTTGGGTCCCCCGTAGCGAGCCTCTTGCTAATTAGACCCGTTTCCCAGGCATTAATTGGGCCCCCGTGATGCGTTCAAAGACACACACTGTTCCCAAAAGAGCAGCTTCGAGGGTCGCCTGGGTCGTTCACATGCTAGGCTAATATCTTTTTATCACCGATGGGAGACAGAGAAGGCACCTCTGCAGCTTTTGCTTGTTTTAGACACAAATATGCTAATGTTTTTGGCCTTGTTTGTGACAGTCGAAAATTAGACCTATTTTCTGAAACTATAGAGGTTACGCAAAGACAATTTAACATTCTGACTGAGTGGTAAAAGTATAAGAACATCAGATAAAATGTACAACTTTTATTTGGTGATATTTATGTCATTTGTCTGCTCTTCTCATGTGTAAAAGATAAAGACTCTGTTTTGTTTTAGAGAAGTAGCTCTCTTGGTGAAAAAGGTGGAGATTTCTGGCTTTAGGGCAGTTTTTACACTAATGTTTAGCTACAATAAGCACAAAGGTTTAAAAACTCAAAAATGACTGGTCGATAAGTTTGTACCAGCAAACACTCTCGAGATCATTTATAACTTAACATTCTTGAGAGCAATGGCTGACGGCTAAAGGGGAAAAATCAGAGCCCAACTGCATGTGCATTAAATACAGTATATGTGTATACAGTGCCTTGCGAAAGTTTTCACACCCCTTGAACTTTTCTACATTTTCTCTTATTATGACCACTAAAATCAAACATATTTCACTGAAACTTTGTGTGAAAGACCAACACTAAGTTGCACACAATTGTGTACATGATTTTTTTTTTTTTTTTTTACAAATAAAAAGCTGAAAAGTAGGTGTGCAAAATTATTCAACCCCCTTTTCTTCTGAGTGCAACACATTACTTTTAGAGGCTTTAGAAGGTTCCAATGTTGGCCTAACAAATAAATAAGTAGCTGTTCTGTAAAAACCTCAGAGGTTTGTTTGAGAGTATTGGGGAGCGGTCAGCACCATGAAGTCAAAGAACACACCACACAGGTCAGGGATAAAGCTGTGGAGAAGTAAAAAGCAGGATTAGGTTATAAAAAGATTTCCAAGGCTCTAAACATCTCACAGAGCACTGTTTACACCATCATCCATAAATGGAAGGAGTATGGCACAACTGCAAATCTACCAAGACCAGGTCGTACACTTAAACTTACAGTTTGAACAAGGAGAGAACTGGTCAGAGATGTAGCCAAGAGGCCCATGGTGACTCTGGAGGAACTGCAAAGATCTACAGCTCAGGTTGGGGAATCTGTCAAAGGTACAACTTTTAGTTCTGCACTACACAAATCTGGCCTTTATGGGAGAAAGCCATTGCTGAAAGAAAGCCATAAGAAATCATGTTTTCACTTTGCCAAAAGCCATGTGGGGGACACAGTAACCACGTGGAAGAAGGCGCTCTGGTCAGATGAGACCAAAATTGAACTTTTTGGCCAAAATGCAAAACGCTATGTGTGGCAGAAACCTAACACTGCTCATGACTCTAAATACACCATCCCCACGTTCAAAAATACAAGTGCCAGCATTATTTTCTGGACATGCTTTTCTTCAGCAGGGACAGGGAATATGGTCAGAGTTGATGGAAAGATGGATGGACTATTTGTTTTTTAGACCTTCATGTTTTAAAAATTGACTTATAAACCCATTTGAACCAATTTAAAGTGCCCATGACAGGTTGAACTACTCATTTCACAAAGACGTAAGTAAGATCAATATATTTAAGGTTTTACTAAACATTTTTCAAATTTCATTCCAGTTTGGCCATTTTTTAGCATTTAAAATGTACTTCCTGTTCATAAATGATGACATCACGCTAGGTAGTTGCCTAGCGACCATGTAATAAATTAGGCCCAAACTCTTCAAATCTAACTTTTTTTTTTTAACTTGAGCTATAAAAATAGACTAGAACTCACTTTTTTGATAAATGTGTGTAAATGTGCCATAAAAAATCAGTTTCTTGTGAGAAAATTGAAAATGTCTTTGTCTCCCCAGTGTGATGTCATCAGTTTAGAACTCTGCTCTACTTCCTGGTATTTTCAACATATTTTCACATGCTAGTAAAACTAGCATCTCTGGTCTGGCAGCTCCTGGTGTTTCCCTGAACGCCAACTTGCAGAGCATACAAAAAGAATAAAAAATTAATTAAAAAAAAAAAAAAAAAGTTGTATTTTTTTATTGTGTCACTTTAACTGTTTTTTTTTCTCAGTATAAAAAAAATACACAAACATTTGTAAGAATTGCTGCGATTGAATGACAGTATTGTTTTATGTCAATACTGTATTGTTTTATGTACAGTGTTCCACAAATTACAAAGAATCTTCAAATAATTAATTATACGTATGTATAGATTGATGAGATATTTAAAATTAGTTGACCAAGCATCAGTTTATCAGTTCTGAACGAGATGGAGCAGCGGCAGTTTTAGTCAAATTAATCATAAAATATTGTAAATGCGAGATGGTTTTGAGATTTAAACTGCCGAAATGGTCTTGAACTACAATATTTAGGCCAAAAAAGCAAAAATTATAAAAACTTAAAGGCGGTGTCTATTGAACCGATATTCGTTATATTGCACACCTCTACCTGAGCCTGTGTTTTTTCTTGTCCAATCATTGTGCCAAAGGGAGGGACTGCAGTGAGGTCTGCTCCGGGGTCCAGGGTCAAAACAGGGTCAAAAGCGGCTCACTTGGGACCCAGAAAATGGGGCAGGGCAGCTCACTTTGCACAGTGGAAACGGTATAGGAACATGTCGTACCTCCCGACCCGAGCCTATGGAAACAGGGCTATGTGTTAACGCTGTCCAGAGTATTTCCCCTAGAGTTGTTTTTTTTATAATGTAATGTCCTGTATTTATTGTGCTGATTGTGTTGGCTGCTCCATGGCCAGGTCAGAAAAAAAAGAAATCTAACATAAAAATCATGTGTACATTTTGATATATGTGAAATTTTGATCTGGAAGATGATGCACAGTATTTAGCAAAAGTTGTTTATATTTGTTATCATAGTGTAGCGTTTTGTCCTACTTATAGTTGTTAGCCCTTACAGGTGAAAATGTAATTTGTCTCGTTTGGCTCATTCAATTTCACCACTCACTGCTGACACTGACAAAGCTGTGATGTCATTTGCATAACCTCTATAACCTCTGGAAAGAAACTGGTCTATGTGGGGAATACAACTATTCTAATCAGTAACAGTGACATGTTGTAATCGTCTGTTAGTCATTCTGAGGGTGTCCAATATGGATTTTCTTTCTTTTTTAAGGAGACATAGTTTTTCTATAAGCAGAGGAGGGTCCAGGTCTTTGTTTTGCAAAGAGAGACAAGTCCAAGTCAAGTCCCAAGTCAAAGAGAGACAAGTCCAAGTCAAGTCTCAAGTCAAAGAGAGACAAGTCCAAGTCATGTCCCAAGTCAAAGAGAGACAAGTCCAAGTCAAGTCTCAAGTCAAAGAGAGACAAGTCCAGGTCAAGTCCCAAGTCAAAGAGAGACAAGTCTAAGTCAAGTCTCAAGTCAAAGAGAGACAAGTCCAAGTCAAGTCCCAAGTCAGAGAGAGACAAGTCCAAGTCTCTTTCTTTTGCACGTTAATTTGCAAAGAAAAACATTTGGTACAGGGTGTGGGCTGTTCAAATTAACACTGTTATTGGATGTAAAATGTAACCCACAGGGAACTGTAGTCCTCCATCTGGCTCCATGACATTGGCACAAGCTGAAAACACCAATAAGACATAAAAATCACAAAGACCCATCCCAATTCTTCCCCCTGTTATGGTCATAAAACTACTTTATATCTTAACCATGTGTGAAAAGTCACTGAACTAACCAAAGAATGTAGGAGACAGTCCAATCTGATTGTATAAGAGATCAATAAAAAGATGCAGATGTCTTGTTTAAGTCTTCCAGTTCCCACACATGTCTCTGTAACCAGTGATCTCAACTAGGACTGCAGCCCCGCTGGTTTGGCTGCGTAGAGAACATTTCTGCATATTGGAAAAACTAACAGATTGCCAGTTCTTTGTTGAGTGACTGCAAACACATGTTAAAGCTGTGGTTCTTTCCAGATACAGACTGCCAAAATGATAATGGGCAAACAACCAGACATCGTGATGATGGATAAAGAGCAGAGCAAACAGTGGATGGCATTAAAAAAGCAATGCCAACATTAGAATACGCATGTTGGAGAAGGCTTGTAAGGTGAAGGCGACATTGTGCTTGTGCGCTCGTAGGGCAGTAACCCCAGTTTACTTGCAGCAAAAAGTCTCCAGACACACAGTTTGACAGTGAAATAAAAGTGGATTTTGCATTTAGTTTCACTTTAAACTAAGAAAATTGCACAAAAACTGCTTTTACATTTTGATCAATTGTCCAGACAACCACCTCTCCCAATTAAACCAATTATTAATTACCATACAACCATAAGATATTATTTATTATTTATGTCTGCGGTGTATTGTTCTATGTGAGTAGTAGCACAAAAAAAAGATAAAATGGCCAGACATTATATACATATTTTTAATAACGTAGGATGACTTGTGTTTTTTGTTTTTTTTTATTAGTTGTTTTTAGTTTATTGATTTATTAGGTCATATGCAGTTTGACAATGTAGAAAAAAATAAAATTTCACATCATTCAGACCGAAAAGGTTTAGGCAGAAGTATAAACATACTTATAATGCCCACCTATCTACAAACAGAAGTTAGTCTCCAAGACAGTGATACGTCAACAACTTCACTTGTCAAGTAGAAGTAAACTTTTTACAAAAGAGAGAAGAATAAAAAAAAAAACTTGAGGGTCACTAAAAGAGCAACTGTACAGTGCCTCCTCCAGAGCTGCTACTTTTTTAAAGGCTACAAATGTATTTGATTCTTTTATTTTTCCATTCAGTGCCTTTCACATAACTAACACGCGAGTACTAAACAAAGGTTTTTTTATTTATTTATTTTATTCTTATTGAGTTTTTTTAATGTTTTTTTTTTTTTCTGAGATTATACTGACTTTCTTTTTATCTTTATTTTATTCATTAGTGTTACATGCAAGCAGATTCTCTGTGCTGGTCCTGTCTCTCTGCTTTGTGTGAAGTGCTGTGGGCGGAACCTGGCTGGAGTTCCTCTGATTGGCAGGCTGGTGGCCAATCAGAGAGAGGAGGGGAACTTTGAAAGAGGGAGCTTGGAAGCTGCTCTCTCTCTCTCTCTTTGTCAATTGTCAAACTGTGTAAGTTTGGTTGGGAGGTTGGTTTAGGTGAGTGGGTACCTATACACTTGTCATCACGTAGTTTTTTGTTTGTTATACACACTAGGTTATCAGTTGTTGCCACCCTTGTTGTTTTACACTTTAAAGCCTTTCTTTGGATAAGTTAGAGTAGGATTTGGTTCATTCCTTTTCTTACTCCAAGTTTAGATTCAGTTAGGCCCTGTTTGTTCTATTTTTATTTTGTTCTGTTGGCACAACTGGCACGCGCCTCCCACCAATTTTATGTTAAAGAAATGTTTGGCATGAAAATAAAACTAGCCAAACATATCTTGACTCCTTGTCTCATTATGATTGTTTTATATTAGTTGTGTCTTTATTTATTAAGGGACATAACAATTAGATACAATGACATACAGTATGTATCAAACTGACAAACTAAAAATGAATGAAAAGGAGCAGAAAGAAGAGTAATCTTATAATATCTGCCCCTTTTTCAATTTACAAAAGTTTCCTGTTCAGCAATACAATTCTATTTACATGATCTTTACAGAACACAATTCACAGCAAACAAATCATTCTTTTAACCGCAAAAAATTATAAATCTGTCTTCTACCTTTTTTGAAAGTCAGCTTTTATGTATTTCTTCAATGTCAATATTGTTCTGATTTGTTGATTTGATTGTCAAGACTGTTCCATAATGCTTCGTTCCATCACCTTTGTACTAAATCTGGGTTTATTGAAGATGTCGATTCCTTTGAAATTACAGTGACTTGATTTTTTTTAAAGAATTCTTGAATGTTAACAGGTAATGCTTTGCTTTATACATCCCTTTGAGAACACTTACCAAGTTTGACAAATAACGGGTTAGATGGTTCCCTATAATGACTGTTAGTAACTATTCTCAAAGCTGTTTTCTGTAAAATAAACAGTGGTTGTATACATGTTTTGCATGTTGACCCCCATATTTCAACACAATACGTCAAATATGGTCAAATTAAAGCATTATACAAAGTTATTAAAGCTTCAATTTTTCTACAAATAGCAGTGCGGGTTTGTAAGCTTTATACATCACTATGACTTTATTCAGGTCGATAAATCTGAGACTTTTAATGTTTTAAGTTTAAAAAAAAATTGGATTTGTTGATGAATAATATTATGATTTATTGACAATTGAAACAACCCTCTTTTGGAGTAAATAAATAGGATTTATATTTGTGTTATTTCTGTGTTATAGTATGTGTCCCAACTGTCTCCAAGACAAACTTCCTCCGACGAGAGACAATAAAGGCGTCTCTTATAACTTATAACCATTTCAAGCCGTAAGAACAGAAGCATCACCTGCAGCAGTGGTCCCAACTTTTTTTCTTGTAAGGCCGGCAAAGTCATACATTTCTTTTCCAGGGACCGGTCGAGGTTGTGTAGCGCAACAATTTAAAATGCAAACAACCAATTTCTGTGTATACTCTTATTGCTTGAATTTGCTGTTTATAAGACTAAGTGGCACTATTTTGTCAAGTAAAGCACAAGGAAGTAGCGCTATACTATAAAATAAAAATAAAATAAATATTGAAGAATCCTCTGGGGCCCAGTAGACAATGGCCCGCGAACCGGTTTTGGGCCCCGGACCGGTGATTGGGGACCCCTGACCTGCAGGACACTACAAGATTACTCAAACATGCATGAATCAATCCAAATACGACTTTGAGTAAACTAATGATGAAAAAACATTGTAATAAAACTCAGAAAACGGAATTTTACATAATACGACCCCATTTGAATCTTCAAGTCACGTTTGTCCAATTGTGTCCAACAAATCTCAAGCTTCATCTCACTTTTAAGACTTTTTGTGGAGCTCCCATACCAACAAATGTAGAGACATATGGCTTTGCTTTCTGCTTTTGATAAGAAAACAGGCAAGACTGCAAGGTTACACTATGACATCCTCAAAACAATATCTCAACCTATAACATTACATCCATCAAAGCCTGACGTCTTCTCACCAACATAAAGCTCCAAACACAGCAGACTTCGGTTTAGTTTACAGTGAGCATCAATCAGACCGAGGCCATCGTCGGACATGAAACATCCACATCCTAAAGAGGTCCACAGCTGCCCAGAGACTTACGGCTGTATTTACATTCTCTTAAAAGGGGACACGGGTACATTCCGTTCTGTGTGGGTTTCCGGACAGATGGGATTGTGTTGTGAGTGCCTCGTTTGTCACTGGGGAGCTGAAGTTTCCTCAAAGGTCTGTGTGAAAGAGCAGGTTAGCACAGGTCTGCCCACTGCTTATTATGCACCACAAGACTTTGGAGCTGAATGTAGATGAAGCGACAGATTAGATGTTAGCGCTGAAGCTGATATGTTGTCTAGTGTAGTTAAATGACTACTGAAAGGAAGCATCAGAAAGAGTCAAGTGAAGGTGTGAGAATTTGAAAAACACAAGTTTCCTGGATATACATAATGGTGAAAGAAGACGTACTCTAGAGAGATTATCGGTCGATGTCATTTTCCGCATGTCAGCTGCAGAAAGATGCGCTGTTTGTTTAGTTAGCTGGTGAAACTTCTTTGATAAAAACAATGAAACAAGACAAGAGCCAGCTGTTTGATCAGGTCTGAATTGGTTTGACGACATCTGGCTCCTGAAGTTGAGACAGTGTTTTTCTTGTGTTTTTTCACTCATTTGAACACAACATGCATGAGTGGTAAAGACCATTTTGATTTAGCAGCATAACTTTTGTTTTCACACAGTGATAAACTCTTGTAGTTAGCAGACAACAGCGCTGGTTAGTGTTGCTGCTACAACTTGTGTCAGTCAGCTGCAGCTCCTTCTGCTAACCCGTGTTGATAAACAAATAATCCCTTTATATGTAACATTTTTTCATAATAAGTTGGTTGTTGCACAAAGATTATCAACAGACACAGGGAGCAGTGTTGTCAGTCTGATAGTCCAAACTGACCAGAGGCCGTGGTTTTCCACCAACGCCTTTCATTTAACGCAAGCTTTGTCTATAAGTGGAATTTCTCACAAAGTAAATGCTGTGTCATAAAAAATATCTTTTCTTTTCTGGTTTGTCTATGACCTAGTTAGCAATCAGTTGACACACCATTAATTGCATTAAAATGACAAGATACTATCTTTGTGTCTTATAGATGTGTATTGGTGAGGTCATGTTCAGGTCTTGTGCAAATATATATTAACAAAATCCTAATAGTAATCTTACCCAAGACCAAGCCCCAACCTAAACATTCTCACTCGAGACACTGATGTGTAAGCTACTGAGCTCCCTCGCTCAGGTAAAGTTACAAATGGGTGCGTTTGGGAATGGTGTAAAAAAAAAAAAAAAAAAAAAGATACATTTAGGTCTGTGACTTGAAGTTGGGCAAGATCATGATCAGAGTTTTGTTAAAAATTGTGAAGAAAAAAATAAAATAACATGCCCTTTATCCACTTTAGAAATGAACCGAGACAACAACGCACGTCATAGACACACAGTAAATGGAAAATGCATTGACATAACACTATTTACAGTACAGACATGCATTTTCATGAAACCAGGCACACACAGAAGCACACAGGAGCTGGGTATCAGTGAACTCCGAAGTTTGTTGTGGATTAAATGAACACAGACTCCTGTACTTGTGAAAATGGGGCGTGGAGAGAGGTAAGGCATCAATCAGTGTTTACATGATCAGAGAAATCAGACTTAGCTCAAAAACGATTCTCCCCTCAAACTGGTTTAAATGCACTCGAGAAAATCAATTACCCTGGAGAAAAGTTCAGTTTTTGCATCATCAGGCTGCATTATGTTAAGTTAATTAACAATTACTGTTTATTGTTTTGCGATTATTGTTCTTGGTAAAATTGCACACTGGTGTTTATGGGACCCCAATAAGGGTCCCATAAATGCAGCACTTTGTTAAATAACAAGACCTCTGTGTACTGTCTGAACTAAATAATAAAAAACTTAGTTCTAATCAGGAGCTGAATGCAGCTCTCTGATTGGCTGAGCTTGGGTGGCCCATAACAGTGACCATGATCGTAACCAAATGAATACATGTCAATATTAACCATGTGTGGAAAGAGTCATGGGATGAAGTTGTCAGATTTAAACCTAAATTGTGTTTGCAGTGTGAAAATTAGCTATCACACCTTTAAATGTAAAGCTGTTGAGTATGTTTGCAGGATGCTTTTTGTTCTAAAATTATTGCTTAACTTTATTGTCCAGTTGTACAGGTTGTCTGCTTCCACCACATCTGAAATCAAACTACAATTGGTCATGACCACAAGTGCCAATTGATTTTCCAAAGCTCCTCAATTGGTGTGCCTGCCTATGTGTAACCAGTGTAAACCCACACGAGGGATCAGATTGGAGAAGTGTGTGGTGGTGAAGGGATAAACTCACCCCCTCAGGTATAAGAACCCACAAACGAACTGAGCCAAGGGGAGCGTTCCCTTTGGCTCAATGCGTTGGTCGGTCGACTGCCGTGCGGGAGACCCGGGTTCAACTCCCGCTCAGGACACGTGCAAGACCTTACTGGTCACACATGCACTTGGGGCAATCAGCTTAAACTGGACTAGGCTAGTGTAAAAGGGTAAAAGGGTGATTGCAAGAAGAAGAGAAAGGGAAGTGTGGAGGAGGAGTAGTAGGAAAACACATGCAGAGTTGTGCGTGACACCAGGCTCCTTACACAGGCACCTGCTCCTGACTAATGTTTTATGTTGAAATATAACTACTACATTTAGTGCTTACCGTAATTTCTGCCCTATAGAGCGCACCTGAATATAAGCCGCACCAACTAGATTTAAATAAAAAAGTGCATACATAGGCCGCACTTATTAATAGTAAGTCTATGAGAATCAGTGATTTTGGTGCATTGTTGTATAAGCCGCAGAGTTCAAAGTTTCTGAAAAAAGTAGCGGCTTATAGGCCAGAAAGCACTAAATGACTTAAGCAAAACCATCACATTGAGTGATTGGAGTACTCATGCACAACCTCCGACACTGACCAGGCTCTTGTACAGTACTGTTAATCTGACCCAGGACGTACATAGCAGGTGAGGTTCTTCAGCGTTATCTACGTCTGCTCTATGTAAAGTCTGCAATACAAATGAAGTGTTGATGAGGTGTGAAAAGAGCGACAGTCAGCTGCACAAACAGGGCAGTGGAGCAGCCGAGGTGACCCCAGTGCATTGTGGGTGTTACATAAGAGCTCTTATGTCACAGCCTGGCTCCAGACCTCTACAGGCCAAAGGAAAGACGCTTCAGTGGGCCCAGGGACGCGAAGAGGACAATGTGTGAGGGAAATGTGAGTGTTAGTAAGAGAGGAACTATCTTTTTTAGGTTTTTTTCCATTTCAAACAATGTCAATCTATCAGAAAATGAATCAAGTAACTGTTATTTATTGTGCAAATATAGAACAACTTAAACAGGACCTATTGTGTAAGTTATAACTGAATAAAATAATGATGAGAGAAGATTAGTGAGACTGGTTCCTGCATGTTTGAGTAATCTTGTATTGTTCTGCAGCGGATGATTGAGTGCTCAGAAAAGGCCTGTCTTCACCTACCACTTCTAGGTACAAGAAGGTTCTGGGTTCAACTCCCAGTCGACCCGGGGCCTTTTTTTTTTTTTTTTTTTTTTAAGTTTTATTTTATTTAATATGGGACAGTGCACATTAATCAACATGTGTTAGTCCAACATGTAAATGTGCCAGAGTTATCCATACAGGCTAATTTTCATCTGTAGTCCCATTGGCAGGTTGATGTCGATACAAATACAGGACATATAACAGGCACAACGACACACAGTCCAGACACATGACAAAACAAATATAAAACATACTTAAAATCACATGTAAGTAGACAAAACAATCACTCCAACAAGACAATAAAAAATGTTAGTCCACATAGTGTTCACACGTCTGATTCTCTAAAAGCCACTGTTTAACACATTTACTAAAATTCTGAAATGATGTCACGTTTCTTATTTCTGTAGGGACCAAATTCCAAGAATGAGCGGCTCGGACTGAAAATGCTGACTGCCCAAATGATGTTTTCTAAAGGGGATTTGACAGTCTCCTCTGTTTGATGCTCGAGTACTTGTGTTGATTTTAGCTGAATAAACTCCTTCAATGGAGGTGGGCAAGAACATGAAGGACTTTATAAACCATTGTTATATCCGAGTACATAATTAAATTTTTCCAATTTAGAAAACTATATTTATTTAGAATTTTACAATGATGATAGGAATTCGATTTTTTGTCCATTGTTTTCACAGTCTGCTTATAGAGTTTTTCTATTGGCAGCAGTGTGCTCTTATTTGCCTGAGCCCAACTTGTCAGACAGTAATTTAGGTGAGAGAAAATGTGGCATTGAGGTATAATTTGCAGGCCTGTTGTCAAATTATTTCTAATGTGCTTAAAATTTCTATGTGGAGTTTGCATGTTTCTCCCCGTGTCTGCGTAGGTTTTCTCAGTGGGACTTCCCTGGTTAAATAAAGGTCAATTAAATTAATTAATTGTCTGTGTTTAAACATGATTACTTAAAAATCCAGATTCTGAGTAAAACGTGTAGGATTTGAAATTTGTCAAGTAGCCACTTTCCAGCAACAAAAAATATAGTCATTTAAAATCTGCTGCTTATTACATTAAAATCTTGTACTTTCTACACTTTCTACAACTCTAACGTTGATGATCCCGAAGTTAAGAAGTTTATTAACTATGGGGTTTTCACAAAAGTTAAGCTCATTTTTATTACAATTTAAAAAGTGAATGTATAATATAGAAAATTCTCTGTTGTTTGTCCTTGTAGGTGTTGCTGTAGTCAGACACGTTTATGCACAAGCTTCTGGGCATGCGCACATCAACTTTTGACTCAAATTCTATAGTTTTTTTCTTTAAAGAAAAACGCAATATGTCCACTAACAATTTAATGCGAATGTTTAGCCCAACTGTCCAAGCCGAGAGGAGTCACTACTGTTTGCTTATTGACAATGGCGTAGTTAGGTGGGGGCCAGGGGGGGCCGCTGCCCCCCTCATTAACCCCTGGCCACCCCACTGGCCCCCCTCAGATGATTTCTTTCAGTCGCATTTTCCCCGATCCGGGACAAAAGTAACTCCATTCCGCGAATGAAGTGTTTAAACTCAAGTAGTGAAAAAGTCCGGTCCATATTTTCCAGTATACCTCTGCTTTTCCACAACCTGAATGCCTGCTCCCAGAAAAACTCCACTCCACATTTTCCAGTCCCGCCCACTGTTTTTCACAGCCTGGAGCCAGCACAGCAGCGTCAGGAGCAGGCTAGAGACGCGAGGATTTTTAAACCGAGTTTGCCAAGAGGAGAAAAGGAAAGTTTAAGAACTTAATTTTACGCGGTAACACGCTGTGTAAGAGACGGATCTGTGCGACTAAACCTGCGGACCTTTCTGGATCTTCGATGGGACTTTGCTGGTTTAACGTTGCCTTTTGGATTGAACTGCATGATCAAAACAAACCGGACCATGCTCAGCTACTGTTATTTCACTGTGAAGCAAGGTAAGACCTTTGTTTTTAGTAGTTTGGATCAAATATGTCTGTAGTTAATTTGTTTGCGAGATGGCCTGGGCTGGCTGTCACAGCTGGTCCGGTGTTGGTTGTGTGTGCTTCATCCTGCTGTGTGTGTGTGCAGTGTTGACGCTGTGCTAACGCCATGTGCTCGTATTTTGATCGTGCATCGTGCCTACTCTTCCTGACTGTGGATGAATTGTGCAGACGTTGTTTAACTGTTCTGAGTGAGGACTAGGTTTTAGAGCTGTTGGATTGTGTAAACCTCGTGTTTAGGCCGTGTGTGCTGCTCTAAGGTTGGGATAACAAGTGTAAAAGCTGTGTTAAGTAGGCCTAGGTGACTGAAATAAGACTTATTTTGGTTCTATACAATTTAGACTAGTAACAAAAAGAATGGCCTCTTCAATGATAATATAATACATTCATGGTGTAGGCCTATTATAGGCTTCTGGTAACGTGGCCTGAGGGGTTGGTGTTTTTAGGCTCTTTTATATTTCTGAAATACAGTGAGCTTGTCTGAAAATTATTGCTCTCCAACAACTTACGTCCCCACACCTGCAACTGGATCCTTAATTTCATAAGCTGTCTTATGTATTTATGTCAGAAAACACAAAACTGCATTATACTGAGAGGGATTATTAAAATAACTTATTTTAACAGTTAAATCCTCATGATTATGATGATAAAGATAATTGATATTGAATAACAAAAATATTAATACTAATCAATCCTTTAGCAATATTATCTGAGCTACAAGAGAAAGATTCATGACTATGCAGTTTAGTATTATTTTATAGATCTACAGTAATGTTTGCTTTACCTTAGGGTTGGGTGATGAACAAAAATGTAAATTTCAGAATATTTTGTTCATATCTCGTTATATGATATCTCTATTTTTTAAATGATATTTTTTTAAAGTGAATTATTTTTTCTAAGCTTTTAGTCTGCTAATTAGAAAGTAGAAATGTACATTTTTATTGAATACATAAATTTAGTCATGCCTTTTACTGAGTAAAACTATTTTGACTTTTACAACAAAAACAACAAAAGAAATTTAATTGATCTTCTTCTCTTTGTCACTTTTCTTTTTAAAGGGACCTATTGTATATATATGTAATATTTAGTAAGAAACTAGAACATGTGCAGATCAGTAATCTATCTTTTGTTCATTGTAAAACACAAATTGATCTAAAACTACTTGAAAATAGAAACAGCTCTACTTGACTTCCTGTTCAAAACTGCAGATCTGAATGTCACTGTAAAAAGCAACAGACTTAAAATAACAAATTATTATTGTTGGAAGTGGCTAGGGGACAGTTTTGAACCATACATGCTTCACTTTGAGCATTAATCTTTTGAAATATAACAAGTAATACAGACAAGTGGGAGGGGATAGGTGGTAGGTGAGAACAAGGATTTCTAAGCACTAGAGCTGCAGCTGAAGAACAAAACAAGATTATTCCAACATGCATGGATCAATTCAAATATAACTTTGAGTAAACTAATGATGAAGGAAGGCCATTTTAACAAGGTTAAAATCTTAGAAAAGTGACTTTGACACAATAGGTCCCCTTTAACTGTAAGCTTTTTATCAGTTTTAGGAGCTCTTTTTATATAGCAATATATCGCCCAGCCCTACTTTACTGCATTGGCACATAAAACTGGTGTAAATGCATGCTACCCTATCAAAAAAATCTTAATTTTCATGTTTGCAATTCTAATGTGTTCACTTTGTCAGACTTCTAAAATTCACCAAAATGCAGGAAATGTCTTCCTTTTGGTTCAAATTTTCCTGGGGGTGTACCCCAGACCCCCCGCTTTTTCCGGCCCCCTTACAATTGCTTTGGCCCTGCCTGGCCCCCTAGCAAAAATTTCTGCTACGCCCTGCTTATTGACCTCACAGACCAAGCTTTTCGTCTCACTGACAGTACAGATCTATTCGTCTCTTTATCATCTTTACTAAAATCATAAATTGATCAGCGGTTTCAGAATTGTATCAGTGCTTCTGTGGTTATTTTGTGGCAAACTGACATTACATTGTCTAAAAAGGCAATTTCAAATTCAGAAAGTTATTTCATTACCTACTCAAACCGGCACTTTGAAAATGATTCATCCAATCTAACCTTGCAACCATGTTCTGAAAAGCAGAGATTTATCACAGAATATTCACGACATTCTTTTGTTAAAAACATTTTGTTGTAAAGCTAAAAGGTTATTGTCTCCTCACCAATAAAAGTGTGAAATTAGATTTTTGAGATATTTTACGGCAAATTTGTTATTAGAAAAAATAAATAAATACATAAATAAATAGATAATAATAATAATCAAAAACATTTTACATATAAAACATCATCACATTCTAGGTAAAACAATGCAATAATTCAAAAACATAATCCATTTTTAACCCTTCTCAGGCGGGCCTTTTTTACCTCACACGTCTGACTAAAATCGGTAAAAATTCAAACTAAAACTGTTCCTGATCCTTTGGAGCACAGGCAAATGGCTGGGGTCTTTTTAAAGCTGTATCACTGTAGTTTTTGCTTCTGATGTCCAACAGGCTCTCATCAGAAGTGAGAACTTTCTCCAAGCAAAAGAAAAACAAAATCTAAATTCCGCCTAAATTTTTTTGGTAGATATAAGGAATGGTAAAGCTGTGTTGAGCTGAGACATAAATGACACTAGATTTGGCATATTTGGGGTTTTGACAATTCCTCTGTAAAAGCTGAAGGCAATTGAGGTAAAAATGAGTTTTAGGGACCCAAATTACTCAAAAAATGTAGGCGGAGCCAATACAAAGTCCTATTAAAATTTTTGAATTTTTGAGGACTTTTTTTTATTTGGAGGCTTAGAGCTGAAATCTAAGTCTGGATCATCCCAGAATGGCTGATTTTGCTCTAAATAAAGGGATACAATGTGATTTTTATATTTAACCTTTCCAGGTGTTTCATAGTATGCTTTTTTCAGACACTCAACAAAATTGAATTTTTAAAGAAAAGTGGGAGGGCCCTTCGAAGGGCCCTCCGACTGTTAAGGGTTTTAATTAACTCTGCTTAAACTTTCTTCAATTATGGAATAATCACATCGGCTTTTGAAGAGGACTTGCTTAAACCAAAAATATACCAAATCTTGTGTCATTCTGGCTCAGACTAGTGATAACCAGCTTTGTCTACATTTCAGTCAGTCATCAGACCCCAAAACTACAGAGCCTCAGCTTCAGTAAGAGTCCAGCCAATAGTTTGTGCTCCAAACGGTTCAGAAACAGTTTGAATTAAGACCATTTTAGTCAGGTAAAATGGGCCCTCGTGCTGAGGTAGGGCTGAGCCATATTGTGATAACAATGGAATGGTGAGCTCATCTCTGTGACAATCTGCTTTTCTGGTGAAATCGCCGTAGTGTGATTTCCCTTTTCTCTATTTGCTGCATCTGTCTGTTCAAATATGGCAGACATGAGCAGACTACAGACCAGATGTGGCCCTCCACCAGTTTCAATCAGGCCCTCACAACATTTTTGAAAATAAGCGGCAACCTTTATTTTCTTGATTGATTTAGTTGTTGTGGTCTTGGTAAATTTGACAATAAATACATAAAATATTACATTAGTCTGTTTTATATTTGCATTTTTATTCATGTATTACAATTTCTCCACCACTTGTCTGGATTTGGCCCTTGTGAAAAAAAGATTGCCCACCTCTGAAATATAGACTATTATTTTCCAACTTATTACTCTTAGTCTCTAAATCCAAGTCTTTATAACCAATTTGGGCTTCATTTTTTAAAGTCGCTTTTGAACTGTGCTTTGAGTTTGTAAAAGGGATGAATTTTAGCCATTGTTTTAGGTTTGATTTATTAAAATATATCAACTTATTAAAGTGAAACATGGATTTGTAGCATGTTTTCATGTCTAAAAGTTATTAATGTAAGAAAAACACATGATATGGCAAAACCCCTCACACTTGTTTTGCAGCGACACACAATGTTCTAATTAATCAATTCTCTTATTTATTTTATTTTTTTTTATTTATATTTTCACGTAGTATCAAATAAAATAGCAACAACTTAACTTTTTACTGAAGGGCTGAGTTTGCTTGCTTCTCTCTGAAAATCTGGCAACACTGGTCAGATTATGACAGCTGGATTTAGCTGTTGATAGTGACTTGTGTTTACCTCAAAGACAATAAAATAAACGGTCTAGAAGAATTGTGATCAAATCAAAATGGTGATGTTAATTTTTATGTTAAGAGGTTAATATCAGACTTAAAAAAACTCTGCATAACTTCAATGAAATCTTTGTCAGTTGACAGCCAAGAACTAAAGAAGTGATCGAAAAGAATAAGAATTGCTCAACACTTTCCAGCACGTAAGAGCAGAACTAAAGTGACAGCAGCAGCAGGGGGCAGTGTGGGACATGCAGTCTGTTCACTCATGGGTGATGTGTGTAATGGAGATGTAGTGATGATGACACAAGCCGAGTTTGAGTTCCAAATAAACGTGAGTCACAACAGTCTGTATTATTAAGGTTTATCAGAGCTACAGCTTTGTCAGAGTTTTGAACTGGAATCCAGCTCAGCAAATAACACTTAGGAAGAAATAAAGAGACCGCACTAAGAAAATAATTCAAATCCATTCTGTTCACTACAGCTACATCTCTCTATAATCAGGTAAAAGGCCAATAGAGAACAAGGTACCTCATTTTCTATTGGACAAAGTTTTATTGACCTCACCATTCTTTTTCTCTTTACCAGAAGTACAAGACAGCTACAGTTTTGACCAAGATTGACAACAAACATTTTTGAAAATCCTCCAGAAAACTTTTATTTCTTAAATAAAACAAAAATATTTGGATATAAATTTGGCAATTTTGTTATTTCACCTTAAAACCTTTATTGAGAGGACAGACAAAAAATAACAATTCAGCTTGTAGTGTCTTTCCCTAAAAATGAATGTGTTTGCAACATTACTATTTGTATTTCAAACTGTTTTCTAAATTCTCTTTCAATTCAATAAATCATGATGAGGTTTATATAGAATACTAGTAGGTCCACTCCATACTTCTTCATTTGATTTCATCCAAGCCTGGAGTGTTCACATTGTCATTTGGTCATAAACACACCTGAAGTGTGTGATTATTCTTACACATATGACTGTCCATTGTCCAAATATAGAAATAACATCTACCTTTACTAAAGTGCTGAAGCGGTTTCTTCTGCTGCAAACAGAATCTCCTCCTGAGGATGAAGAAGTCTGTGTGATTGTGAAAACAGACGTGTGGTGAATGTAAAGAACATTGCTTTAGTTTATGTTGGACTGTGTTAAGAAACAGAACTTGTCTTTGGTTTGGTTTAGAAGGATTTGCTTGGGTTTGTATCAGTGTTGCCAGATTTTCAGAGGGAAACAAGCAATCAAGTCTTTAAAAACAGCACAAAGCTAGCGACCTTCAATAAAGTTATAAGAACAATCATTTCATTCAAACATGTGTGTCGCTGCTTATCCAGTTTTCACAATTTTACCATGTTTAACATTAATAACAACATTAAATAATGCACTGGATTGCTACAGCACTTTTTAAGTCACCCAAAGTATGATTCATTCACTCCACTGTAGGGATGTGAAGATTATCAGGATCATCCAAATCGTGATTATTCAAGACACAATATAATCGTAAGAACAAAAGAAAAATAATAGTGATCATTTTACATGATCATTTTTTTGGTTCAAGTTGTAAAAAACAGGGATAGAAAATATATTAATTCCATTCTGGCAACAGCCACTTTTGTAGAAAAAAAAACTTGATATATACATTGGTGATATTTTGAGATTTAAAAGACATTTGTGAGATTTAATTTATAATTGGAAATATTGGTTTGCAACAGTAGGAAGTTTAATACTAGAAAATGGTTATAGCTAAGTATAAAATAAAATCTGACATTTTAGAAGCTAGATTTTTTTTTCAGATGTATTGTTTTACAAAGGTAAAACAAAAGCATCCAAAGATATTTTATTACAGTGTTTTTTTTCCGTACACAACCTTTGATTTCATAAACAGGTCACAAACTTGGGAAAAAGTGACGTGGGCGAAAGTAAACAAGATGAGAATGAAAGAAAATGAAAGAGTTCACTGTTGTTTGAACATGACAACATTAATCGTGATACGTTGTCTAACAATAATCTGAACGCTAAAATTTAACATCGTGACATCCCTTCTCCACTACTACTATTGTAGCCACAACTGCCGTGGGGCAGACTGACAGAAATGAGGCTGCTATTTTGTGCAATTTTGTGGCACCTGTGGTTCCACCAGCAGTCTCCGATCAAGTACTGCCCAGGTCTCACCTTCTGAGATCTGGCAGGCTGGTATGGTTGTCTCTTTTAAATTCCTATTTCTGTTGTTGGAAAGTGACTACTTAACCATTTTAAACCGCACATGCTTTACTAGAATTCAGATTCAGACGACTATTAATCCCACAAAGGGTAATTAGTTCAAGCAGTTAAAAAAAAGAAGCACATTAACATTACAAAAACACATATAACACATAATAGAGCAATTCTGAACAAAGAGGAGCTTTGATGTCGTTATGGCAGCTAATACAGTAAAAAACAATCTACTTTATTCATAAAAGCTTACATTTAAAAGACGAATAGAAGCAGGAATAAAAGATTTAAGATACTTGTTTGTTTTTAAAAAGCAAAGCTCAGAGCTAAGAATCCCATTGGCTTTTTGTAAGATCTGTGATTTACAGAAAGAAACCAAGTCTCTCTGCTACACTCCTGTGATCTTTTGTTTTTGTCTTTGACAGAGCAGTTTTTAAACCAGCAAATCAATAGAATGGAACAGAAGTAGTAGTTCTTTGATATCTATCCTCAACCAGCAGCTCTCACCACCTTTCAACTAGCTCCCCAAAGGATCTTGGGCCATATAAAAGAATTTGAAGTTACTGCATGTTTATTTCTACTGTAAATGTAACACATAGCTTAATTATACGCACTAATACTGATACTGATTCATGTTTTATTCAGGCACATAACTCCACATCATGAAAAGTTGTAAAAGCAACATGTTGTATTTACTCTGTTGAGAATAAAATAAAGCAGAAAGAAACACACTGTATGTTACGAAAAATAAAAAACCGACAACAGAATAACACACGTGAGCCTTTTCAAAAATACAACCAGATCAACTAGTCCCTGCCTCTTCAATCAAGCTTCCAGTCCCCGCCCACACATCAGACTTTAATGATTCTATTCTAGTCAGTTTCTCAGTACGCCAAGAACAATTCAGCCTGACACTCTGACGTCACAGCTCAAACGCGGCGCACCCCGACAGCTCACGTACACCTGTCATTTCCTCCTCCCACACGGACCCTAGTCTCACGTATACATCAGTGATCATGCTTTACCTCGTCTGAACTCTATAGTTTTGTCCCGAGCAGTTTAATCTGACTGACATGCAATCACAAGACCCTCCTAAGCCTGTTCCAGCAGACTTTAGACCTATAGCTATATGACAGAGAAAGAACATCCGTCAGCTGGAAAACATGGGTTTTTCATGGATTATAGAAGATTACAATAAAGGTACATCCCAATATTTTTGTTATTAAAGTAAGTCAAGCCTGTACAATAAAGTATGTCTTTAACAGAACTGACAACTAGTGCTTCTGCTCAGTTTCATTTCACTTCAGCTCCAACATGAGGCATCACCAAAACTGCAGACTGTTCACCAAAAACCAGGAAGTACAATCAGCCAATCAGTGAACAGGAGCGTAGCAGTGTGTTAAGACAGAACCAAACCCAGCTGAGATAGCACATTGTGAGTATTCTCTTCTATGGAACTGCTGACTTACATATAATATCGTACTTTTTTAATTTGTAAGTTTACTGGACAGAAACGGCAACAATCGCTGATACACATGTTTATGATCTACTTTCTGGACTACAAAACAACCAAAAAGTAGCGACTGATTAAAGCTCTGTCTAGTGTGGAGCAAGCAAACACCAAAGAGCGAAAGTAGAAGAGAAACTAAGGGTGCCTGCAGCAGGGACATTGCTGCATCCCAAATCAAGCTTGATCGAGGTGCGATATCATGCGCTCATGTGTGTGCGCTTATAGAAAATGATAGAGGCAGAGCTCCCCAGTGTGCGCTGGTCTTAAGCTCTTCCCTGGGATCCAGAGCCCAAGCTTCAGCAAATCATGAAGAGTGGGTCTGGTCAACTCCAGAACGTACCGGCCAATCTGATTCGTTCATTTGCGTGACGCAGATGAAACAAAGGAGGTGATTGGTTGTCTGTCTTTAGGCCAAAATCTAATGTCACTCACCTCATATTAAAATAGTTTTTTGCTTCATTCATTAATTCTGCAGAAATCTGCAATACTTTTCAGTTCCGCGTGATATTTTTAATGTAATTTTTCATCGTGAGCAGCCATGTTGGTTTGAATAAAACCAACATGTAATCAATTTAAGAGCGTTTTAACACATTATTGACTGACAATATTGTCCAAATATTGCTATCAAAACGCACCCAAAAATGATTCAGATATTCAGTTTTTTCAATATCGCCCAGCTCTAGTCCTAATGATGATGACTGATTGACTGATTGATTGGTCAGAACAGATACCTGCAGCCATGTTTTTGCACACACTTGGCAGTAGAGATCGACCGGTATGGATTTTTCTTTGGCTCATACCAATATTACAACATTTTGACAGCTGATGCCGATATCAATGACCAATTTTCAAGGCCAATTTCTGAGGCTGATTTTCTTGTTTTAGCTTTAAAAGCAGCTGGAGTAAAATAGTATAACCAAAAAAACCTTCAACCTAAACTATTAATCACCCTGGTACATGTGCATCTAAATCACACAGGGTAATGACGCTTTATTGTATTTTGGCCCAAGAAACAATCATAGCGTCATGAAAGACATTTATATTGTTTATATTGACAAACAAACAAGCACTGATTAAAGCTTGTGCTGCAGCCAAAGAACAAGAATAAAACTCAAACACATTATTGTTCAAATCAAAACTGCAGACTTAGGTATGAAAAGAGATTAAAAAAAGTCTCATTGTTTCTCTCCAAACCAACTCAGACTTCCCACAAAGAAAATCTGATCAGATATTGGTCAATATTGAGGCTGATTTACAAAAAAAGCAATAAGACAAAAGAGGTGTGGAAAAAATGGCTTTTAAGCACCATATGCACCAATACTACTTTCACAATTTGAATATATAAATCATTATTTATTCAACCGAGCCCTAACACAAACGGGGACACGTCTCTTGAGTCTGCTCCTAAATAGTTTTTCCGTCTGTTTGCTTACATTTAACTTGGGAGCTATGCATTTCTGGCAGATGCAGTGGAAAACGCGCATTCGTAAAGGCTAATAAAACCACACACTCCATGGGAATGCACCTCTCTCTCTCTCCTCTCTTTCCTCCGCTTCATGACTCAAGTGTGGATTTACAGATGTTCTGCCAGTGGAATGTAGGGGAAAGGTCGCCGTGCCGGTAAACCACGGGAGCGGCCATTTTGTGGGCTTGGATCGGCAGCTGTGGGGCCCTCGGCGGAAACATGCGGCGCACGTACGGTCGGGCATCAGTCAGATTACAGTACGAGGCGGTTTACAGTGTAGTAGTGAGACGTGTTGGGACAAGAAATGTTTTGGAATTCACGTCACGGCAACAACAAGTCAAGCTGCGTGATTGGTTTTACAGTACGTGAAGTGATAGTTATAGATGAAAACATGAGACGTATTATGGTTTTACAGGTACGTTAAGTTTTGAATGAGTTTTTAAGCTGTTTTAATTGTGAGGTACTATTCTTTCCCTCTGAGCCTCAGAAAACACTCTTCTGAATTTCTCCCTTTTGTGATGTCATAGGTAGATCTGAGATTTTTAAATCCGTGAATAATTCAATTCATTTTTGTCATTTCATAGCATAGCATAACAAGCAGATTGGTTTGATACTTCTCGTGTAATATCCTTCTCTCTAACTCAATTCCTAGTGTGAGAAACACATGACTCTTTTTAAGTTATTATAAAATTCCAGAGTAAAAGTGCTTGAACACGGGGTACCTAGGATCGAGAGGGTCGAATGTAAGACTTTTTAAGAACACAAAACACAAAATTGAGACCTACAGTATTTCGCAATGCTGGTCCTTTTCCGGTGGCTTCTTAAGATAATCATTTACAAATTAAAAAAAATAAGTAATTATCACACCAGTTGTGTTATATATTCTTTTTTTAATTTGACAAAAGTGAGAATGTATGCTTAGTCTTCTAATTTTTAATGTTATCAACCAGTCTATCAACAGCTTGTATTTTTTTTTATTGATTTTGATTTCTTTATGCAACTAATAATTTTATGCAAATGTGTAATTTTTTCCCTCCTTCCTGTCTCCATGGTGAGACTTTGCCTAGAAGTTCCCTAATACCATATAGACACATATAGAAATTATTCACTTTGGGTTTCCATGGAGAAAGGAAATGGTATGATGTCAGCGTTTCCACAGCGCAAAGCAAACCGTTCGCCCGCTTGATGAATACTGTAGCAGATCCCCTCCATGGCCTGCATTTCAGGCCACTTTTTTTTTGCTCAATGATTGGACAAGAGAAAACACAGGTTCAGGTGAAAACCAGACCAAAGAAACATGAAAAATGTTCCTCACCAAACGCCGACTTGATCTTGTGACAAATCGCTGCATTTTCAGTGATAACAAATTTATTTTTTGAGCCGAATAGACTAAGAAGTGCATTAGCTTAATGGTTAGCATCACTGTTATCTGTTTGTCGCGACAAAACACTGTGGCCCAGATTTACTAAGTGTTTGCACAGGTGCAAAACAAGTTAGGGGGAGCAAAACCTTGGCAGAGATGACATTTTTCTCTCACAACACACTAAAGAGCAGAATTTGAGGTGGTTAATATCGGTTTTGTTTAGTATGTTGTATGCGTATCTTCCAATGTTAAGTTTTTGTAAAATCTCATAAATAACATGATTTTTTTTTATTTTTGCACCCGCAATTTAGCACCTGGCTTGATAAATCAGGCCCTGAGTGCAGTAAGAATCCATAGAGAGACCACAGAGGTCTGATGCACCTTTCAGGTAATAACACAAGCATTCTCGCTCGTATACTTTAAGAGTGGACTGCAGCGGTGTAACGGCACCACACAAGAAACCCACATGTGTCCCGACCCGAACCCGCCTCATCATCATGGAGAACCAGTGATAGCTAACCTTCTAACTAAAAATCTGACAGCATACTTTGACTATTGACCCTATCAGACCTTTTCAGTCCATGTTTACAGCTTATCTCCTGTTATTAAGGATAATCAATGTACAGCACAATCCCTGTACAGCACAAACATCAGCTTATCTCCTGTTTGACTCCATAAATTCCATATTGTGGCCTCTAATTCTCTGAGTTTAGGTGCTTTGTCTGTTGGAGCTGAGCCATGTAGGTGGAACTCCCCCGTGTCCTGCAGAAATAACAGGCATGTGCTACATACCAGACATTTCCAGTGCCGGAGCGTCGTCAGCACTCTGCCCGCTCACCTTTCACCCAGTTGGGCTGCGTTGTCCTGGGCACGACGGGGTTAACGGCCTGCTCGAGGTGGTTTTAAAGGGCCAGGACAGGAGGAGGAGGAGGAGGAGCAGCCGTGAACTTTCCCCTACTTCTCACAGTCTCCCAGCAGCAGCAGCACCTCGGGCCAAAGGCTGTGACGTCGTGAACAGGCCGCTCCATTCAGACGCTGTACGGAGCAGAGATTGCAACATGTTGGAGTAGTCATTGTCTGGGTTTAAATGTGTTTAGGATCAAAATAAATGCTTAAATTGGTTGGTTTAAGTTTCTTTAAGGATTTTAGTAGTTTGTTACTTGAAGATCTGTATCAGAACTAGACACGAAGTTGAGAAATCGTCAATACGAAAATAATAAAAAATTAAATACACAGTGTATACTGGATGTTAAATTGAAAAACAAAGTAAATACATATTATTATTTGCTTCTTAAAAGTTAAAGCTTCAACAAAGTATAGTTGAATCAAGTACAGAACCTTATGTCATATTATTGTCTTTTATACAGAAGGAAACCACAGATGAGTTAAACAAGAAAAACATTGAAATTAACACTAAACATGAGTCACAGCCCTGCCCCAGCTGTTGCTCTGCTCTTCGGAGGAATTCTACCAGTCGTGTATATGTTTTTTTCACAAACATAATTGAAGTAATCTGGAGTCTTGTACTTTAATAAATTAATTTTAACAGTAGTACATTACATTTCTAACTGACTTACATTTTATTATAATACTAACTATATTTGTTACACCAAACACTGCCCAAAGTAGTCAAAAAGTGACTGTGTGCTCCTGTTTTAATGATTCATTATTGTAACGTTTATTTGCTTGATGTATTTTTCTCTGTGAAACATTCCAGGCAAAGCAAACAACATTGTACTTACTTTACTGATTCAGTATTTCTAAGCTAAGTTTTTTTTTTACAATGACACTTGATCAAGAAGCAACAATAAAAAAACACAACATTCAATTGTTTGTAGAAAAAATATGCAGTATAAAAAGTGTACATTGATCTCTCTAACCAATCCCCTTTATTAACACTTTAAATAAAAATATTCAACATAAAATTCTCAAATGGATCTGAGATTTTATGCGACTAGTATCTTACTGTCCAGCGTATGTAAAATGTAGATGCGCTCTTGTGGGCCTTTAAACCCTGATGTGATGAGTGTTCTATTGACGTACATAAACATACTTCACTGGTGTGTCACTGTCATCGTGTTATCTTCACCTCAGACAAAACACCACGTCCTCTAATAAACAGATTGTCATTCATGATTCGTACGTGCGCATCACTATTATCAAGAATTATATTATGATTTAGACTACGGTATGTATTTTCTCATCAAGGACTATATGTTCACACATGTGAAACAAATTAAGGGTTGATCTGGCCATACATAAGTGAACATGCAGGGAAAATAAAATGGGTGGTCTAAACATAAAAAAAAATGAGAATAAAAGTTGGATTGAGCCACAAACATGATTATTTCATAGAAAATGACAATTTACTTCTGTTTGGACCAATTCTTCAGGAAAACTAACAAACAAAACTAATCTGAGGCCGCATTTGGCCCCCTGCAGCAGTATAAACATGTTTGACTTAACATAACGCCTACGAAAAGGAGAAGCACCCATTTTATAATAAGTTCAAATTGGTGCTTAAAAAAATAAATAATCATAATAACTAGGTTTATCACAAAAAAGGGAAAAAAAATTAGGTCTGAAAATTAGCCTATTTTTTCACATAATGGCAGAAAACATTAACCTGTCCAGCCAGATGATTTATCTCGCGATATTTGTGAATTCACAAACACAGATAAACCATCGGCCTTCCAGCCGCCCGATTGGTTTGGGAGTCCGAACCGGGGGTTTCGGAGATGTTAAGACGGCTGTTAGCTCCCCGCGCCGCCGCGAGTCTCATTCAAGCTAAACAAAGATGGCTGCTCTCGTGGATGTACGTGTTTGCTTCTTTTGATGCGGTTTTAGCAGAAATACGAAGTAATTTCTTTTTGAAAGAAGAGCCGTATGTGTGACGCGTACTTGTTCTATCTCACGAGAACATTGGATACGTGATTAGCTAAGCTCAAACAAGGTAGGCCCCAAAACCCAATCAACTTGAAGTATTTCACTAAGCGCCCCACCTTTTCTCGAACGCTTTCAGCGAGTAGGTCCCAGATGGATATAGTGAGAACTCAGATAAGAGTTCAACACATATCCATCTGGCGTGAGCCAGGTTCAGAAAACATATTTACCTCTATTAAAAGTATGGTTTAAACCTTTTAATTTTAATCATGTAGCGGCCTTTCACCTCCAGAAAGTTACATAGTGTCACTTTAAATGTTTTCCTATGGTCAAAAAATAACTAACCAAACCTTTAATTAAGTAAAAGTACTGTTACTTTACTCAAATAGAAGTTACAGTAATCTGCTAGACAAGTATTCTGAAATATACTGTATATATAATTTTCCAAACAAGTCAGACAAAGGTAGCTGAGTACTACCCAGCTCTGCTTATTTACTTCTCTCTGTCACCAGAATCACTCACGAAAAAATCATTTTGGCCACCATCTGAAGAGTACAAACACAATCAGTGCAGTGTATGAGCAAAAAGAATGTAGTATATGTCACTTTATATGCAGGTCATTTTATTATTTAAACCAGTGCTGACGTTATCCCATCTGCTTGGTCAGTGAAGTAAGGTAAACTTACACTAGACTGTGATAAGTCTTATTAGTCACGCTGGATCTAAACGAGACACTATCACATGTCACCGTGTCCAGCTTCATTCAACTCTCACACATGTTTGTACTACTGGCATGCCACGTTTGTTTTTGTTTATTTTTAGATTAGTGCGTCCCAGACTGTGCTAAATTTAGGAGGCCAAAAGCAGTGGACACATAGCTCCACTAAAAATAGTTTTGCAGACTAGACTGTGCTAAATACTGTATATTTTTGTACTCGGTTCAACTAGTGTGCCTTGAGCAACTGCCAGGCGTGCAATTTCAGTTAGCAGACTGACTAATGGAATTATTTTGGAGGAAAGCCCAGAACACACGACAGAATATTATGATTGATGTAAAGGTACACTGTGTAGAATATTATGATCGATGTAAAGGTACACTGTGTAGAATATTATGATCGATGTAAAGGTACACTGTGTAGAATATTATGATTGATGTAAAGGTACACCGTGTAACTTTTTGGACAAAAAATAAGACATGTTTCCATAAAAATATTGTCGCTTTAGAGATAATATTCCACAAAATGATATGAGACTGATGTATATCTTTAGGACCTGGTTTTGAGGTAAGTCCAAGTCAAAGAGAGCCAAGTCCAAGTCAAGTCCCAAGTCAAGAGAGACAAGTCCAAGTCAAGTCTCAAGTCAAAGAGAGACAAGTCCAAGTCAATCCCAAGTCAAAGAGAGACAAGTCCAAGTCAAGTTCCAAGTCAAACAGAGACAAGTCCAAGTCAAGTTCCAAGTCAAACAGAGACAAGTCCAAGTCAAGTCCCAAGTCAAAGAGAGACAAGTCCAAGTCAAGTCCCAAGTCAAAGAGAGACAAGTCCAAGTCAAGTCCCAAGTCAAAGAGAGACAAGTCCAAGTCAAGTCCCAAGTCAAAGAGAGACAAGTCCAAGTCAAGTCCCAAGTAAAAAGAGACAAGTCCAAGTCAAGTCCCAAAACAGTCCCCCACAGGTCCAAGTCCTTTGATTTTAGCTTCAAGTCTTTATAAAATGTCCATGTTTTATTTCTACTATTTTCTTTATTTTTCATAATTTATCTGATGGAAAATACATTTCTGGTCACAAATGCAGAAGTGAGAAGGGACATGATAGAATTTGCTAATGTAAAATTACACTATTTTTTTCAGAAGAAGGATTTCAGATTTTTTTTTTTCTTGGTCCATTTTATCAAGTCAAATTGTGACTCAAGACCAACTCAAGTTCAAGTCACAACTTTGTTGATTTGAATGAAGGCTGAGGTTTGTTAAGACTATGTTTTTGGACACAAAGTCAGGTGTAATCTCCTAAAACATGTTAATAAATAAATGGTTAATGGTTAAATTAATGATAAATGGTTTAAATGCAAAATAAAATTAGGTTTTGGTCCTTGACACGCTACAAATGCTTCAATTGATTGGGGTTTGAGAATCTTTGAATATTTCTATATTTTTTTGTTTTTGCAAGCTAGTTTATGTCTTTTAAGCTGTAAAATCCACAGATATCTCTTCTTCTATCTGAGGAAGTCATTAAAGGCCCCATTGCATTACTCTCCACAGCTGATAACCTTCATTGTACTGGGAAGAAAGCCAGCTCTCTTCTGTTATATCACGTCCAGCCCTTTGCCTCCTCCTGTGTGCCATGAATACTTAACACCGTAACTCGAGACCGGCTCCTAACCCCTCCCACTCCCCTGAGCAACCAATCAGACACCTCCTTCCTCGGCTCTGGTTGTATATAACCTCCAGGCTCCGCACGCAGACCCATGAGCAAGAGCTCTCATTCAAAACCTACTTCAAACTCCCAACATCAATCAGCAGACACCATGAAGACCGGCCTGGCACTGTTAACCATATGCATCGCCCCTCTCCTCACCTCGGGCTTTCCCTTTGAGAGAAAAGCCGGTTCCTCTTCCACATCTGCAGGAGGGAAGGAGAAACGCGTCCAGTATGCAGCTTGGGACGATGTCAACGTTCTGGCCCACGGTCTCCTCCAGCTGGGACAGGGTCTGAAAGAGCACGTGGACAAAACCAAAGTTCAAATCAGAGACATCTCCGCCAAAATCAAGACCTTCAATCGTACCGTGACGGAGCTGGGCAAGGAGAGCCAGAAGTTGCACCAGGAGGGAGAGGCGCTCAAAGCCAGGGCGAGGGGCTTGGAGGACAGAGAGGGGAGGCTGCTGAACGTGACCGTGGAGTTGCGGGACAGGGCCGAGGAGATGCAGCAGACAGGAGGATGCTGGCGGAGAGGGTGGCGCGCCTGGAGGAGAAGGTGGAAGGGCTGGCGCAGGGAGAGAGGAACGGGACGGACGCCAGGAACATCCAGGTGAGAGAGACATCTGCAAGAAATCAAACTGTGATATGATGCCAATACACTTGAAATATATGATCAATGGGAAAATAAGTAGCGTTTCTACTGCTTGAGTGCATTTTAACTTGTCTTAGAATGACACCACCTATTGAGGAATAACATTTGTTTAAATAAAAAAGTCAAGTATTTCTAACTTGAATCAGAACAAAATGTACTGCTTATTGGCAAATCCTATATCCTGAAATCTAATTCCTGAGCTGCAAGAACTGTCTACTAACTTCTTAAATGTGCTTAATCAGTGTTATCTGAACCTGCTTTTGATTCAAAACTCTAAATTATAATTTCTTGTACCTCCAACTGTTAATACAATGCTTTTACAATGTGGAAAGTAACTTAATTGAAAAACTGTCCAAAAGACAAGTTTTATGTTGTTTGTATTGCAACAGTTGCAAATCTTGTATTAAAATGCAGTGTGCAAGAAATAGCACCTGCCATAAAGTCAATGCTATTATATTATCCTAAAATTGCTTTTATTTGGTGTGCTAAGCTATGTTTTTATTCAGAAAACTATAATACTGTACATTAAATATACATTATGATTCATGCTAGATGTATGTCACCATTTTAAACATAAAATATGCATATTTGTACTGATGCTATAGATCAAAACAGTCAAAATCTCATTGCATTACGCACCATGCAAGCTAATTTCACCCCTGTTCAAAGTTTCAAAGCGAAATGCACAGAGGTCAGTGGATGGTGGGGGTCCAGGAGGCTGGTCTGGATTAGGAATTGAGAAAGAGAACGTGGCGTACGTGCAGCAAGTGAAACAATTCAAGCAGCGCGCAACAGTCGCCAAGCAGCTATCCAAACACGACTGGGCCCGTACCAGACACTGACTGCGCATTTCGCTCTGGTTCAGTCATGATACCGTAAAAATAGAAGCGCCTCTCCCCCTCTCTCGGGCCTGGATGTGCTTTCGTTTTCAAGTGAATGGGGAAATACCCGCCCGGGCTGCGAGTTATGTAACCAAGAAGTGCGTTCCGACTGACCCACTATTCTCCAAAGACCAAGAACGCATGCGTAATGTGAAAACTCCTGACAATATGTAATAATTTGCGTTCTTTTCTTTGCAGTTGATGTTGGAAGCTCAGAATAAACGCATTGACGATTTGATGGAGAGGATAAGACTTCAGCAGGAGAAGCTTGACAAGCAAAACGTGCGAATTAGGACTTTGCAAAGCCAGGTAAGACAAAAACACGTGGTGATATAGCTTAGTGATACTTTCTTTGATAAATTTGGTTTTAACTGTTCTTTCGTCGCCTGTTTCAGATACAACAGTCCAGGAAGAGAGGTGATACCCCAAGTAAACCTACTCACGACGGGCCGAGCGTGGTGGTGGAGCAGCGTGACTCTCCGGCAGCCGGTAAGGGCCAAATCCAGTTTGTAGCCATTTCGCTAATGTGCTTTTAAATCCCCAAACCTTACGCTAAAGGTGAGAGCCATCTGTCAGACGTAAATGAGCTTAAATCAGCCGCAATTACAATCAACGAGGAATCTAGAAGTAGAAACGCAGCGGGAAGTCACATGCATGGTTAGATACGGGGATTAATTAAGTAAAGTTTGTTTAGGCAGGGGCGAAGCGAAGGATTGGACCAAAAAGAGCATGAATGGGGTGCCCTAAAACATGGTCCCTAAAAATGAATAAAAAACACAGAAAATTAGATTAGTTCTAAATAAAATAATCATGCAATTAAAATGTATCTGTAATAGCAATTTCAAAGGTGAATTAGATTGTTTTTTTCTTGTATTTAATTAGAAATTAGATGTAAAATGGCTTAGAAACAGAAACAGTACAGTGACTTACTGTTCAAAACTCAGAGCTGATAAGCCCCATCCCTTTATTGGACCATCGAATTTAATGAGCAACAATAAAAAAAAAATTAAAAAAGCAAAAAGGCAATTATGAACCCAATATGTTTTACTCTGATCCAGATTTTTTGAGCAATCACAAGTAAATACAGATAAGTGAGCAGGGATAGGTGGTAGGTGAAAACAGGAATTTTCTGAGCGTGCGAGCATCAGCTGCAGGACAGTACACTATTACTCAAAGCTTGCAAGAATCAATCCAAATACAACTTTGAGTAAACTAATGATAAGATAACACTCAGATTGCAATTCACTTTCAGGTTTATTTACAGTTTGGGCCCTGTCAGGAAAAGAACTAAAGGCCAACAAAAATGTGATAAAGGCCGCATTTGGTTCCTTGGCTATAGTTTGGCTACATTTACTACAAAACAAAAAATTCCATTCTAAAAAGTGTTTCTCCATTTTCCTGCATAAATGTAAGTGAAAGTTTAACTCACTCTGACCTGAGCTCAGAAAAATCAATGTTCTACTAAATCAAACAGAAAATCCGATATTCCGAGTTCAAATAGGCTCAGAGCAGAAGTAGGGGAAAGGTGAACATGTCTTGAGTTCACTCTGCGTTCGTAATTACGGCAACACTTCTCCATTGTGACATCAGCTGGAGAGGGAAACAAAAAAAAAGGCTAATTTCGCTGGCCAGTTTTCAACAAGGGGAAAGTTCACTGGTCCGGCAAGGGTCAAAAAGCTCCGGGGATTACACTCTGAGGAGAGGGGGATGTTGGCTTTGAACAAAACCTAAAGGAAAAAAAAAAGCAAAAGGAGGTCAGATTTGAAGGAAAGCTGGAGCTATATTTATCCACGAACTTTATACAGACTTCCACAACTCTTAAACAAACTGGGAGCGAATCAGCTACCTTTGGCCCAATTTGGTGTCCGCTGGGTGATTCAGACAAACCCCCTGACCTCTCTCCCTCCCCCTGATCTCTGCCCGTTCATGTGGCTTCTCACGTACGAAAAGATCCATAGTAAAGGAAAACTGTGCCAAAGTTCAGGACAGCCCTAGACGCAATACTGTACGCTGATGCGACAACTGAATTGACTATAATCACACACAGATCAGTAAGCTAATGTGATTTCTTTACAGTTCTGTACACACCAACAACCAAAACAAAAACTTAAGATGGGGAAAGCTTCTTTAAAATGTATTGTCTACTCACTCTAAAAACCCACAAATTAGCTAACATGACCCCAAGCGCTTTGAATAATGACATTTCCCTTGGGCAGAGCAATAATCACGTGTAATTATCGGGTTATCTGATTATTCTAGTTATCTGATTGACTTAGTTGTTTTTTTCCGCCAAGGCCTGTGCACTGGAACAGAAAAAACACAGAAGGCCAAAACTGCAGAAATATGTTTGTTTTTTGCAACCAGTTTTAAAACGTGAAAAAAGTACTGCTTTTGGTGATTAGGGACAATTTGCTAGAAACGTAGAGGGCCACAATTAATTGGTAAGAAGGTTGTATTTTGAACATAAGTGAAGTAAATGAATATATTATATAAGCAGAATATTATTTTGGAATTGGCATCATAACAGCAAATTATAACAAATATTTTCATATGAATTTATGTTGTGGGGACCCATTTGAGGCACCCTTACCCGGGCCCCCAAAATGCTATCAACAGGCCTGCTTAAAGTATTAAGTACGGAATGTCTTGACACTAGGAAAATAATCAAGGTTTCTACATTTAATAGAACTTAAATCAAAATGTCTGAAATTTAGATTCAAATCCTACAGTCGAGCAATTTTAACTTGTCTTGAAATCTATTTTTTGTCGTAAAACATTTGCACTGAGAAGCCATTACCGGCTCTATCAATGTCCAAGCACAAAAAACAACTACTCCAATTGGCACTTCTCGAATGTCAACCAGTTTTGCCCGGTTTGAGGGAGTACCCCACCACCACCACCCCCCACAACTCCCACAGCTCCCAGCCATGCAGTAGCCATGCACTGTCCACGCAGCCTCCACCCTCTCCACATCACCGGGGCCTAACCTCGCACGTGAGAGACGAGTGACAACCCCAAGGCACAGGGGAGGGGGGGGGCGAGAAATTCAATCACCGTCAAAAAGGGTTGAGTGAGAGAGAGAGGTAGCTTGGGAACTGGGACAAAGGTCATGCTGTTATCCGGGACACAAGCTTCTCCAAGTGTTGTTAAGACTAGGTGGTTATCAAGGCACGCGCTCCTATCTGCAGACTTCACTTTAAAATGATAGTGTTAAAGTTTGCAAACATGTAGCCGTCGATGTATGAGCCGACCTTTACCCTAGTTTGAATCTGAATGGCCTAGTTGCAAAGGTTGTGGTTAAAAAGATGGAGAAACCAATTAAACGTCATTGTTTATAGGAAGGAATTCATGATTTTAAATGAGAGCAAACGTCAACAGAAAGTATTGAGCAATCCCTAACAACCGGGTGTCTTTTGTTTTGTTGCAGACACAGCCTTAGATTGTCATGAGCTGTTCCTGAGAGGAGAAACCACCAGCGGAGTCTACACCATTCAGCCTTTCAACTCCGAGCCCTTCCAAGCCTACTGCGAAATGACTTCTGGTGAGTATTGGAGACATAAGATTGATTTTGACAATTTATTGTACTGTTGAGACGTTAACCAAAGATGTTCAGCTAGTGTACTATGTAGTGTAGTAGTGTAGCTCTCAAAGAACAAGCTTAGACTAATGTGAACTCAAGGGTTCTTGGGATTTGCCAGTTTGAACAAAAGGCTAATTATGCAAATTCCTCTAGCAAGTCTTTAGTGCAGGGCTATTCAACCTAATTCTCCTGAGGGCCACATTTTTGCTGGGCCATGCCATGAAATAAATTTGGAGTGACATAAAACATTGCCAACACTCAACATGCTTCATTAATGATAAAAAAAATAACTGTTGTATTAGATTTTGTGAAAAATTTAAAATGCAAAAGTGGCATTCAAATACTAAACCCAGTTTCCAATGTTTGGAGTCGAGATTTAATCAGTTGGAGGTTTGGAGCCCTGCTTTCGTATTGGAAAATATGTCTTATAGTGACATTCCCCTTAGTTTATCAACTTTAGCACATTATATGAAAACAATTTGAATATTAAAGCTGGAGTACCAAATTTTTCATAACCTCTTTTGCCGACCTCTCCAAAAGGGTAATATTAAAAGCAGAACTTTGTAACAAATTGTGTTCATCTTATACTGTCTTTAACTAAATATGAAACATTATAAAAATTAAAAAACTCTCTGAACAAAAAATTCACGTGCCAATGAATTTGTAATATACTACTTACTTTACTACCTTTTTCACCTAAAAATGGGTACAACAGCTTTTTAGCAACATTAATTAAGAATGTATTCTAAAACAAAGGATTTTGGCTAAAAGATTTCTCTCTTCTCGTGCAGCTGGTGGTTGGACCGTCATCCAGAGACGACAAGACGGTTCTGTCGACTTCCATCAGTCATGGGAGGCCTACGAGCGCGGATTTGGCAACCTCAATGGTAAATACGCTTTGATTATACTTTCACTAACGGGAATCAACAGGTGCTTTCTAGCTAGGCTCGCAGATTAGCCACGTGCTACGCATCCAAACAAGGTCACAAACACGGCAGAGATAAGATAAGGCCATTTTATAGACTGTTTATGAGCAGAATTTGGACACAATAAACAAGAGTCAATGTCTTGTTGTTTGCAATTCAATCATTCGAAAGTGAAAATGATGCAATGCAAGAATATGGTCATAAATAAAGTCAAAAACATATACGTTTAGCTTAGTTTAGTGGAGCAATGGATTTAGCCTTAATGTGTTGACATTCTGGCTAGTTAGCCTCTGATTTGCCTTCAAACTGATAAACAGAAAGAAAATAGGCCAAATTGACCCTCTAATTTTACATTTGACTAATATTTTTAATATAATTTACATCTAAACCAATCTTCTACATTATCTCTTCAGGTGAATTCTGGTTGGGTTTGGAGAAAATGCACTCCATTGCCAAAGACGGCGGCTACGTCCTGAACATCGCCATGTCGGACTGGAACGGTGACCAGGCTAGCATCCATCTGCCCTTCAGTCTGGGTGATGCTAACACCAAATACTCCCTGTATGTGAAGAAAGAAGGTCCCTTCAGTCCCCTGGAGAGCTCTCTGGGCCCTGACGCTGCAGACGGCCTGCCCTTCTCCACCTCTGACCAGGACAATGACCGCAAGAGCGACACCAACTGTGCAAGCAACCTCTCTGGTGAGCTATGCTAGCTTGTTGTGAAAAAACTATTTAGCATGTTATATCTGAATAATAAGTCATTGATTCTTTTTAAACTTTAATGCAATATCCTTAAAGTAGGTAATTGTTAAGCAATATTATAATAATTAGAAAAAGTAGTAAGCACATTTTTGGGGCTAAAGTGACAGAAACATGTTTGCTAGCTCTCAGTATCTAAAAGCTAATGATAACATTCATTAAATCATAATAAAAAACAACTACTATAATAGTAGTAAACTACAATTATAGTCAATAAACTCACTTATATTTTATTTAAAATTACTTTGTTTGGCCATTTTAATACATTGTTAAGCACAAAAAAGTAATTTTAGCATAGCATGTCCTCCAGTGAAGTTTGACCTCATTAATAAAATCTTTAGCATGTCAATGACATACTGTCCACTGCTCATCTAATTGATTTAATTGATTTTAGCAACAAAAAGTCCATAGAAACATAATTGGACAGGAAGTAGACATGCTAACGCTGAATTACCCAAGCCCCACTGTGCCCAGAACTATTGTCCAAGCCGGATCTTTTCTCATAAATAATTGGAAATAAATGTAATAATGGTGTATAATTTAGAGAAGGACAATCATAATCTATTTTAATGCCACACTAGTTAAAATGTATTCTACTACTAGCATTAGATACTATTGTGTACTCTTTACCACATATAATCTAACATTTCTTTTTAATTCTTCTGAATTTGCAGGCGGTTGGTGGTTCAGCAGTTGCGGCCAGTCCAACCTGAACGGGCGCTACTTCCAGAGCCCTCCTCCCAAACAGCGGCACCAGAGGAAGCAGGGAATCTTCTGGAAAACCTGGCGCGGTCGCTATTACCCTCTGCGGTCGACCACCATCATGATCGCGCCGGCCGAGATCCAAGAGAGCCGGTCATGAAAACAACGGACACAGTTATACAGACTTATTTAGTGCCGGTGCTTGTTGGACTTCTAAGCACTGAAACTCGAGTCTCAAAGGGCCAAACGTGAAGCCGGTTTCAACAAGACGAGACAGGCTCACGGCGCTCCGAGGCGAGAAACTTTTCCAGCAAGTCGAATCACATCCGCACAAAATGGTGTCGAATTTTCCTCTCCGCACAATAAGCTCCAAATACACAAGAGCTGCTCTAACTATATTGTATGTAGCATTAAGTGAACTTTTTCAAGCCTGAATGTGACCAAACGGTGACTTGTACAGACTTAAACGACTGAAAAAAGCAGCCTTTTTTTCTATGTAACTTTAAATCACAAACTATCTTCACCGACTCTAAGTTCTTGTGGAGAATTTAAATGTGTTTTTTTGAGTCATATTGACTTGTGTAACGATGCCAGGCGTTGTTTTAATGTACATATGAATGTTCCATTTTATTATGGTAGAGAATGTTACTTTTACTTATTTAAATCAATTTATATATTTCTGGTGCTGTCTACTTATAATTTATATGGTCTATGTTGTGATGATGTAAGATGTTTTTTACAAAGAGATTATACGCATTTTGGCGAAAATGTGCCAATAAAATTGATTTAAAACATATTATTTTTGTTTGTGGTATTTTATGAAGCATTGCATAGTGTAGTGAAAGTAAACATGTATATGTCAATGTGTATAGTACTTTATTATTTAGCTGCATAAGAAATTACTAAGTGTCAATACCGTTTTTTACAATGTTATTCAACTCAGTCCAAGGCCATCCTTTTCACAACAAGATAAGCCAAACAAAACAGCAGTCTGAAAGGGAAAGACAATAACAAAAACATTCAGTAACTATAGTAATATGGGACAAAACTGAAATAATACAGGCTTATAGATGACACACAAACCACATTTGTTAAAGATTTAGAAATGTTTTCTCCTATAATAGAGGTTATGCAGATCACATCGCAACATTGTAAATGTTAGAACTGAGTGGCAAGAAGTGAGAGTTAATAGAGAGAAAGAATTTTCTCCTGTAAGAGCTCAAAATAAAGATAAAACAGGAAAATTACACGACAGTCTGAGAACAAATTCAACCCATACAACTCTGCTGAGTGCTGGGTTGTAACGACATGTAAAAAGAGAAAATCAGGTAAGCAGTGGTAAAAAGCAGATAAACAACAATACTTTATCTTCTTTCACGTTACAAATATTAGAATCACACACAGTTGAATTTATTACCTTTTTCTTAAAAATAAATATGTTTTTGATGCAGTTAAAATGTCCTAAATCACCAACTGTTGCGAGCAAAAAAGCTTGTAGTAACAAGCTATTGCCACGACATTCACACGTACATTTTGCTTATAGTTTCGACACTCATTCATTTTCTAAAGGCATTTTTCAAATAGAATATTCATGCAAATTTAATATATAGTAAGCTTTATGGAAGATGCATAGAATTACATATAGGGTTAATAAAATGGAAGCAGTCCGAGCAAAGGGTTGTTTCTGTGAAAAGTTGAACCTATTTTCTTAGCTGGTTACTTGAAAAGTGAGATAAGACACAATTTAACTTTCTGAGAACCACCAGATCAATGACCAGACTTTGTCAGGTTTAAATTTCAGATAAACATGTTCTGAAATGAGAGTAAACCAGTTCTAAAATGAAACTACGCAGAGGATAAACTAGCTCTTAAAACGGCTATGACTATCTGAATCTACCAAAAGTTGAAACTTGTTTTCTGGATGCATTCATGAGAACAAGCTCCACAGAAAGTCAGAAAATTTCTGCTGAAACATAAAGTGGCATGTTAGAGCAAAGGTATAAGACCACACTCTCAGTAAAACACAGTGAACATGACATATTTAAGATTTCACCAAACAATTTGCTTGATCTATGAAGTTTATGTCAGCAATATGAGGACCATAATGTTACTAGCAACCAATTGTATGTGGTCAGATCATTATGACACAATGATAATGATTATGAACACGTAATGTGTTAAATTATTGTTAACCCAGGAAACTGTGTTAGTTGTGTGTAAATTGTCTTTATATTTTGGCACTTTTTGACGACATATGTGAAAGATTCTGTTTTAAACTTAGATTACTTTGTAATTTATTGTAATTTCTTCATAATTTTCTGTAAAGCTACGAAAAATATTTACCATAAGGTATCACAACAAACTAGGTCAAAATTAGAAACACACTAATCTGTCACTGGGCTTTAAAGAGGTTAATAGAGTTGTTTCTAACAAAGACTAATATTCTAAATGCAGCAGCTTCACATCCGAATACCATCAGTAGCTACTTGTGAGAAACTAAAAAAGTATTTTTTGTGTTGCTTATGAAACATTTCAAAACAATGTAAGAATTACAATTGAAAAATTGGCGTCAGAGGATTCTAGATGAAAATTATTGATGACTTGTTACTAGCTTAGTTGTGAAACTGAAAATGTTTATTCAGTCTGTTAAGTTTATATTACAACCATCAAAATGTGACTATGATGATTAAATGCTGATGGTATGCTGCCTTAACATTAAATTGTAAAAATTACAAAAAAAAACAAGCAAAACCAAACATTGGCAACTTGATTTCTCATAAATAGCTGAAAAAACTGCGCTCTGATTGGCTGTGCTTCATATAGATACTAAAGATATACTGAAGAATTTGTAAGATTTGTGTGAATAGTGACGCACTGATCCCATCGAATATTGGTGCAGATTCAAGACATCTAGCTGAAACAAGTATCAGTCACATGATGTCCTAGTTGGGGATTAATTGGGCGTAATAATTTGCCTTTTACTCTCTGACGTGACCCAGAACATCTCATAATGTTTGAAATTGTAGTCACATAAACTTGTTGTTGCTTGCACCTAAAGAACAGTTGATAGCGTGATAATTCAAATTTTAACTAAAAAAAAACAAAGCTAGAATAAAAAGCACAATTTAATTACTAAATACATAGCAGCAAAGCATTTAACCATAATAATATAATGTTTCTCAACTCCAAGGTCCTAGAGCTGTATAAAAGTCTGCAAACATGTTCAGAAATGCACTAGATTCTTGCAATACTTTAGCAGCTCATGTTCTAACCTTCACTCAAAAATGAAGATGATAAACAACCGTAAATGGTGTTCTCGCTGGGCTTGACCTCACGTGCAGCTCTGATCAAACACTGACAGTCTTGTTCTTAAGCCCCAGAGCAGATTGACACGTCTCACCTGGCTGGACCGTACCTGGAGGTGTCGGCTTTAATTCTTTCTTCCGTCACTTTCGCTGGCCTGAGTTTTGGGCTTAGGTTAATGCTCTCGACCTGACCGGACTGACTCCACGCTGCAGAGATCACCACCTGCATTAGACAAACAAACAATATATAAATAGAACATTCCTTGAAAGAAAGTTATGATTACCAAGGCAAATGTTTCAGTGCAAACAAAGAAATGGCAATATAAATGCAGTTTATTGCAGAAGAAAAATACCAAAATAATGAATAAAAGAATAGAAGTCGTTAAAGAGAATCACAAAAGAAAAGAAAATACTAATTAGTTACATATTCAGGTAAAGTTTGACCATCTTGTGCCATCTTTGATCAAAAAGACATTTTCTGTCATTCTTACCATCATATAAACCTGTTTAATCATTTGCTTCCATTCTGTCATTCTTTCCAGTCGTCGCATTGTTTAATCAGTTTTGCCTTCTCAGTTCATTCTGATATTGTTATGGTTATGGTCTCTTCTGGTAGCAAGAATAAAATGTAAAATAAAAAGTATGTCAAGTCAGCACTAAAATCTCTGTGCGACACCAAGTAAATAAAATAAAATGCAGAAGGAATTTCTTGTTGTGGAGCTGTTTAGTCTCATCCATAATAACTTTCCAATACCTAGGAAGAATCCAACAGTTTTCTGGCACAGATTAATTGGAAATTTTCTGACTTGAAATGACAGTTGGTCATGTTTTTCTCATTTTCACTTAGCTTGCTGTGGTAGTTTCAGTGGCAAAGATTCAGTGCATAAAGAAAAAGTTAACAAAGTTAAGAAACACATTTGTCGCACGGTCAAGCCCTTGTCGCGATGGTCGACCAGGTTTTCGCTCAGTTGCAGAAAACATCTGCAGTGCAGCTAACAATTGCAGAAAGAAAGGAATAATTAAGAGCACAAGCTTCTTGTGAAAGAGAGAAACCTTTTCACATCCATGAAATGCAAAAGGGATTGTTCTTTTAGGTTAAAGATTGGCGTATGGAGGCAGTCTGGATAAGAAGTTAAAATTCCCACCACACATCACAGAAACAATGTTTCAGCCAGATGTAGTCCTGTGGTCAAACTCAAAGCAGGTTCTCATGTTTGAACTCACTGTTCCATGGGAGAAGTGAATGGAGGAGGCTCATGAGTGAGAGGCAAAAATGAAGAGGCTGGCAAGTTAAGTGTTGGCCGTTGAGGTTGAGTGACAAGGCTTTGTAGGTCACTTTACAAAGCTTACACTGCACTTGGTCGACTGCGGGGGTCCAAACTTTTTTCACAGGGGAACATTTTGAAACTTACATGGAGCGAAGGGCCTTATATAATAATATACTCCATCTCTCCCATCCAAAAGAGACATTTTATTCATGAAGTTAAAGTACATGAGTTTTTGTTGTTGTTTTTTTCCCCCTCAAGAAGTTTATTGTCAATGCAATCCTTTGTGACAAAATCAAACCACAGTGAACTTTTGGAGTCACTTGAAGTCACAATGAAGTTTTCAGTTTCTCATAGTCAAATGCAGTGCACTGATTGGCTGTGTTTGGGTGGCCCACTCCAGTTTCACTTTGTTTTCTGTAAGATGTTCCCAAGTCTGCATCCAAAAATGAATTCATATGGATATTAACCATGTGTCTAGGATTTGTGATGCATTGGACATATTTAAACAAGTGCTACTTTCTGTTTTGTAACTTGCAAAACTGGTACTGGAGCTTTAAATTGTGATAAATAGATATTGGCCAATCAAGCTGCCCAGTTTTCAATAGAAAGCATTGAGTGGAAGATGAGTGTTTCACATAGAAAGATATCAATGACATTGCCGATTTGTATATTTACAGAGTAAGAGTAACTAACTACTGCAAAAACTGTTAGCTAATGTTAGCTTAGTAGCTGTAATGTTATTATATGTTACCTGTTGTAAATCCAGTTAAGTCAGTTTTTATGACCATGTTGTGTTAAAACAAGTTCAAAACAAAGTCAGCCTTGAGAAACAAAACAGGTATAAATAGATCTCTTAACTGATTTGTAACTTTTCCAGCAGAAGTTTGGCACCTGCTTGTCTAGATTTTTTTTGTGTGTGTGTGTGTGCTTTATCTGGAATGTACCACATGATACGAAATAAAACTTGCACTCTTATTGTTAAAAAGCATATTAAAATCTCAACTGCTTTGTCGACAAGCCATGAATGTGTATGTGGGATTGGTTTTTAATATGTACCAAAAGTAAATTACTGATCTGCGCTATGTTCTAATTTCTTACCAGATATAAAAAAAAAAAACAATAATTAATATTTGTATCACATTACTACCTGATAGTAAATGACCTGATAGTATCACGTTATTACCTTCTAAATTTTTTCAAAATAAAAATGTATATATTTTTTTCATATTATTACCTGATAGTATCAAGTAACGGATACTTTTACGTTAAAGCTTCTGTACTTTTCTTGCATTTATAAAAAAAAAAAAAGTCAAACGAAATTTAGTGTAAGCAGAATTACCTCTCCCTACACAGCAAATTTGAAAGTGTTAAAATTTGGGGGTTGAGCCTTTTTCAGAAAGTGTAGAGTTGATTTTACCCCTGGTGAGTTATCTTTTTTTGTTTCACTCCCTGATGTCATACAGTAAGGGTTAAAATTGAGAGTCAAAAAGGATTTTTCTCATCTAACTCTGAATGAGTTGTTTTATGCAAGTATAACCCTGAAAAGTCTAACCCTTGAATCTCGGTGACCTGATGACACCATAGACTGTATATATACAGTCATCATGCTTTACAACATTATAAGCTAATGTTAGCTACATTTATTAGGCTTATTTCCCCTAGGAAGTTAACTACCTTTTACTAGCTCAAGTTACCGCAGTGGAGTTAGTTAGTTGAAAATACTTCAGAATCTCTACGCTACTACCGCAAATGTTGAGTTAAACGGCTACTGCTAATGTGACAAAGTGGCTAAACCCTGACCTATGCATAGGTGTTTTGATGTTTGTAGTTTTTAACTTAACCCTTTATAAAAGTTAAAATGACACCTTTAAAAAGTTAAAATTTGACTCCAATAAAAAGTAAATGCTAACACTTTTTTGAGAGTTATTAAGTAACCCCCCAAAAAGTAACTTTAACACTTTTCAGACTGGACTCATATAGACACTGAAAAAGTGTTAAAAATAAATCTCGGAGGGTTGATTTGACTATGCTGAATTTGGTGTGTAGCACTGACTAAGCTTGTTTTTGTGATTTGCCAAAAACCAATGCCATTCTGGGTAACAACTTCATGGAAACACAGATCTATTTTCTATATTTTCCACATTGTAAAACCTTTAGATGTCTATTCAGTTGATCCACATTTCACCAAACTAACCCCATCCAAGACTAGAATAACATTGAATCCTTCCCAGCTCTCCAGGCTCCTCTTGAGAATAATCCCGCCGCACAGTAAGAGCATGTGATGGAAACAAACTCACTCACTCACCGATGGGCCTCCTCATGACGTCTCCATGGAAACAGGGCTCTCATCAGCCGGAACAGCGGGATGAAAAGAGGCATCTGAAGAGCACTCGAGAGGTTAAAACATACAGGAAACATGGACTGGTTCACTCTGCAGATGTTACGTGGTAATAATGTCCAGGATAAAGTTACAGTCATTTCACATTTCTCTAAAACTTAACATATTGAAAACAGTCAAATGGTTAATGGTATTTGTAAATATTATTATATATACTGACATTTATACTACATATACTGAAATTTAGAATGTGATACGATTTTGGGATCTTAGATTGTGGCTAATTAAAAAAAATTGGATTGATTACTTTAAAAAGAATTGAACAAAAGTGACTGAAGCAGATGCTAAAAACAAATCATGACATAAATAGGACATGGAGGCTAGAAGAAAACTTAAAGCTATAAGTTAAATTGCCCAAAACATGTATTTACAAAAATTATGAAGGCTACCGTAAAGTAGCCTTAAATACATTGTCTATTATATGTTATTGCAAATGCTTTTCTTGAATATATTTTTGGTTTTATAGTCTTGCCCTAGACACAAAGGAGCTTAACCGTGGCCCATTGTAACTCTCATAGGGATTTCAAAAACATATTTAAAATCTGTAACTTAAAATTTGGCAAAAATTTTTTAAAGCTCCAGAAACAGATCTGAAACAAAAAAGTAGGTCTTGTGTTCCTGACTCACCACAGAGCTGATTAGCCCAGAGGATGTTTTCAAACTTTTAATATGTAAATATTCTTTTACAATCCCTATGGCGATTTATAATGGGAGTACATATATTCTGAACCAAGGTCACTGTTGAGCTCCAATATTGCAAAAAGCAGTGTCAAGCCTATAATGAAACTGTACGAAGAAGCTGTATTTGAAAGAATCAAAGGAAGCTATGAAATTAAATTAAATGAATTTTGAGTATGTTCATAAAGCATGTAGTGCATTACAAGCCATGGAAAGAAAACTATCAATCCACAATAATATTCTTGTCCATTCTCAAAAGGGATGTGGGAAGATAAACTTACTGAATCCCACTTCCTTCTTCTAGTTTAACTATGTGTGTACATGCAGCATATGTTTAACTGTTTGACTTTTGGAACAGAAATAAACACAATACTTACTGTATATCCTGTTAGATGTACTGTCAGTTCCTCTATAACAGTGGTCCCCAACCTTTTGTCTTGTAAGGACCGGTACAGTCACAATTTTCTTTTCCAGGGACCGGTAGAGTTTGGGTAGTGGCAATAACAAGAACGTAAAATGCTGACTATTGTGCATATTTTTAGCTCTTAATGCTTGAACTTGCTGTTTATTTGGTTAAGTGGCACAATATTTTCACAGTAAAGCACAAGGAAATAGTCATAAACTATAAAACAAAAAATCAAATACATTTTAAAAGATCCTCTGGGGCCCGGTAGCAGATGGCCCGCGGACCGGTTTTGGGCCCCGGACAGCTGGTTAGGGACCCCTGAACTGAACATTTTAGGGCCAGTCTAATGCACATCTGTGAGATGGGATGGATTATTGTGGCAAAAGAAAAGTCCTCACTTAAGAGATACATCTTCTGTGTGTAGATATGTTCTGATTTGGTCAGTGTAGGCTCTGAAATGTGTGTTTTGCTCTGTGATGTTCTTATTTTACCTCGTACACATGGTTTCAAAGCAGATAAATGAACTAAACAAGAAGAAGTGGAGTCATGCGGTTGTTTGATTCATACATTTATTCAGTATCATGTACAAAGGATTTCCGGTGGTACAAAGCTGTTGTAAGACTCCGCTGCTCACCCTTCTGTCTGTTTTATTGCAGTAAAAAAAGGAAATACCGGCATGATCGAGAGTCGAGAGGTACTTTGGCAAATATAAATTATGAGATTAAGAAGGCAAGCAGACGACTCGCGTGATGCGCTGTGAGGGGAGCTCGAAAAAACATCATAAAAATAGTTTATTTTAAACAGCTAAAACCAGAGGGGACACAAACGAGCCAGGGTCTGTGTCCGACTTTACAAAAACCTCCCGCTGCAGCTGCATTCACCATTAGAGAGATCAGAGACGCCGGCTCAACTGGGACCAGCATTCTGACGCACTTACAGAGGCATTTGGGGTGGAAACATGGACCAGGAACTGAAATTAAAGGGCACATAGACACTCATTTTTGGTCTATTTTGTATTGTTGCTTCTTTATTAAAAATATACATGGGAATTTGTTTTGTCTTGTTCGCATTTGTCTAACACACAGATTCTGCTTATTTGATTTGTGCTCTTCTTCTGAGCTGAAAACTATTTTACAGTTATGAGCCAATCAAGTCATAAATAGCTTAAAGATTGCTCAATACATGCCAGTTTATCAACTCGAATGTTGTTACATTTACGGTTTGTAACACATCGCAAGAGAGTCAATTTGGGTTTTTGTTTACATTAGCATAAACAGTATGTTTATAATGACAGAAGTGCATACATGGTGCAGGAGCAGTGAATTGTAGAGACACACTAAAGAAAATACCACAGGTAAAGCTGTTGTTTTTTTTTTTCTCAAAACGCAGGGCGCTGCCATGTTTCCGAGTGTCCGGGTAGGATTCTTGAGAACTGTTCCACTGGGAATTTAGTCAGAACTCGGAAGATAAAAGCTCTTAGTACCACTGGAACTGGATTTATTTTGGTCATGTTTACAACTGGCAAATATGACATTGCGAGAGATCATTCCAACCATATTCCAAAAATTGGAGTCAAAATGTAAATATCACATTAGTAATAAAATAGTAAATAAAATTACAAATATATTTACTTGATAATGTAGATTTTGTTCAACAGTTAAACTGCCAAGCAACATCCTAGTGTGATGTTATCACTCCTTTGCCTCCTTAATACAAATGCTTGGCAGCTAAAATGATTATTATTTAATTGCAGTTTTTCTACTTTTCTTCACAAACTGCACTTTGACTGATGAAACGATGAGTGGGACTACCACAACAAACAAAATCTGAACTTGAAAAAAATACCATAGCTTCAAACAATATTATGTCAGACAATTGCTTCAAACTGATGTCTGACATCATGCTTTTGGACTACATGGCTTACTATAAGTTTAGTACATTGAACACATTTTGGCAGAACTGTTTAATGCTATAGAGATATAATGCTAGTCCTGGTGATAGGGAAGTAAACAAATACAGAACAAGACAAGGCAGAGAAGGAATAAGCTTTTGAAAATAACAAAAAAGTTAAATACAGAAGCAATATTTATGTAGTAAAATTTTCAATAAAACCATTACATCACACTTAAAAGCGAAGATAAATTTGTGTAAAACGGCTGAAGTAAACTGTTGTTACAGCTTTTGTCCAAAACGTAAAAACGCACACTTAGTTAAAAAGGTTATACTTTTATAAGATGTCTGTCTGGGTTCATATTTACACCCCAAATGGCCTGTCTTTACTGTATCATAAAAACATCTCCAGTTGAGCCAGATCCTCCGATCCCGAGCTCGGTGAACACACGTCCAAACATTTCAAACGCAGACTAATCCCTACCGTAAAAAAAAAAAAAAAAAAAAAACGGGTTTGGAGGACGCAGTCGGGCGAGACATTTGGCAAACTTCAAAAAAAAAAAAAAAAAAGTAAGAGGAGCCGGGCAAGCTTGTACCACACCAACCAGCCGCAACAATGACATCACCGACAAATCAGGTTAGCCGCTAAAAAAACAAACAAAAACAAAACAACAACCCATCTTCACTCGTTCCGTTTAGTAAGAAAGTCCAGTCCGAAGAGTTAAAACGATTCGAATATTGTGTCTCCGTTTTTTTTGAAAGTCTTAAAAACGTAAAAGTTCATTTCCGTGAGTTGTGGATGATCGGTGGCGTCTTCGTTTTTTTTAAAAGTGGGTTTCGCTCGCAGACCTACCTGGGGACTGTGCGGTGGGCGTGGACGAGAGAGAGAGAGAGAGAGAGAGAGAGAGAGAGAGGTGTGGTGGAGCGAGGGGGCGGGCGGGTGGCCATCAGAGGTATTGTTGTAGAAAGTGCAGCAGCATTATCTCGTAGTGCTCTCCGGACTCAGGGCAGCGGATACTGTGGCGTTCGTTGGGATAAACCTGGAATGTTGAAAATGCACACTTTAGAGACGCATTTATCAATCACAGTTAGCGGTCGGACGAGTGATGGAGGGCTGGACGGTGATCACTGGTGTAACAAATCAAAGTCGTAAGGCGTGTTGATCTCCAAATCCACAGCTACTGACTTTAACTCTGTAGAAACACTAACTTAGTCTTCCCAAAAGAGTGAAGAGATGAGAACAGTGTTTGTACCAATCAGAGCAGACCCAGAGGTCACCCCGCCCAATTTCTAAACATAAAAAGAAAAAAAAAAAGGCACGACTCCAGCCGTGCCAAGCATCACTATGCACAGCGGTTTTTGCATCGTTGCCAAGCCGAGCAAAACACCACGTAATTGTTACCCGGAATTACAATAACAGTTTGAACTTAAGAACGGTACTGTTAGTAGAGATGTAATCTAGGTGCTAAGTTGTATAAACTGAGAAAGTATAAACTGCAATCATTTACCATTGGAAGATGCACATTTAACATCTTAAGGGTCTTTCACACCAAGCCGAGGGTCGCCCGTCTGAACCGGTTTGGCAACTTCTGCCGACAGGCGGCTCACGTGTGTTTGGTGTGAATGACACTGTCGGGGGGTCAGAGGAGCGCGGAGCACGTCGTGGAGGCGAGGTTTTGAAGACTTGCTCGTAAAGTCGGCATCGTCAGCGGTCGGTAGTTGCCACATATGCAGCTGTTTGATTGGCCCGTGGCTAGCGAATCAGTGTGCAAAAAAATGGTGCGGAAAACCGAAAATGCCGCTTATGGAAAAATAGTATTTACCTGAGCATGGATTGTTGTTATTTGCCGGGTTCAAACGAGACGTAAGTACGGAGAAGAATGGCTACTACTTGGTCCGAGGAAAACAAAGATGGAGGAGTACAGCTGTAGTACGAAGGCTGGACTGTAGCGGGAAATAGAAGTTTAGCCTAATCCGTGAGGTAAGATAAAAATCTGTTCGCCACAGAGTTTGACAACTACTCGCGCACAACTTCTGTTTTGTCTTTTTCGTCAAGCGTTACGTCACGCGCATGCTCACTCGGCATTTGTTCGCCGACTGTTGGCTGCTTGGATCATGTTTGTGTGAATGCTTTTTTACATCGATGCGCCCCAAAGAGACTAGAACAGACGGTGCGTCGCTCCTCCCTACCGACAACGACTGGGAGTTGTGTTGGTGTGAAAAAGCTTTTACACAAAGCAGATATGCCTCGCTTCAAATTTACAATTTTTACTCTTTTGATAAATGAGGCCCATATTGTTTGAATTGCCTTAAGGACCAGAACTGTCAAATGTATTGTTGCCTATGCAGAAATTACAACCTACCAGAAAGCCAACACAGATGTTGTTTTTCCTTCAAACCTAGTTTGACTGTCTAGACTGACAACATAAACTTGCAATAACATCTGAACTAGTGTAACTGGTTATATGACTTTTTCTTTACTTTCACTTTGTGTGATATTGTCATCTTAATCAAAACATTTATGGGCTTGTGCTGGCTCTAAACAGCTCCCCCAACCAGGCAATGGATGCAATCATACGTGTTTTTTGTTTGCTTATTGGAAGGTTAATGTTGCTTTTAGCGTTTCAACAAAACAATGCAGTAAAGAGCTTGCTCCAACTAAATCCAATACAAGTTATTGTTAGAATTCCAGTAGCTAAAAATACACAGTTTCTGCAAGGATCAAGAGGTCAAACTTAAGACTTTTTAAGACCACATAACAAACACATTAAGACCTATTTGTGAGTGGTGAAATCTGCTTCTTTTCCAGAGGCTTCTTAAGATATAAGTAGTACAGTAACATGTGCTTTTAAACATCTCCTACAGAAGTTTGCCTGATAAGTTCACATTCCTCGAGGAAGATGTTTTTGCCAACTTTTATAGCCCCAACTTATACGAGAACAAGTCTAGACTGTAACGTGTGCATATCCCAGCATGAATATTTTTTCTCCTCCTGTGTTTTCTCAGCACAAACTCAAACTATAAGAATTTGAGGTCATAATGTATCTATAAAAGTGCCGTTCATTTTAAAACATCTCAACACGGGGGTTTAACTGAGGAGAATAATTTGCTTTTGCTCAGATTTGTACTTTGATTGCAAACAAACCCACCTGCAGCTGGTATGGCTTCCCCGCGCGGATTATCTGCGACACGAGGAAATTGGTGTGGAAAAAGTGCACGTTCTCATCTAGAAATCCGTGGAGAATCAGCAAACGATTGGGCCTGAAAGAGAGAGAGAGACAGATTAAACTTTAGGTGAACCATGGTGAGAACGCTCATGACAGCTGTACACCCGCAGCTACAGATTCTTAAAGCTGTGACATGTTTCTGACCTGCAGGCTGCTCACGCTACTACAGCAGCCACTGATTAAACTCCTCTGTACTTTTTTAATTTTCAACATATAGTTTTGAACCTTTTCTTGATTCGTGTTATCCTTTAAGCTTACAACAGATATTAAATCTATTAAAATGAAGGTAAAACAATAAATGTTATAAGGAAATTAGTGATATAGTATTATTTACATAGCATTGCTTAATGTGCATTCATTTTTTTGGGGAATTTTACTGTAAGTTGAACAAATGAGCAAGTTTCAGGTCAAAACAGACAAACTACTGTGGGCAGTGTAATTTCTAGATTTTATGTGACAGAGAGGATTTCCCATTCAAAACTCCTGCTACAAAACCAATCACTCACACCCCCTCCTTTCACCTTTGTGAAAGGAGGGGGTGCCCTATGTCACATTTTTGCTAAAATGTGATATAGGGCTGAGCCATCCATCAATGGAGGAACAGGTGAATGTCAAGTAAGGAACATTGTGATAGAATTGTGTAACACAGCAGATGATTTTACTGAGTAATGACCTAAATTATGGATAATACTCCTGCAGTCTAGATACTTTACTACTGCCTTTAGTGCTAACAAAGAGATGAGGAGTGAAAACAGAACTTTAAAGAGTATGAAACAAAATTTTAAAAGTAAAGTTATTATAAATGTACCGTATCACCCTAGTGATGGACCACATACCAGTGGAAACTTTTACAATAGATACTGTATATATTCAGATTTTATGAATCCAATATTATCCAAAATAAACTTTTTCAATGTATTGCGCAGCCCCTTTTTTTTTTTTTAACTAAGCTGAGCAATATTAGCACGATATATTGTCTTACGATCATACTATTGTGACCTAAATAAGCACAATTTTTGAGAAACCAATTATTTGACATTTCTACCCAGAGCTGTACAGTTACGCTGCAAAAACCTATTTGTTTTGAGCAGAAAAGGTTAGTTTCAAGTACTCTTGATGAGATTTTTAAGCAAATCTATTCTTAATTCAAGCAATTATGGCTTAAAACAGATACTAATTTGCCTCAAATAAGTTTTTATATCTAGATAGGTAAATCAGGATAGAATATCTTAAAACAAGTCAAATAATTCTTGTATTAATTGAAAAAAAATCTTAAAATTAGTCTTTGAAGATTAATATGCCTAATTCAAGTCATTTTTATCCAAATTAGTTTCCTTTTTCTAGTGTAGATGTGATTAAACAGTGTTCATTGTGATCATTGTTCAACTAAAGCTGATCTCTAAAAGCTATGCAAAATAAACTTGGAACAAATAGCCAATGATAACTATCCAAGTTTCCCAATTACTACAAATATAAAAGTAGCCCCTGACCACTATTCTGATCTAAGTGTAACGGTGCTCTAGTACAGACGTACTCGCTGGGCAGCTTCTCCACGTGCAGAGCCACAGACCCTCCTCGTAGCCCTGCTGGTTATTCTCAGGCACATCCATGTATCGTTCAGTGTAGCCTGTGTCATAGGCCATCCACACTGTGACCGGGGCTCCTGCGATGGCCAACTGAAACACAACAAATGCATCAGTTAGAAAACATGCACTGAGTAAAGTCTAAACGTTTTCAGGGCTGCAAAAAATCTTGACTACATTCTTGCCTGTGAAATGTCATATTGTATATCATGATATGTAGAGCTGATTTTTCATTCAGTTTACACAATACTCAGCTTAGCACAGCTCAACAGTGACGCCACATGGTGTAAAGAGGTATTACGATTAGTTGGACAATTTGTGGATTATCGACTAGTTTCTTGAAACACAAAAGTGAGTTGAATACAAGTTTAACATCGCGTGAAGGATGTAGATTTTTGGGTTGTCAAAAGCATCCGAACGTCTGAAACTGATCAATACTAAAACTAAATTTGAGCAAGTAATGATAAAGAACACATTGATATTTTCTCATGAGTTTTCTGATGAGTTTTAGAATAATAGCTTTATCAAAACTAGCTTAAAACTACATTGTTTTAAAAAGGACTTGTTTTTCTGTTGAAATATAATAATAGAAATCAGATATTTCTTAGTATCATAAAATGCAAATTGCATTTTAGCATCATAAAACACTAGGCTTAAGACCAGGCATGTCCAAACTGCGGCCCGGGGACCAAATGCGGCCCTTGGACCAATTTTCTTTGACCCTAAGACTTACTGCAAGTTTGGCCCAAATAATAAATGAATGATTAAGACTATATTTAAAGTGTGATGGTTCATTAAAATTAGATCAAATGCAATATTTAGAATGATTCACTTCACTGGCTTGAAATATATGGCCCTCTGCTCTATAAAAGTTTCAAAGTGCGGCCCACTCTGAAAAAAGTTTGGACACCCCTGGCTTAGACCAACAAATATTTACAAAAAAAAAAAAAAAAATTACAAATTTTATGTAATTTCCGTTTAATCTGAGGCTTTTCCACAGCTCATATGTTTGGAGCCTGTATAAAGACCAGTTAACGATGATTCCATTAAATAATTAGTTGTTGATTATTTCAATAATCGAGTAGTTTGATTAATCGCTTAACTTGTTGCAGCCCTAATTACATCAAAAGCCCCCAGATGAGACTTAACATGTAGACGTTTTATTAATGCTACACATTTAATTTGACAAAACATCCGGTAAGGTGAAGAACAGGTTTTATTCACACGTCTCTTACGATGATTTTCTAGTTTGTTTAGTTACAACTACACATAGCTTTGTAGATTCTCATTTATGATCATTTTTGCTAATAGATTAGTTGGGCAATATTTACTTCAATCCATTAATTAGTTGTTTGGAGCTCAAAGGTCACTTGATTACAGGATTTTTTACATAATTTAACTCAGACAGTGGTCAAGTAGTGTCGCATAAGAACGTCTTGGGACTTTTCTCAGCTATGCCATGTTTTGGAATCTATTTATGAACCAGTTAACAATTATTAGATTATAAAATTTGCTAGCTCTTATTTAAATATTTGATTGGTTATGATTAACGTGATGCAGCCCTAAATAAATGACTTGACTACATTGATTGATGATATCTTACCTTGAAGACATTGGGCCTCTGGATGAGCCCCATGAGCGACAGAAAGCCTCCGTAGGACCAGCCGTGAATGGCCACTCTGCTCAGGTCCACAAAGTTAAACTTCTGAGCCACGTACTGCAGCCCCTCCACCTGGTCCTCGATCTCCACCTGGCCTGGTACAGAACAATGCTTCAGGCAAACCTTCAAACAGCAGAATGAGAAAGAAAACTGTGTCTCTTTTTTTTTATACCATTTTGTTTTTGAGCGCTCCCTCAAACTCCAGCCCTCTCTGACAGGATCCTCTCCCGTCGATGACCACCACGGCGTATCCCAGCGAGGCCAGTGTGTTGAGTCGGAGATACTTCATCCCCTTAAAGGTGTTGTTTACTAACTGCACCTACAAACCGCCACAAATAGTTTTAAATTATATAAAAAATATGCTTTTAAATGTATGATTTCTTAAAATGAGGTAAATTGAGACTTGGTCCAGGCAGTCCTCTTGGCCAAACCAACAGGCCCTAGAACCAATAGAAAAGGATCTGCTGTGTACCTGTGGTCCTCCGTAGACAAAGAGCACAGTGGGGTGTTTCCTGCCCGGCTGGAGGTTGTGAGGTTTGTACACCATTCCGTAAAGCTGAAAGCCTGACTTCCCTGGAAAGTCAAAAATCTCTGGTGGGTTGTAATCTCCTGGGCAACCTGGAGGACAGAGCAAAGACACGTGAGAAAATCAGAGCAGACTTTTTGTAGGTTTGGTAAAACTAAGAAAACATGCTTATAGGTGACCCTTAACCTGCCTCTACCAGATGGATACTCTGAATACAGAAGACTCCTGTCATACAGTTATAGACGACCAAAATGAGCCAGATCAATCCCAGCGCAGCAGTGAGCCAATCACTGCTTGCCGCTGTGGTTTGATCAGAAGCACACGAGAGCATAACCAAAGAATTTGAGTTTGTCACAGTGACAAACTCAATATGGACAAATCGTTCAAATCGTTTTTGTTTTTTTTATTTCGACACAGATTTCCACATTGTCATGCATGTATCAACCTATATTAGTGTAGGCAATGAATTAGCTTTTTTGTCCTTCTCAAAACATGAGAAAATAGTCTTGTGTTATTTATTGTACAAGTGACAACGTAACACCTTATACGTATAAATCAAATTTCAAATATTATGAGAGGTTCTGAATCAACATCAGCCTGTTTCATTGTGTCCAATTAAAGGCACAACCAGGATATCAGCTGGACTGATACCGCAATGTTTCATAGATCTGTGCCGACGTTCCATTCCAGTATCAGAGTGATGCATCACTAAAACTCAATTCAGAGTTCACAATACACATACCAGTCTAGAATGAGCTAGGTTAGGTGTCTCTAAAAACATACATTTTACAGTGATTTGACTCTTGATAACTTCAGGGAGGTGTGGCCTGAATAACATGTCTGTGGGTTAACTATTTATTTGTTACATTGTAAGCTTCCAGTATGTTATGAAGAACCTAAACACAACCAAACATACTGATTTCCTGGATTTTAGTGCACAAAAAGAAATTATTGGATATAGATAGCACTGCAAAACTATTTTACCTCATTAGATCCCTTAACAATATACTATCTGAGATTAAGTTTTTTTCTTTCTTAAAAAAAAAAAAAAAAAAAAAAAGCCTTTAAAGGTAGGGCAGGTGATTTTCACACTACAATCACAATTTAGGTTTTAAATCTGTGAACTTTCTCTCATAAATCCTTAAACACATTGTTAATATCAATATGTATAAAGTTTAGGTTGCAATTTTGACTTAAAAGCCCCTTTTTCTCTTTTAAAATAAAACTGGAGAGGACCACCCATGCTCAGCCAATCAGAACGCTGCATTCTGCTCCCTATTAGAACTAAAATTATTTATTATTTGATTCAGAGAGTACTCTGTGGGCACATTTTTTTACAAAGTGCTGCATTTATCATGTACTTTTTGGTGGAAAACACAAAGTGTACTTATTTACAACTAAAAAAGTTAGCTACCCCAACTTTAAGTACAAGGCAAAAAATGGAACTAATGTAAAAAAAATTGTATGCACGATATTGCCGATCACTGTACACCAGTCGTTTTGTTTTTTGTTTTTAAGGTGACTTGCTCAAACACTTGTCGGTCATCACGAGCAGCTGCTGACGTAATATCAGAGTCATCTCTACATTATCGGTCCACTGAGACCTGTCTGGAGGACGTCTCAGATCAAACTGCCCGTCCTTGGTGTAATCGCAGACTTCACCATATTGATTGTGACTAAAATAAGCTCAGAGACGCGCGGCCGGCCTTCACCTCTGCTCACACTGTCACAAATAAACAAAAAACAGCAGTCAGACCAGACAGACCAGAGAATGTGTGGGTTTACCTGGGGACTCCATCATGCTGGCCCAGAACTCCGGCACCAGGCTGAGCGGCTCCTCCTCACTGCTGTTCAGTTTGTACACGTGGACACAAGGGGGCGTGCTCACGTTACTGTAGTGGCTAATGAAGAAGTCGAAGTTCTGACAAAGGAAGAGACGAAACGAATTACTTTGAAAAATGATAGATTGCAATTATTTCAGGCAAAGAAATGTCACAATGTAGTTCAAAAGTCTGTGTTGATTTCTGTAGCCAAAACCAAAGAGTCAAACTGAAATCCATCCAGCTGAAGTCCCCCTTTTTTTTTTTTACCTTTTAAGACGTTTTTTGACAATTCACAATGAAGTAAAAGTAGGCAAAAGTCTTGTAGGTGTGCTAGCATCACGTTAACATTTAGCTTGTTGGATATATTTACATATTTGAACTTCTGGATCATGTTATTCATCTCCATGTTTTTTAATATTTATTTTAGCCCTTCATACATTTCCTGTTGTGGTTGTTGAACAGTGAGTGATAGAGTTGTTGTTCTCTATTAAAATGGCTGCACTGTTGACACGTTTTCCCCAAGAACGTCCGTTGTGTGTTCTCTCTGATGTCGACTGTATCTATGTTGGATACAAATGATGAGCCACTAAGATAAATATACTTGTGAAAATTGGTGTAATACAAATTTTAATTGTACTTTTAAAAATGCTAATATGGTACAAAGACGATCGAGGTTCAAATAGCTGAATACATTCAAATCAGTGTTTTCTGAGGCTAAGAGGGAAAAGAATAGAGACAGAACTGTGTTTGATGAGGAAGCAATGTTAGGGTTACAAGTGCTTCTTGCATAATGTGTGTCCCTTTCCAAACGCCTGACTAAAATTGTGTAAAATTCAAACTGAAAGGTTTCTAAACACTTGAGTGTGCAAACAATTGGCTAGACTTGGTCATTGTTGACTGACTGACTGACTCTAATTATAACTGCGCAAGAGGTGACAACAACTAATCATTTTTTATCATTTGCGGAAAACATTTTGTTTTGACGGAAAATTATCCAAGACCCTCCGCTATTTTGACAGATTGAAAATAGAGCTGCATTTAGAGAGCTACATCCAGACCGGACTCGCGCTCTTTCAAAATTAGGACGCAGCGAGAGACAAATGCTGCTTTGAATCGCGTTCATGTTGCCACTTGCGCCAATACGTAGCCTATAAGTCAGTTTACAGGAGACTGCGGTTTCACGGACCACGCTTTAGCTACAGAGCGCATGAATAAGGCTTCATTCAACAAAAATAACGAGACAGACAGTGTTGTGTCCGATGGATTCAAAAAGATTCGTTCCTTTGACCATGATCATTTGGCAGAAAAAAAAACAGATCGATTGTCAGATTTGCGGCCTCATCGGCTTACATCAGAAAAACTTTCTCAGAGGAATAAAGAAATGGCTTTTATGTGCGGAGAAATAGAAATTACACTTGGATCTTGGGCTAAGAAACTATTTATGCAGACCTTAGTCATTTTTTGTAATTCATCTTATGTCTCGTCTCTGTGGCCTGTGCGACTCTGTGTCTTAAAATAGAGAAGTGATATTTGTTCATTCCAGATTGGTTGTTTTGATTGTAAATAAGAAGGTTTCAACTGTCTTTTATTGTATGGCCTATCAGATAATGCTTCATTTAGGCTGAGCTGGGCGTATATACTAGGTCCATTTGTCACATGAAGTCAGCAGGCTATGTGCACAATGTTTTTATCTTCCTTGTTATCTGGGTATCAGTTTCATATCAACCGCATTCTTGTTTCTGTTGTGTTTGCTACCATGTTTATTCACAGCAGGACTACACCATTGTTCCTACTCACAAAGCTTCTCTAGAGCGATACCTTGTCGTTGGGCACTTACCTGACTAACAGAGCAGCTGTGAGAGAAGCCGGGCTTGGTTAATCTGACCACTTCTCCGGGACAGTCATAGCTCACTACGTACAGGTGATGCTCCAGGGGCGTGTCTTTTGTCCCCTGGAAGTACACCACCTTAGTCGTCTCGTTCACCCAGATCTGACCGAAACACAAGAAAACACTTGATTACTTTTCAGAGTATAGAAAATGATCACACTTAGGGCCTCATTCATCAAGCAAGAGTTAGGGGGAGTAAAAAGCCGACACAGATATTTTAAAAGGTATTTCACACTGCTGCTAACCCCTAACCTAACCATGCTACCGTGAGGGAAGTTCTAACTCTGTGCTGCACTGTGAGGCCAAAATATGACTACAAGTTTAAATGTTACATGACGTGCAGCTTGATAAAGCCTTACGCAACTTAATAACAGGCTGAAAGTAGTCATATTTTGCTAGTTAGTTATCTGGTCAATCTTCATCAAAGCTGGATAAGCAAGTGATGCGCAGAAGCAAGTATGACGTTTTTCTCTTTTTTCTCTTATCCTTATTTTGCATGTTGATACCAAATATGTACAAGTTGATGTGCTTCTGTTAAGGAAAACGTTTCTTATGCAAAGTACATAAAAAGGCATCTGGTGTAAGTAATGGTGTCTCACCAACGGTAAACTTCACTGCACTTGTTGTGTTTACCCTGACTGTGATGCATTTATTTAACTACTTGTGGTGCTATCGAATGCTCCAACACAGTATCTACAGCAGATCTGGGCAAACTGCGGCCCGGGGCCAGATACCCTCTTCCTGTTTTAATCAGGCCCCCAACATGTTTTTGAGAATAAGAATTATTCTTTACACATCAAAACGTTATTATCTAGTCTAGGTAAAAAACACTAGAATTCAGAATATTTATCTTAACTTTAGCCAAATTACAATAAAATTGCTAATATTTGGCAGCATATGTCACTTGTTTCAAGACATTTCTGACTGTTTACAAGATCATTTAGATTGAATTAAACTTGTAAATCTATTCAAACAAGACAGAAACACCTCAAAACACGTTTTTAAAAAATCTAGGTCCAATAACTAAAACCATCGTAATCAGAAAAAAAAATAAAGATTAATATCTAGTTTTCAAGACATTTTAGCACACTTGACTTGGCTATGGAGCTTGTGTTTGCACTTGTGTTCTTAATATACACAATAAGAGCTAAGTAACTATTATAATATTATTTTTTTAATACAAAAGATGCACTCAATAAAAACAAATTCGTATATCAATAATTGTGGTCTGGCCCTTTGTCACTAGTCTGAATTATGTCACTGGAATGAAATAAAGCAAATTAAATAATCAACTGTTTTTGATGAGAGATTAATGCTGTTTCACACATAAATTGTCAAAAACTCATTCTGCATAGTATGAATTGTAGTAAAATGTTTAACCTTTGACCCGTGTCTTGCCAGAACTTCCCATTCCCCGCAGGTCAATGTAACTTCCTCCTTAATTGCACATGTAAAATCTCCTGAAACAAACAGATATTATTCGTCAGTCAGCAAAATAGAAGAACTAAAAAAATAAATCACCGGCAGTCTTACCTTTTGAATGCTGATACCCTTCTGTCCACCGATAACACCGCGGTTGAAACAAAGACGTAATTTTATACAAATGGCTAAAGCCCGTTTCGACTCATTCACCCAAATGAAACTAAACTCCTCCTCCGACGTTTGAATAAAAGGATAAAATATGTCGTGGACCTGTCGGGAACACAAGCCAGAATCAGTACGTTTGCAAACGACTCAAACGAAAGAATAAAGTTTGTCTAAGTCGTACGTTGATCCAGACGTCCGTGGTTTCTTCGTAGATGACGTGGGGTTGCGTGTTGGGGGTACGGCCTCTAAATGCTCCTGCCGCGCCGCTGGGTCGTCCGTTACGGGGATGAAGAGAGCGCGAGGGAGGAGGACCAGCTGGAGTTTTCTCTGACTGCGGTCCAACAGCACGGCCCAGCCACTAGAGGGAAACAGAAGACCATAATGAATCAACAAGTCACGCCTGGGCTGGTTCATTTGGGCGTGATTGGGAAACTTTATATGTTGAGGACATGAGCGGCTAGTAGGGCTGTAGTTGTTTAGTCGATTAATCGGTTGATGAGGTCTCGGTCGACCAAAATTTGATTAGTCTCTTTTAGATTATAAGGAATTTGTATTCAACAGTAACATAATCATTGGTCTGAACTGCCTTTTTTATATAAACACACAGTTTCCTCTTCATTTTCTGTTTAAACTCTAGTTTTGCATGAACTACAGAATATTATTTTTCTTTCTGAGCAAGGTTTCTGTAGAGTTGTCACAATACTGACATTTCCAACCTGATTTTGATACAAAGGAATAAACTTGATCTTGATACGAAAGAATTGGAAACTGTGTGTTCAATCAGAAAATGAAAAAATATCATATAAAACGATGGGCAAAGATGCTACAATACATTTAATTTAGATGATTATGAGTGAAGGCTTTTCTTAGAGTGAAATTTAAGAGTTAAAGCAAATATTAGGTAACAAAATGACTATATAATAAGAGATTTTTGCACAAAAAAAAAAAAAAAAAAAAGGAAATTTAAGTAAAACAGTGATAGAGTAACATAAAAAACCTCTTAATAACAATTGTATAAAATGGAATATAGTAGGGTAGTAATATGTAGTATAAAAATAAGCATGCACATATACTTATACTTTATTTAACAAATGTACTTCAATGATAAAAAATGGTTGAAAAACAATAGAATGGGAAAAGAGGATATGCTAATAATCTAGTTTAGAGAGAGAATGGAAGGTGAAGGAGGGAGAGAGAGACTTGTATCAATTTTTAGTGTATGTTTTGTAATTTATTAACATGTTTGTAGTTTTTGTTTGTTTTGTGGTTGTTTATGTGTTTTTGTTTTTCTGTTTGTTTTTTGTTCGTCCTTTAATGTTACTTAAGTTGTATTTTCTTGGTCTTGATTTTGTCTGTATCGTATGTCTGATATGTCTGATTTGTGTTTTGTTTTTGAAAAAAAAAAAAAAAATTGGAATGCCCTTTTAAGAAAATCAATTTGTATACGATGGACTGACACTTTCAACACAAAATGCAAGTATATGATCAAACATTTTAGTTTTCAAACCAAACTAAAGAGGAGATGAAACTCAAGATCATTTTAAACTTTTCAGAAAATGTAATTTTTGTTTTTGTTTTGTTTTTTTTGCAGAAAATTCAGATTTTGTTCAAACTTTTGTCCTGTTAATGTTATCTGTATTTGCTCAAATGAAAATCTAATTTTGACACCAGTTTTCGCTTTGATTTGCAATATTTTTGACAACTCTACTTTTAGCTTTAGAGCCTTTGTCACGCCCCCTTTTTAGTCGATTCATCGGTCGATGGACAGGTCTTTGGTCGACTACCTACTGGCTAGCACACATTAGTATCAGCTATTGGACCTAATTTGTAATTAAAATGACTTTGAATAGCTCTGGGTTCCTGGACAAGACGCCTTCTAGTGTGAAATGTAAGACTTTTTAAAGACATTGGATATACAGTCCGAAGACCAGTGTTTAATAGTGCATCCTGTATTCTCCAAACCCTAAAGAGAAGCCAAACATAATAGTCAAACTGAAACAGATGCAGAAACAGCTCAACTAAAAGTAAAACGGAGCTATTCAATTACGACAAAACTGAACATCCAATATCCACAGATTATTATTTGTATTACTATTTTTTACTTTGTCATAGGCAGAGTTCCAAACTAAGACTAAACCTAGTCTACATTTGGACGTGAACATCTTCAACAGGGCCAAAAGATGACTAAACTACGAGTACAGTATAAGGTTTAACCATTTAAATGAGATAACAGAATCTGGATCAAACTTTAACAAAGGCCACTAAGAACAACGAAAACAAACTCAGCCTATCAAGCAATATGATCCAATATGATGCTCAGTGGGCCGCATTTGGCCTCTGAGCTACGATTTGAATATGATTAATATATAGTGATATTGTTCTAATTTAGCTTTATATTTATTCATTTATAGTTTGACCTTTATTCAACCGGAAAAGTCCAAATGATATCAGAATGGAAATCCTTTTTCAGCGGCGTTCTGGAGGACTTTTGTACATGTTTGTTGTGGTAGAGGAAATTAGAGCACCTGGAGGAAACGTCCTGTACTATAAGCAGACAGGAAGAACACACAAGCTCCACATAAGTAGAACGTCGCCCAGGAGTTTAAACAAGGGTCTTCTTACTGTAAGGTCAGAGCACCACTGTGTCGCTCTCCAGATCACACAAACTGAAAATTACTACATTCTTTAGTGAATTGTTGAAACTGGGCTCATAATTTATAAGTGTACATTCAGGTACACTTTAGGATAAATGTGCTAAACTAAATTCTGCAGTGTTAGTATAAACTTAAACTTTTTTTCAACATTCCACATGTTTTGCCCACTTACATACCTAATGAGCCTCCAAATTATTCATCACAATGTGTTTTGAAGCGCTTAACAACTTTTCGAACCAGCGTGAGTTGAACATGTAGCATGCTAACGAGCTAGCCGAATCATGCCAGCCACAATAATAAACGCACTTGCACAATCAGTTGTTGTACATTGCAAATTTAAACCATCGACATACTTTGAAAATATACTGCCTTGCAACTACGCAACATTGAGCCTCTGTTGTAACAGGTTTGAATTACTTGAGACACACACAAAAAAACACTAGAACAAAGTTATTTTGTCAAATTATCTTTATATGCTCATAAAATTGTGTTTTTGGTGAGGAAACTGAAAATGTTCTCATCTCTCTAGGGCAGTGCTTCTCAATTATTTTTTGCCGAGCCCCCCCTGGGAAAGAGAAAATATTTCGCGCCACCCCTACTCGCCACGGTGACTAAAAATCTGATTATTATCTATAAAAAGTGTATATCTAAAAAGAAAAAAATCCATATTAACTTCTACAAATTTCAACATATATTAACTTTATTTTGTACATTGACACTTTGCACTAACTAGCCAACTAAGTTTATATTAGTTTTTATTCATATTATTTGCAGTGTTATTTTTACGGTGTAGTCAGCTTCACAGGCTGAATTGAAAAGGCTTTGAAAGCGGCGCTGTGTTTATTCCACAAGTGATCAGAGCCGTACTGTTTGTGTGGAGTAAAGCTGGTGAAATGATGTGGCAGATTAGGCGATATACTACGGACACACGACCTCAGTAGAGCGAGGCGCGCGGTGTCAGGGCCGTTCCCTGAAAAAAAGCCCGGACTGCTGCACACAAATACAAGTGGAGAGACGCAAACGCGGAAATGTACCAACACCACGATCAAAGCAGGACAGACAAGGCACGTAAAAGGAACAAATTTTATGAAACGCGCTGATTTAGGACCGACAGGAGAACAATAGGGTTGAAGCTTATCAATCTAGTGGACTGTTACACCCACCCCCCTGGCATCGCATTACGCCCCCTATTGAGAAGTACTGCTCTAGAGTGATGTCATTAGTTTAGAACTCTGCTCTACTTCCTGCTGTTTTCAACATGCTCAAAACTTATCTTCAGAAACTTAGTTTTGAATAAATGAGAGAATCATCATCAATTGTCTTCAAACTAAGCTAAAAATAAAAATAAAAGGTCTATTTATATAGTGCTTTTCTACCTTTCCAGGCACTCAAAGCGCTTTACAATCTAGCATCCACTCACCCAGTGTACGCAGACACTGAGGCAGTGTGGGTTAAGTGTCTTGCCCAAGTAAAAAGGACATAACAACAATCTACTCTTGTCGTCCCACTGTGGCACCTGGTGTTCTAACGGTCTCCCATCCAAGTACTAACCAGGCCCTATTTTGCTTAGCTTCTGAGATCTGACGGGATCAGGCTTTGACAAGGAGGTATGGCCACCTCAGAAAACTGTAAGAATAAAAACTTCCAAATCTCATGTTAAAAACCAGAAAATGTCACTCACTATTTGCCATCGCTAGTCCACCCAACTCTGGCGATGTATTCTGTCCCTGGAAACAACGAGTTGAATGGAACCACTAGCTCTTTGTCTTGCGTGCTGATAATCTGTCAAAACAAATCAAGATTACAATAAATCGAATAATTTAAACCATGAATCCTGACTTACTCTTCCTTGAGGGTCTGTTTTGATCTCTGCTAATTTGAGTGTCGCCTGAGGGTTTTTGCTTCCTGAAATGACAGTGTACATTTAGTCAGTATGAATGTGGCTGTTACATGATTGACAGTAAAGCTTGAGGCGGACCTGTGCGTGGGTATCTGTAGGCGTCTGCTTTTCGCTCCTCCAGGGCCGGAGAGGGCACGTGGATAATCTCTACGTCTGTCTCGTCCACCTCTTCATACAAAAGGTGCACCGTCTTTCCACCGTCAACATCTGTGCAGAAAAAGATAAGTGTTTATTGGAGTTACTGGAGCACCTGTCTGTACATAATCTCTGCCATTTGTGCAATATGTGTTTTCAAGCAAATCTTAATTCGTTTTGTGTAGTGTTGTACCAAAAATTAATAATTTTAAATGGAATATTCTAAATAATACAATATATAACGTTATTGATTTTACCAAGAGACCTTCCACTTTTTCATTCTCATTCTTAAATTGTTCAAGGAAGTTCAAATATTGCCCTGCTGTACAGTTTATACAAGAGAAGGGATCTAATCGAAGGTGTAAACAGCTCAGATTGTTATGAAAGGCCAGATTTCAATGGTCTGTTGTTGCTATACCAAGTGATTGATCTGAGGGGGGTAAGTAGCTGATATTTACATTTTAAAAGCCATAGCACAGCTTACAAGAGCACTACTTTTCTTATCTTGTATATGAATAATTCTAATTCATTTTTACAATATGTAAATGTATGCAAAATGTTTTTAGCTTACACTGTTTATTTCCATTTTTATTCAAAACAACAAATTTGATGCTTTGAGGACAACTGACACTAAGATCACACTAATCGAAATCAAGACCTTTCCGAGACCACAGAGTCCCAAGACCGAGAGAAGATCAAGAACACAGAGGATCGAGACCAAGACAAGATCGAGACTGGGGCCTATTGAGACCAAATCAAGACCACCTTTGTAATTTACACAATTAACAGTGTCGACATGATCTTATTGTGCAATGCTCAATGGGACAGGTAACTGCACCTTTAACAGAGTGTGGTGGTAATGAGAATGTGGTTTCAGTGTCCAAGACAAGACCAAGTCAAAGACAAGACCACGTCCAGCATAAGACCTAGTCCAAGACAAAACAAAGTCCAAGCATCCTCAAGACCAAGACCAGACTGAGTCCAAATGTGCTCGAGTCCAAGATGAGAACAAGACCTTAAAAAAGCGGTGTCTTAAGGCCAACACTGAACTCAAGGACTATACTACTATATACTGGTAATCTTTTTTGTTTTTCTGCTTAAAAATATTTTTTAAAACGGTCTTGTTTAAAATTTAGCTTGAAAGATGAATTAAGTACCTTAAAGTAAATCTAAACCCTAAAACTACTTTTGTGGCTGCTAAGGTGTGTATATGGTGTTTAACTAGCATTGCCTAATATTCTGAGTCATGTTTTGTCCATTTTAGTGCACACTGAGCAAATTAGCAAGTTTCAGGTCAAAATAGTCACAAGCTGACTGTGTCTCACTGCAAAGGCCCATGTCATTTCCAGAATCTATGTGACGTCAGCACATAATGTCCACTCACAACTATGCTGTCAATCGAATCACACTGCTTATACCACCTAATCAAATCTTTGTCTCCCCAACTACCACCAGTCAAAACCAAACTATATTAGGCCTAAATAAAGATTCTAAATGGCTTAAAATGACTCTAAAACAATGGTAAATCCTAGATAAGGCAGTTCTAAAGGCTGCTTAAGCCAAAAAGAATAGATGTGTCTCTAAATAAAACAAATATTCAAATTGTAGATGGCTTCATGTACCAGAAGAAGCATTCCAAGTACCATAGTTTGAAAAACACTGTTTTAGACAACAGTACTCTATGTACTGTAGATTAACATATTTAAACCCCAAAGTTGAACTGCAAACAATATTTAAAATCACAAAAATGATCATTATTTCTCAAAGTAAAGTTTTTTCTTTCCTGGCTCTCAAAAGTTGATATACATACTTTTCTTAACTATCAAAACCTGCTAACCCTGCAGTTCAAATGTTCTCCAAAGACGTGTGATTCTTCAGTGCCATCAGTTCTAATTCTCTTTGTCTCTCCTCAGCTGATATTCCCCCAAATGCAAGAACCCCAGCTGACCTTCTACTGCTGTGGGGCACCACCAGTACCCCGTGAAGCGGTCGAACTCCTCCTGAATGACAAATGTTGCTACGCCCGCGGATTTGGGGTCTTCTTTTACGTTATCTAAACCTGCAAAAGACACGATTAGTATTTGAACAAACGCTGTAAAAGTGACAGTGGCTTACCCTTGTGACAGAACGTTAGTCTCCTCTCCTCTCCCGTTTTAATGTTCGCTATCCACAAGTCGTTGTTGTTGATGAAGGCGATAAAGTTCTGGTTTGCTGGGCAGATTTTGGGGTCCATGCGCGTCCCCGAACACTGGGTCTTGATTTCCACAGGCTTGACCGGCGCGGACTGCTAAAACATGGACATACAGTGTTGGATTGGATTTGTTTTGAAAGAGATGGGTTCAATTGAAGTAAAATGAAGTTTGGGGTTGTTAAAAAAAGGGTGGTGTACTGACGATGAAGCCGTTGTTGCCGCCGTCTTGGCAGTAGAACAGACTGTTGCTGGCCTGGAAGAGGAACAGGCCCGTTTGGGGATGGTAGTCGTACGACGTGATCCGAAAGCGCCTAATCGTTTGCGTTCTCTCAACAACTCTTCTTCTCTGGAGTAAGCTCCTTGGTGTGGCGTGGCCTAACACAAAAGGAAAGAGATGTGAGTGTAACAATTTTAAAAAACACACTTTCAGGAACAAAAAACAAAATTATATTATAAGTGCAATAAGAAATGTACTTTCTTTAGAAGCTATGAAAACAGCTCAGAGAATAGACTTTAAAACGGCTCTGCTTGTGTCTAAGTCTCTCCATGGACTAGCACCAAAGTACATCTCTGACATGTTAGTGCATTATGAACCATCTGGACTCTGAGGACCTCAGGGACCGGCCTCCTGCTGGTGCCCAGAGTCAGGACTAAACACGGGGAATCAGCGTTTAAGTTTTATGCAGCTAAGATCTGGAACAGTCTTCCAGAAGATGGCCTCCACTGTGACAATGTTTAAATCTCGGCTCAAAACATGTCTTTTTATCTGTGCATATGACTGAAATGCTTTGTCTGCACTCTTTTTTTCTTTACTTCTTTTAAAGTAAATTTTATGCTGATTATTTATATTTTTAAAATAATGTTGTATTGTAATTTTGATGCATATTTTCCTGCCTTGTAAAGCACTTGAATTGCTTTGTGTATGAATTGTCTATACAAATAAATTTCCTTGCCTTGCCTTGCAAATACATGAAAGCATTTTAAATGTGAGGACTGAGTGGCAAGAAATGAGGACCAATGTGAGAAAGGACATTTTCTTCTGTAAGAGCTCAAAAACTAAAATAGGAAAATGAGACTGTGAAAAAAAATTCAACTCACAACAACTCTGCTGAGCACTGGGTTTGTTACTGACGTGTAAAAACAAAAAAAACTTAGGTAAACAGTGTTAGAAAAACAGAAAGGCTTTAGTTTCTCATTTATCACAGACTTAAGAATCAAGTTGAAGTAAATCCTTTTCTTCCTACAAAAGGAAGACGTTCTTGTGTCTTTTTGATGAGAATGTAAACTGTTGTACTGCAGATAAAATGTCATAAATCTCCAATTACAATTAATGAAGAACTACAGTGTTGCCACGACAACAGAAAACTACTGTTGGTTTCATTTTACAACAAAAAAATATTATTTGGGGAAAAAAATCTTTTTTTTTTTCTGTTAAAAGCAAAAAAGTAATTTTTTGCCATTGTGTTGCCCACAAATTTGCCACTCAATCAGAATATTTAAAAGCATTTTTGTTGTTGTCAGTGGATAAAAAAAGTATATATGCAACATATATTTAACTGTACATACTTTAAGTAATTTGACATCAACAGCCCGATCTTGCCCTTTTGTCTTAGCGGTCTTAATTATTCCTCTGTTGGCCACTAGTGGCTCTCCAAGCTCTATACACTGTCAGTATAGAAGGTGTGGGTCCAGCCAGATGTGAGGGTGCAGTTTTTTCATTGAACCAGACACATGCTCACGCCTGTGACAAGTGATCAGCTGCTTTAGGATCACAGGCAAAAGTGAACTGTAAGCAGCAGCTCAGTTAGGAAAAAAAGTGTAATAATAGAAATCTGTTTGGTGAAAGTCTATTTACTTGACAGACTTTAACAACTTTGTCTAAAATGTGTCTTTTTTTTACATAAAGCTTGTTGACTTAATAAAAGATAATCAGATGTGAGAGTGAACATGGGTCAGTGTGAATGCTATGGAAAGGCCAAGAGGCCAACATTTTTTTTACGCGTTGAAAAAGAAAATGGTTTAAAAAAAATACATGATGGCTCTTTGGCCTTTCCAAAAATTTCTAAAAATTGTTTATATATAATCATTTATAAAAAAAAAAATCATAACCTACAATCAAGTAGGTACAAGTAGGTAGTACAAATTTTGACTGAATTATTTAAAAAATATAACTCTGAAACTGTAGTTTGTTTTGTTCTTATGAGTTCTCCTGAGTGTTTTCAGGATTTGTTCTTACAGATGAACATTTTCTGTTAAGAACAAATTTTGTGAAAGCCAAAAATGTTAGTAACAGCCCTTAAGAACAAATTTGTTCATGAATGAGGCCCATTGTCTTAAAAATAACTTAAAATCGAGCATCCACCAAGCACAGATTCATTGTTTCAAAGTGTCCCAAATATCTCTTACAATGCATCGTTGGTTAAAATCCAGAAAGTCTGCCTGTTTTAGTTGTTAGCATCGCGGTAACTTCATTAGCATACTGACATGGTTCGCTTCTAAAAGTTGTGAAAAGTGATTAAAACACTTTGGGGTGAGTAAACTGGAGGCTCAAAATACATTAGATAAGTCACAAAATGGAGTGGTGTAAAAATCGTAAAATTACAGCTTTACCTTTTTAGACAGCAAAAAACAGCTAAAATGACTTGGGACAAAAAAAAGTAATCCACTGATTTTGGAAACTGCATAGATTTCCACTTGTCCTTCCTGCGCCCAAATTAATAAAAATATCACTAGAAAACTATACTCTTTAATTAATTTCAATGTATTTTTTATTTATTTTTTTACTTTACTTAATGTAACAGAATCACCAAACCTGAGTGAGTGTCATGTCTAAGCCCTGAACATTTCACGATGGAGTCACTAATGAAGCGCTAGTCAAAGTCCGAGTTAGCTCTTGTGTGAGAAGTGAAGGGCGCGTGACGGACCTGTGCATTCTCAGAACTGTGACCGTGTCGTGGTGACCTGGGCGAGGGCCGGACACGTGTGAGCCGGCCAACAAGCACCGCACCGCAGCGCAGCCTCTTTACACAAGTATGTTAAAGACGTACTGCCATTCACACCGACGGCACAAGGAAACTCAGGTATTCGGATCATTATCGTTAGAACGCAGGTGTCAAGTATTTTAACTGGGTTCATTTCGATTTGTCACAACTGAGGGACTGTGAGTGTGAGTATGTGGAGGGCAGCAACATATCGCAGTCTGAGGAAGGTTGACAGAGAGAAACAAGTGACCAAGCCTTTGGAGGAAAAAAAAAGCTCAAAAAAGCCATTCAGTAAAAAAAGTAATTATATAATCAATAATTAAATGTTTTGCATCACAACAGATTTGAGAGTTTTTGATTTCATAAAGATTTTAAAACACGAATATATTCCAACAGTCCTCATTAGTGGTTACGTTTTCATGACTGATGCTGCATTCATGTCCCCCGGGAAACTCGGAGGTATGTACGTAACGATGGACCTCCCAAAATCAGAGCGTTCATGACAGCAGATGTAAAACACGCGAGGAACAGTGACACTAAAACATTGCATAACTTCATGTTGATTTCTTTGCAGATTCGTAAAAAAGTCATGTGGAAACTCTTATTGTTGTAACTCATGGACTTACTGAGGAGCTGTATCTTTTCTTGTTGGTAAAAAGTAGATAAATAAATGATTTCGGACATTACCTGTAAAGGTGCATTGATGTAAACTCATTTAGTCTGCGTTAAGGCTTTAAATGTTTTTTACTGGTGAAGCAGAACTCTCAGTGTGAGAGAAATCTAAATAGCTGTCATTTTGAGTCAGCTCCAATCTTTTCCGAGCTGAAATTCCCTCCCGAGCAGTGTTCAAACACGTTTTTCCCAATCGGAGCTTGGAACTTCACAGTTTCCGAGAGAACATGAATGCAGCATCAAACTTGTAAAAATGGCCCAAAATCACTTGTTTATGACGTCAAAGTGGTGCTCACGAGCAAGCGCCAAAACCTACCCTAACCCTGCCTGGAAAATCCAATACATCGTCCAGACGGATTAATTAGCCAATCAAGGTCACAAACTGACTTTTGTATGAAAACCAGGATGACCAGCACAACAAAAAACACATGGAAAATATGGAAAAACTATCACATGGAACTGAAAACATTGCAGATTTCTGAAGAAGTCAAAAACTATTTTAATGTGAGGTGAGTGAAGTTAGATTTTAGTTAGACAACCAATCAGCTTCTTTCTTACATAAACTAATCTGATTGGCCTGTACGTTGTGGAGTCGATCTGAACTGCAGAGGGGGGGGCGTGGTGACCAGACCCACTCTTCACACTCTCTGGATCCATCCCAGGCATATTTTACTTTACGTAGGCTGTGCTTTTTATCTTTTATATTTGAACGTGCACAGCTTCTTTAGATTTCATTGAAATTCACAATAAAACTTCTAAAACTATTGAGGCTTCAACAATTTATTACAAAATAATGTTTTGTATCATTTAGAAGGGTGTGTGGAGCCTCCCACAGAAAAAAGTTATTCAATTCAATGCAATTTTCTGTATTCTTTCTTAATACATTATGTAACTGTATTATTGTTGAAAAGATTTAAGGCATGTTGTAAAATCATTTTCAAATCAAAAGCTTTCATGGGTCCGTCCTGTAAACCAGTGTTCAGAAGCTTCAGTGTGACGAGACTGTCCTGTATGATCAGAGCAGAGAAAACGCTGCTGCTTCACAAACTTTTGTCGGGACAAGACTTCTGTTTAAGTTACATTAATTCTAGCAGATGTAAAAGCTCCAAAAATCACTTTGACAATTTCCACGTTGCACTGTTACGTGTCGCATTGATTCGGACTTTTTCTCTGCGAATATGAGGCAGATTTGTACAAATTAAGCATCAATACAAAACTCAAGTTAGAAACGCTTCTTTTAAGTCACAATCTGCTGCTAAAGAGCGCTACAATGACAGACAGACTGCTGTGACGATGGGAGAGTAGAAAAAAGAAAAGTTGTAGTGACGCAAATGTTGCTGAGTGAGGCAAAGAGTGTGCTCTGGGTGTTCATTTGAAAAATTCAACCAGACTCAATAATTTCTCTCGCACCCCTGGACTCACCTCTGGGATAGACGATTAAAAATTCAAAAAAAGTAGATTTTGCGTACTTTAGACAGGACAGATGTCTGGACTTAAAAACACTAAAGGCTTTCTGAGAGCTTGACCTACAGCACTACATAACTAAAATACTCTGAATAGAACATGTGAGTTTTTAGTGAGGCTTGGAGGACAGAAGATTGACCAAACATCATTCATCATAAAACCTGAATAAAGCTAAGCGCATCCAGAGCTTTGTATTTAATTAGAAAATAATGTTACAAATGGTTAATTAAATTGTCATGAAGCAAATTCACATATGTATTCTTTAAAACCAAACAGTAACCCACGCTTCTTATCTGACAACAAACACTGACCGCACGGCTAGCAGAGAGTAGAACACAGCTGCTTCTCTGGTGTTACTGACCTGGAAGTGGTCCAGCATTTGCTTCCAGGATAAAACTAGCAGGGCCTCTTTGCGCACTTTCTTGGGGATTTCTGAGTAGAGCAGGGAGTTTTCTCTGCTTCCGTAAGGCATTCCTGGAAAATAAGACGCACTTGTGTAAAAGTTAGAACAATAAACATGTCTGTGTGTGGACTGTAAACATGTGGGACAATGGCTGAACATGACTTTGTACTGTCAACGCAGAATTATTGTGTGGACAGGCAACACGGTGAAGCAAAGTTGTATGAATGTTTGAGTGGATAATGGGCCATAATAAAGTATCTTGATTAAATATTAAGACAATATTAATCCTCTGGGCTTCAGGTTTGTTTACTGGTAACGAAGTACAATCCAGTAAACGTAGAGACTTGAAACTGTAGCCTGGAGAAACTTGATCGTGGTGAATCCAAACTGATTTCTTTCAGTATTGTTTTATGCAAGTGTTAGTACAGACTAGAGAAGATTCTGGATTTTTCCAAGCTACTAAAACTTGGCGAAGCAAAGTGTCTGGAATGACTTTGTGCAGAATTGATACTTGGGTGCTTAAAATTCCCAAATTAATATTAAAATCCAGAAATAGCATCTTTACAATCATAGTTTACATAAGTTAATTCAATTTCAAATCCAATTTTGTATTTTTTTCCCCTACAAATGAAATGAGACACTCTATATTCAATTATCAATACTTTGATATGTTTATTATGCTATGATTATATATTCTGACCAGTATACTCATCATTACATATTTGATGCTTCAAGCTAGATGGTCATTAAGAATCAACGGCAGAAGTTGGTAGAAGCTGCAAAATGTTAGCCAGGCAGGGATCAACTATTGTCTCCGATCAATTTCATTTCACTTCAGCTTAAAGGTCAGGTTATCACAGAACTGCAGATTGTTCCCAATAAACAGGAAGTGCAATCAACCAATTAATGAACAGAGATGAAGCTGTGCGTCAGAACCAACCTGAAAAGATCTAGTAGACTGTATGTGTTTTATCTTTTGACCTGGTGTCAAATATGATTTTGTATCAAAAGTTTACCTCATAGAATCAGTAACAATTGTTGCCACAAATGTTTAAACTCTACTTCCTGGACTACAAAATGATGAAGAAGCAACTGGGGGAAAAAAAAAAATTATCCGTCTAGCATGGAGCAGATAGAACTCAATAGTGTGATGTCAAATGGTTTCCATGAAGTGAGGTGAAAGTAAAAAAGTCCAGTCGGGGTTGGTTGTCGCAATTGTTTGGGGGTTGGTTGTCACATATGATTACTGTAATTTCTGCCCTATTGAGCGCACCTGAATATAAGCCGCACCCACTAGATTTAAAGGGGCACTATGTAAGAAAAACAAACAAACAAAGTGATTTCCACTTTTGAACACTAGAGGGAGCCTCTCACATGCATTTTGCCTATTAAGCATGAGGCCATCTAGCGTCAATGATCCATATTCCGGCCCGTAATAAAACATTTCAAATACGTATAAATGTATCACAATAGGTGTGGATTGGTTAACAGTGCTCTCTTAAGTATTCATGTTGTAAAGAATAAATATGATTTAAATGTTTGTGGACTATATGTGATAATTAAAATTCCTCTCAATCTTACACAGTGCCTTTTAAGTAAGAAAAATGATAAGTACATACATAAGCCGCACTTGTTAATAGTAAGTCTATGAGAATCTATAATTTTGCTACATTGTCGTATAAGCCGCATAGTTCAAAGCTTGAGAAAAAAGTAGCGGCTTATAGCCCAGAAATTACGGTATATCTAGAACAGCAGCACAGCCAGAGCGGGGTCGGTTGTCACACTTTTACAAAAGACAGATTTTCTCAAAAATACTGTATTTTAAATATTCCAATTCAATGCAGGAAATCAGTGTAAAAAATAAATCTAATGATTGTCATGGAGCTTATTGTGTTATTATTAATCACTTATTCACGTTAAAAATATAGTTTTACAATATCATTAGAATCTTGACAAAAATGTATCTTTTAAATTTCCAATTTCCTTTTTCTTGTAATTTAACGTTTCCTGATTCAGAAAATGTAAAACATTCATAAATAAAAATAAAATCCAACATCAAAAAATCAAACCAAAGACAAGACACATTTGTCATCGATCTCCCATTGACATAACATTGTTGACAACCAACCCAGACTTGGGGTTGGTTGTCACAGGTGATCAATTAACAATAAATGATCAATAACTTTTGATCAGAATAAGACAGAGAACAGCAGCTGGATTTATTAGTTACACAAGACTTTGAGCTTTTCTCTGTTGTTAAAATGGTTCATGTGAGATTTGCTGTTTTTGAGAAATTCAAATCAAACTAAAAAATGTGACAACCAACCCCGCTCTCCTCTACATCTTGTGTACAAAACTTTACAGAAATAATAGTAAACAGAACTAGTTAAAAAATATAATAAAAAGTGTTCAATTGAAGTTTCTGCACTATTAAATAATTTACTATTACTGATTTGTGACATTCTCTTACCGAGGTAGTACAGCCTATGCGAGTGCGGCCCGTTCTCGTCCTTCTTCTGCACAAACTGGAAGTCGTGGGGGGCTTTGTTGGCGATCATCCCGGAGTACTTCCTGCTACAGTGGATAATGTCCCTGAGCCCGTCCCACGAGTGTTTCTCCACGAAGAACTGCGACGGCACATCCTCCATGTCCACCACCTCCGTGCTGTCCGTCAGCCCGTCCACGCCGCTCATGCTTACGCTCACGCAGCTGCTGTGCACACAAAAGGATAACGGAATGAGTTTTGAAATATACAGTATGTTTAACCAAAATGTACTGAACAACTATAGAGCTTGGGATTGGGAATGAATGGTAATAATTGTGACTTTTGTTGAATGTGAAATCCCTCAATTATTCTGATGAATAACAAACTAATTTGGAATTCTGTCAAATGGAAAACATTTAAGAGCTTCTTCAGTTCATTGGAACATTGTTTTTAGCAATAATTGAGTGTTATACAATAATAAAATAAAAATATATAACTAAAGCAACATCTTTGATAAAAAACCTAAAAGGAGGAGGTTCCAAAATGCCCAATAATAGTCCATTTTATGATCCTGCAAGACCATTAGAGTAAGACACAGATTCTTATTAGTTATTTGGTGCAACACTGACATCTAATTTAAAAATGCTTTTATTCAAGCCTATTTTTGGTCAAAGGTTACACCATGCACCTTTACTGTTTTAATCTTTGTACTGATTGCTTTGTGGACAGGTGATGAAAATTTGCTCTTGTGCTATAACGCTTAAACAATGAATCTAGTTTGCAATCTTATAAATTATCAAATAACAATACAACAGTATAACTGAACAATGACTCCTTCAAACCAAACTGACAAAGGACCCATTATAAAATGATAGCAGCATTATTGAATCAAAAGAAAACACAAAAGAAAACATTTCTGATTTTCAACCTTTTTCTTCTATCTAGTCTTCAGTCAGTATATTCACTTTCATGAAGCTGAATCAAATATTGCACATTTATTAATTATCAAGATGGTAATTTCACAACCCATTCTCTTTTTAAGGTTTGTGAAACACTATTCATTTAGCTGCAAACATGTGTTTTAAATTTTATTGACCTGTAGAAAGATGTGATGTCACGTGAACAAAAGCTATTGCACAATAGAGACTAATATCTGACATGTAAGTTGCAGTCATAGCTATTCATTATTAAACAAAATTTTCAATAAGTCCGATGTTAAACCAACAGAGATACTAAACTTAGCCTTGATTAAACTATATTCTTTTGGCATGGAGCCTAGAAAGGAATGTTAAAGAGCAACTGTTACCCTATAAAGCTGACACATTTGCAATGGGTGTTTTCCATTTCTATAGAATAGATTAGATATTAGAGTCATTACACTTAAAAGAACGGTGCAAAAAAAAAAAAAAAATCCAGTTTAGCATGTAACCATAGGTGCAACAAGCAGATATACATTACACATTTACACAAAACAGCACCATACATTATATGACTTGAAGCATATTTGCACATTCACATTACAGTCTACAAAGACAATGATTTAAGATTTATAGTGCTTAAAATTAGAGTTCAAGTGTGTGAGCCCTGGAGAAAGAATGTTCTTTAGTCTGCTGGTCAAAACAATGCATAAGGAACAAAAAAAGTCATGGACCAACCAAATAAACCGCTGAGTCACTACTACAGAAGTCTAACATTTATCCTTATGTCAACTGAAAATTCACTGATGTGTGATGTCACAATCTTGAGTTCTAGTAAATGTATTTACCAGAATTTCCAACTGTTTGTTGTATTGTTTATACTGGTTACACAACATTTTGGCAATGTCACAATGTTTTTTATGTTAGTTAGTTAATCTCGAGTCTAAACACATACAGTACCTTTCCAAATGCCTTCTGATTTGTCACACAGTTTCACCCTCTTAACTCTATGCATTCACTGGTTGACACTCCCTCTGACTCTGCAAGAAAAAACAATATAACAACTTGTATACTTAGAGGAGATTTGTGTGTGTGGTTGAACTTTTCTGAGCACTCAAGCATCAACTGTTATAAAAAAAAAAAAAAAACCAAACACACTTAAAACAACTCAACTCATTTCAAATGTACAACTTTGATTAAACCAATGTGAAGTTTCAAATCTGGTTCAGAAATCAGAAAAATAGATTTTAGTCTTTAAAAAGTAACAGAGATTTAACGCTTTAACACCAACACGAAGAGTAACTTAAAATTACAAATAGTAAAGTGTTAAAAGCAACAACCAAAACTATAAAATAGCCTTGAGAGAAATGACGGTCATGTGTCAACAGCTGGTGACCCGATCCGAGCTGTCACTTACTAATCTGTCACAGCGAAACGCCCAAATATTTACGTCGGTGTACAAACTGGGATTATTACACACTGACGAGGTTTCCTAAATGCTTACACAGCTTCATCACAACACACTAAGAGGTCCGCTACACGATCAGCTGACAGTAAAGGGTGTGGAGCAGTTGAAATGATACTGAATAAGTAGCATTCGTAGGCTAGCTCTTATCTTTGTTCTCCCACAATTAAAAAAAAACCCGGCATATTTGTTTCAAATGAAAAATAGTCACTAAAATGTGCTCAGCGTGGGCAAAAGACGCAAATAAATAGAGAAGCGTAACGTCATAGTTCGTGACAGTAGCTTAGTAAGGCTGAGTTAAACAGTTGTTAGCTTCGTTTTGACAGGACAGCTGCTTTCTGTTATTTTCACTCAAGCTAACTCCCTGCTAGCCTCTGATAGCGCAAAAAATGTTAGCCGGAAGCTAGCTAGCGGTTCGGAGGTTTCTTGTCATAAAACACTCCCATAGTTGACTGATTCTTTGTGAAATAAAAACATGTTCATAACACTTACCGATGCGGCCGCTGTTTGTCTAGTGATGCCTTGGACTTGTTTAACGGGGTGTCACAAAGCAGATTGTACGAGTGCTAAAGGATGTACCCATGGCCCAAAGCGGCCACTCCAGAATGCAGCAGCGAGCCACAGAACGGAAACGACAGGAACCTTCTGTGGAGCGAGGTTTGAGCCGGGACATTTTAGTGTGACACCGACTCGACAGCTGCGCAGAGTTTTGTTTACAGTCATGATTAGACTTCTGTTGTGCATATTAAAAGTGCATTTAGTTAATTAACATCACTTTGTAACATGTTTCATATTACATAGTTTCAGTACTGACCACAGCACGATATAAGGTGACTGATGTTTCAACTTACAATATTTTTCATTGCAGAAAAAAAACCCTCAAAATTCATTTGGTAGAATTCCATTTTCTTTAAACATTTCTGTCGTTAATAGAAACACAGTCCAAAATATATATATATAACTGTATAACTTGTCAAACCTTAAATCTTCTTAAACACTTTGGTCATCTTTCAGATATGCACCAGGCATATACTACCAAACAGAATAATGAAAATAGGACTGTTTTATACATTTTTCACTTTTTTTTTTTAAGTATTAATCTTTAGTTGCAATTCTGCACCTTGTCATTTCAGGCTCCCGTCTTTGGACTTTTGTTTTTGGTAAGAGTCAGAAGCTTGAAAAATACCAAACTCAACTAAGTTCAAATGCCCTTATACAATAAGCAAAAGAAATGTCAGTTTAAATTCTCCAGGTGAAAGTTTCAAGATCATATTTGCATAGTTGCATTTCTACTGAGAAACTCTGGCACCTAAAATACTCCTAACAATCCCACACTAAAACCTACTATTGCATACAATTTAAAAACAAAACAAACAGACATGAGGCATTTTTTGGACCACCAAATTTATTTATACAAAGATAACAGCCATTCTACTTCAGAGGATGAACCGAGAAGAGTGCGTAGCACCGATACCAGGACGACCGTGCTTCACAGGCTTGTATGTGATAGAGAACTCGCCCAGGTAGTGGCCACACATCTCAGGCTGGAGGGAGAAAAAATATATACAAAGTTACATGAGCATTCAGTCAATTACAATACACAACACAGCAATGATTTAAGTAATGGTGCTTGTCTACAATTAGTTGTTAAAACTGTGACTGAGCAGAGATTGCACAGACTTATAAGCAAAACTTTACAATGTTTCATAAGATCAGACGCAGGAGGGAGAAGGTTGGATTTGACAAACGCCTTGTTAACTTCAACGAATCAATATTTTCACAAGAACTTTCTAACTAACTTCACTTATCAGTCTTTATCTAACCAAAATACAAAGGAAATATGAAACTACTGTTCAAAAAAACATCTCAATCTTTGACAGTTTACCCAAAACAGAATCTTGTGTAGTAAACTTCCATTATTTGTTATATGATCCCAAACATTCATATTTAAAACTGCTTCCACACTACACTCAAATGTTTAACATTCAATTACATTCACACAATATACTGCACACAAGATAGAAGTCTTCAAAATGTTGACTTGCACACCTTGATTTCAACCTGGTTGAATGTCTTTCCATTGTACACGCCAACCATGGATCCGACCATCTCAGGCAGAATGACCATGTCCCGGAGGTGGGTCTTGACCACCTCTGGTTTCTCCATGGGGGGAGCCTCCTTTTTGGCCTTGCGCAGACGCTTCAGGAGGGACTGCTGCTTACGGCGAAGACCACGGTTCAACCTCCTCCTCTGACGGGCACAGTACAGCTGCATCAGCTGCTCGCTAAACACAAACAAAAATATCATGTTTTTACACTAGAGAAAATGTTTAATGGTAGTGCATAGGTTTACAAATGTTTTAGAGTGATACCCCCACAATAACAATGCCAGCAACTTGTAAAACCCAAAGAAAAATAAAATAGACATCATAATATCAAGTTGTATAGTCACGCAAAGTGAGTTTAACTGTATTTACTAACTTATTGCATCCGTAATCAAAATTAACCCAGAGATTATGCTTTGCAGCTCCCATTTTAGAAAACACAACCTTTTATGTCTCATGAAATGTCAGATAATAATTAGTTGTAATAATTCAGTTCAGACTGTAATCACAAGGACTAAAAAACAAGTTTAGTCAATTCAGAAGCAAAATGACAAAATTTTCATGTTGGTGTAACAATTATTGTAATTTTTTTTTGACAATAATTTAGCACATAAAATGTCATCACTAAAACTGATGATGTGTTGTTGCAATAGTAATCCAGCTTTACAATTGATGATCTCAAACTTCAAACACAGAACAAGCTTTTCAGTATGCATCTATCAGTATAGACTAAAATCTCGAACTCTGCTTGTACTGACAGAAATGAGATGTGAAGATGTCAATTAAAAGACCCAAACTGATTGCACTGCTAAAATGTCTCAAAGGCACAGCCCCACATGCATATGACAGGAGCTGTACATTTCCAATAAGCTGACGTCTGACAGCAGAACTAGCACTTGCTTGCCATTACTCTCAAATCCACCACAGTCCTGTGCCTAACAGATGAACTCACTAGGACATGTCCAGGAGCTGGTCCAGATCCACTCCTCTGTAGGTGAATTTCCTGAAGGTACGCTTCTTCTTGATCTCGGTATCCGCCTGGGAAAAGAACAAATTAAGTTTATGTGCTCCTTACAAAAATGTATACTAAGCCAACTAGTCATTCGCATTACTAATCATAGTCCGTAGTCATGTTACGTTTAGGTGTGAACGGAAAAACAAGCTAATTGTAATAAACAGACAGGCCTGCCGGTTAGCTTAGCCACGACTGTTCCCAAATGCTAACTAGTTTTCTATAAAATATCTACATGTAGGGCCAAAAATTCAACATCGTATTAAAATCAAACATTAATGACTTTCGGGATATGTTGACAGAGCTCTTCTAAAGCTCGCTTAAACCCCAGATGCTTGTAGATGACATTTTTTCAGGCTACAGTGGCTCACAAACCTACCATCTTGCCTGATGCTCCGGAGGAAAAGAACGGGCTAACTCTCGTTGAGTTTAATATCGCGCGACTTGAAATAGTTTCCGGTCTGTTTTTGCGTTGCGTTTTTTAAACAGTAGGTGACGCCATTTAACCATTTTTGTTTGAATGCCAACTGTCAGTCAAAAACATGATTACATTTTCAGACAAATGAATGAGAGTTTATGGATGATCTTTACAGTATTTTTTATTATTATTATTATTATTATTATTATTATTATTATTATTATTATTATTATTATTATTATTATTAAAAATCTATAAAATTTTTGTTGCCACATAAAATTAATTTTTTTAACCTGGTCCTTATTTTTTATTTTCTTTCTTGTTATTTTTTTTTTATTTACAATGTTTTGTATTTCGTTTTTGTGTGTTGTTTGTTTGTTTGTTGTTTGTTTATGCATTCTTTCATTCTTTACTGTCTAGTAGATAATATAATTAACCGACCGCAAGAATGTTCTATATTTGAACTTCTTGCAACAAACTTAAAATAAAATACCTATTTTTGTACGACACTTGACCAAAATGAATCCCAAGTCAAATTAAAAAGTGAAAATAAAAGTTCTATTGAATTTGTGTGTTTAGCTATTGTTTCACGTTGAGTTTAGAGTACAAACTAGAGCTGTGAATAATCGAATTTAGATATATCGTGAATTGTTCTAGATATCAAAAATTGAATATCGAGTATATCGTGCAGTAAAAACACGCTACAAAAGAACACATTCTAATAAAGTTAAAAAATATCCATAACTTTCTAATACTGTAGATGCAACAGTATATCTATCAGAATTAGTATAATAAGTAATTCAGAGTCTTCACAAAACAGCAAACTTATATAATAAAAGATTCTCATTGGCATATTTTTGATTATCACAATTATTGAAATAGTGATATGTTGAATGAATCTTTTATTTGAGTCTTTTTTTTTAGTTTACTAAATCTTGTTTACATATAAGAAAATACACACTGTTCATTTATTTAAAAATATTCTGTTTTGAAATATACGTTTTTTTTTTTTTTTAAGTCAACTGAATCATAATCACTATTCATCAACAGGTTTCTATTAATTTAATTCTTTGCATTTTGTGGCTAAAATTATGCCAATATCTAACAGTTTATAGTGCTTGTTTTGTTTTTATGAGGGGTGGACAAAAACTATGGAATAATCGTAGCATAAGTAATGCATTTGAAACCTTTTACTGTTTGCATTGGCATGTACTGTAGTGGATTTCAGATTGTATTTTCCTATGTACAAACGTTACTGACCAATTACCAACGTCTTCATTTCACTGCATGCCTCAGGTCATATCTTCTCATCTCTCCAGTGTGGTATCCTTGATCTAGCTTAGGCCTATTGCATAACCATATTACAAAACCACTTTAGTCAGTCTCTAGGAAAAAGTTTATCTGACAGAGGAATGTGGCCTTCTGCTTTTCAAGTCATTTGTAGCTGTGCATTTGCCTTAGAAGACTAATCAAAAAACTCCCACATGATTTTCTATAACTTTATTATACAATTGTCTTTTCTATTATGACAACGATGACTCCAGAAGAAACAGATTGGTCCAATGCTGAAAGTTCCAAAGTAAAAAAAAAAAAACACCATTAAAATCACAAATATGTTTAAATAATCATCGGAAATCAAAAAACATCTGCAGGAATGGTTTGCATATTCTAGAATATTTGATATTTCTTAAACATTACTCATTCACAAAAGAATCCAGTCTTTTATTTATTTTTTTTTTGCAAGGAATGTTCTGAACTTCACTCCGGCTTAACTTCTTCTGGGTCTCGATCCAACCAAAACAAGCCCTGCTCCAGTTGAACGGCTTAAGCAAACAAGGAACTATTTCCGCTAATAAGACGTGAAATGAATGAAAGACAGAAAAGGCATTTTGTTCCCTTATTTAACCAAATATATTCATAGCCAATACTGAACAATGCCAATTTAACACTACGTTAAAGTACATTCACAAGAAAAACAAAAATGATTGTGTAAAATACTACAGAAACAAAACAAAATTCTTTACGGTGTAACTGTTACTATGGTGACAGAAGGCTGAAGATTTGGCACACAGGTGTTCCCGAGCTACTGTGGTCCTTTTTAAATACAAAAAAATCACAGAATACAGTTCATTTTGATATGTGTAACATTGTTCTTGCGCAAAAGGGGTAAGACACAATTCGTAAAAAAAAAAATACTAAAATAGTACAAGAGCTAACAACTGCAGAGCCCCGGAAGTCGAAGGAAAAAAAAAAGATGATTGATCACTGAAAGTTTTGCAACATTATGTACATTTATACATAAACCTAACGATGTAAGTTCTTTACCAGGGAATGACTATTGCACACTCTTGTCTTAATCAACTTCTCCATTTGTTGCTAAATAGAAGGCTTGATGAATTCAGTTCAATGCTAATTCTCATAAAAAAGAGAGATGCTAAACTGCAGTGGCTGTTGTTGATTGGAATATTAAAGATATTAAGGAAAAATGTTAAAAAACGTCCTTTTTTTTTTCCAGCAAGAAATTCCATGATTGTCAGTCGCTGTTTAATTTTCATCTTTTCCATACTTTAACTAGTCCTGAAGCAATCTTGGAAAAAAAAGTTCTTTGTATCTAACCACCGAAAATAGCCCCAAATCCCTCGTTTGATGTCCATCGCATTTGGAGTAAACAACGGTGTCACTATAGGCCTTTTCCCACTGTAGGAACTTTTTTCAGTTCCAGTCCCCATTTTAGGCGCGTTCACACTGATCAGGAACTATAGACTGGGGCCACACTTTAGGGACTTTTTTAGCTCCTGCTCTAGGGCAGGTGACACAAACACATTTACAACATTATCTTTGTTTGGAAACACGTTTTATATATGCCGATATTTAGCACCGGATGTAGCGACCCGGAAGACGTTAGTGCAAACCCCTATTATGTTGATGTCACACTTCATGCAGACCTTAAGTGGTACAGCAACTGGTGTAAATACACTAGCAAATTGAAGCTAAAACATGATATTTTATTTCTTTAGTAATTAGGTAAGCCAGCAAAAACAAATCCAAGCACATTTTATAGCCAAGATTTCTGTTGTCAGGTCAGAATTCAGAGATTGTAAGGGTTGGATTTCCAACGGAGCAATTCAAATTCCCCAAAATGCATACTGCATGTAACCACCATATGAATGTTACATAGTTCTGCTTTAAAGGTAACATGACTCTGCTATATTTTACAAAATCTTGAGAATCTTTGTGCCGTATGTTGAGAAACAGCTGCTGTGAGTCTGGGCCAATCACAGCACAGCACTGTAGTTTGGGTGCTATTGTTCAAACAAACTGAAGCAAACATGGCTGCGCAAAAGACTTCAGCCATTTTTAGCAGAATTATGAACCATTTTGACTTTGAAAAAAACGTTCATACAGAGGAAATGTGTGTATTTGTGAAGGAACACTGTCTGTGCTTTACTCTCAACTGGATTTAACAAAAAACATGATTTCTCAGCTTCTTCTTCTAATGTTCCCTTTACCAGTCAGCTTCAAATACTTGCCACGTTCCTTTTTTTTCTGCTGGCAGTCTATCTACATTGATAATATGTAGATCTCACTTCAGAGTTATGATAGAGGTCTGCCATCACCTTTTCTCCATAGAGATGATATTGCTTATCCATAGAATGTTACACAGCATAGAGGGATTTTCGGTCGACGTCACTTTCCGTCCTACTGCACATGCGTTAACATGGGGAAACTTCTTTGAATTAAACAACGAAACCGGACGATATCTAGTTGTTTTAATCAGGTCTGAACCGGTTTGACAGACTACTGAAGCTTGAGAGTGTTTTTCTTTTAGTTAGCGGACAACGGAGCTTTTCCGACTTGTTTCCACTGTTTGTGTCTACGAGCGGCGGCTCTTTCTACAGGCGGGTTTTGTTTTTGTTTTTTTGCCTTCAATCTCAATAACTGACTTAATAAACAATATGTATGACCCAAGCATTCTGTGACATCCAACGTAAACTAAATAATGCAACAATCAGAGTTTAACATAAAAATTCTCTCTAATAAACATCTTTTTCCAGACTTCCGGGGCTCTCCACACACCAGCTGTTTCACCATACTCAAAACACACACATAAAACGCTCGCCATGAGGTCGTTTTGCATTCCTTCTTGCCTCTTTCCCTTCCAAACCTTCTCCTGACCCCCTCGTGTGCTTAGTACTCTGTCTCCACATGGTTGTACTCCTCGTGGTAGCCCTGGTCCTGGTAGTCGGGGTTGTACTCTTGGTCTCCGCTGGCTCCGTTCTGCTCCCCGTTGGCGCCCTGAGCTTTGGGGCAGTACTTGGCGTCGTAGATCTGCCGTCCCAGGCCGAAGTTCTGCCCGCTCTGGTTGGCGCCCTGGCTGTAGCCCATCTGCAGGGACATGGTGGAGTTGTCGCAGTGCTCCGTGTTCAGCTTCTGGTCGTAGATGGCGCGCCTCGTACCCGGGGCGGTCATGCCGGACTGGGAGAGAGAGAAAGGCAAGGGTTAGATTATAGAAATGCTGAGAAAAATGGAAGAAAACGCATCATTAGGGTTCATTCGCTTCACAGGAGGCGGGGACTTTTCTCATTTAACCAATCACTGCTTTTTGTCGTCTAGGAAGTAAAGCATAGACGTGCGTGTCAGTGATTGTTGCTGTTTCTATGTGGTAAACTTGCAAATTAAAAGGTATAATATCATATTGTAAGTTAATATTTGAAACAAGGTCTGGTTTGTTCTGGCCAACACACCACTCTGCTCCTGCTCACTGATTGGATAACCGTACTTCTTGCTTTTTTTTTGCTGTGAATGCACCCAGATGTCAAGATTCTATTTAAAAGAACACCAATGTTACTTTGAGTTCTAACATCTCATCAAAACACTGCTGGAATTCTGTCGGTGAGACACTATATTTCGTCTCTGAGCTTTAGAAAACATTGTTCTGATCTCTGAGATCTCCTGCAGCGTTTAATGTCCATAAATGGTGGCCACAGCAGCTTGTCGATGTCTGATCCCATCAGATCTGAAAAGCTCAGCAGCTTAGGTCTGAGCAGTACTTGGATGTGTCTTTAGGAGAGACACCTCTCTCACATTGCCTAGTATGGATCTGCTGTGTGAGTGAATGGTCGGGCAGCCTGCTTCAGTCAGTCTGCCCAGGCAGTGTGGCTTCAATAATAGTTTACTGCAACCGAGAGTGGCAGAATGAATAATGCAAAACGTGAAGTGTTTTTTAGTGTCATGAAAAGTGCTTTAACTCTAATACATAAATATTCTTATATAAATAATCCAGACTCGTTTTGAGCATTTCTGAAGCTTTCAGGTAAGACGGGCTTAATTATTTCCCCTGTGTGATTAACTTTACAGCCAGCAGATAGAGCTCTAACTCAATTCCAGGTGTGAGAAACACGAAAAACTGTATGCTTTATAAGGATTTTTTTTTTTTCTTTTTAATAAAAAGATGTCATTGCAAAGACCAAATACAACATCCTATTTGTTCTTTATTTAATTTTTTGCCAGACAGAAATTCTACCAGGTGTGAAGGTTTCCTCTAACACTAAAAACATGTACAATTTGGTCCTCCCTTCTTTCAGGGCCACTCTGTAAATGAAATGCCTGTATCAGTGGGACTTTTCTGGTTCCAGTTTGGGACTACTTTCATCTGAAATTTGGCCTTTGAGTCAAAAAATTGTCAAAAACTAACAATAATTAAGTGTTTAGTCCTGTTACTTTAAAAAGATGTGTTTTAGTTCAACAGACTAAGATGAAAGTGCTATCAAAACCATAAAAGTCACACATTTTCCAGCCACAGGAAATTAGTAAATTGCCCAAAATCCAGCTCGAAAGGTCAAAATTTACTCCATGAAAGGAATGCTTTGTACTGGAGATAAAGTGTCCTATTGACTCTCCAGTATCCAGACAGAAATAGATAATGCACTCAGATCAAAATCTACTGAATCCAATGGAAGAATCCTCTGCGTGCTGTAATCCTCTCTCCTTCATACCGGCGCCGCTCACCTCGGCGGCTCACAGACGCGCTTGTGTGGGAGAACTGGAGTACACAAATTGCCTTTAGTGAATGAATGAGAGGTTGAATTGTTGTGGGTCACGGGTGGCTGGAGGCAAACTCGGGCTTGTGGAGTTTGGACAATGGCTGCTTAATCACAGGGTTAGAGCCAAACAGAATACACTAGCATCCATTTTACCCTTATCTATTTTACTCTGACCTATTGACCTATTACAGCGGGAAGTAGAACAGGTAGGAATCTGTAACTGAAAATGTGTAATGAAGCTCTTATGATCAAATTTCACATTTTTCAAATTTGTCTTAACCAACTTAAATCTCCTAATGTGTCAATAAGTGTTTAAACTAGGAATAGTTATCTTGATTGAATTATATTTTTACTCTGAAAATAGGATTTGCCGATGGATCTAGTCTAGTGTGTTTGCTCTTGTTCTGCTAGCAAATCTGGCTTGAAAACAGTTAAAAATACTCAAATGTAGATGAATATTACTTCATTTAAGAATTTGTGGTCAAATGCTTAAATAAAATAATGGATGGTGGTCGCTTTTTACAGTCTTCAGTCCGGATTTTATTCTAATTCTGCTTTAGACCTTAGTTAGTTCTGGTTTAGATCTGGCTCAAAGTTGAGATGCTGCAAAGTTCAGATTTGGTTATGTTGTTAAATGCTATTTGAAATTTTGTAGAGCAATAAAAATACACTGCAGCATTTTGGTCCTCCTAACTCAAGTCAAAAACGTTGACATATTGTGAAACTACCTGGCCCTGAAGTCATGGTCCTTGGTGAAATCTGGCCCTCTAGTAAATTGGTTAAATAGCTCTGGCTTTTATGCTGCGTTCATGTGGTCCTCAGGTTTTCTTTCATGTGCTTTTTACCTTGGAAAGTCTAGATTTGTATTAAAAACACAACACTTTACAAAGAAAACTGCGGTTTTGTCCATAAGTGATTCAGAACTTCAAGTTTCTGGATATTTGCTCGTCAAGTTTCCACTAACAACAACACAACGCTTCCTGTAGCTTTGTAAAATAAGATCATCTGCATGTACCCACTGAAAGGAGTGTCTTATTTTGAAAACATAACAAAATCCAGACAGTGCAAACAACAAATGAATCCAGTGCAATGTTTTATAGGGCTTTATAAGGCTTTAGTTTGGATTTGTAAGTGAAGAGTTATAAGCTTTTAACTAAGCTGATACATAATTACAGTTAAAAACAAAATCAAGAAATGTTTCATGTTCAAAGGTACTTTCAATCTGGAAAATGTCCCTCACAAACACGCTTTGTCCCACATAAACAGAGGCTATGGAGGTATTCCATGAAGCAAGAGAAAGCCAACGCCTATCTTATTTGGCCAATCTAGGCTTATCAAATCTCCATTTCCATTCCACTAACACAGTTAGCCAGAGTTGGCGCTAATTGCCTGGTAACAAGTACGCAGACATAAACCTGGTCGGGACCAGGCCAACTGTCAAGATTATTTTAACTTTCTCTCAAAAATGCTCAAAGAAACACTTAAATCACATGTTTATCCCCTATATAAAGTCACGTTTTATTCACTGGGCATTGGCACCAAAAAGCACTCTCGCTGTTTCTTTTCTTCTTTTTTGAGTTGCTCCCGCTGTGAAGAGACACGTTGTCAGAGCAAACGTCAAATTGGCTGGACAAAGAGCCACGTATTTAACTGGAAAATGTACTTGTACGTGCATCTGGACTACATAGGATTTACCACAGACATGCAGCTGTTTCTCTAAAGGATGAAGCAATGAGAGCAGGACTAAAGTGTGAGAGCGAGCCGTGGAGTCGTGCTGCTGCTTTTGTGAACAGAAGCGCTTTATCACGTCTCTTTACCTCAACCACGTCCACACAGTATCTGCTCTGATTGGTCACTTTCATGTTCCAAGCAATTCGAGTGTTCATGTGCATTTTTTCAGTTACCGAGGACCATATGAACGCAGCAGTAGTAGTTAAGTAACAGTTGTGAAATTGTTAGAGCTGAAAAGTCAATTTTACCTAATGTGTGCCCTTTGACATGCTTAGATTACATTTTTCAGTAGAACTATTAAGAAATGAACATTACATGAACCTCGCTGCTGCCGACTTTCCTGGAAACTATCTACCTTCTCACAAGACTAAACACGCCAATCTTTTTATAGCCTCAGACAGACAATAGCAGGTCCCACAGTCCTGAGGCGTCTTTCCAGAGTGGTGCTTTCTAATCTTCCGCAGACGTGGGGAGCGGGGCATGTTCTCGGCTGTTCTCTGGAGCTTTTATAGACCCTTAACGTGCTGTTTTGTCGGGCTCGCGGTTACCTGGCTGGCCCCCTTATTGGTTCCCATCTGCAGGCTGATGGTGCTGTTGTCCATGGGGGTCTGCACGGGGGCTTTGGGGTCGTACAGGTGCCTCCGGGTGCCGTACGCGCTCATGCCGACCTGACTGGCGCATTTGTTGGTTCCCATCTGAAAAAGACAGGCGTATCATAGCTTAGAATAGTGATAGTACAGAAACATGAAAGCAGATGTTGAAAAAATTAGACAGATTAGGAAGTGAGCAAAACATGTGACTGTGGCAAAAAGTTTGATATTGTATAGTATCGTTTGTTTACTATTTAGGGGTTTAAAAATGGGTAGTGCTTTTAAGGCTATATTCAGAACTGGCAAAATTACTGAAGTAAAAGTGCAGTTACTTGTGTAAAAAGCAACTCTGGTAAAAGTTAAAATCCCGCTGAAACGGCTTTACTTGAGTAAAAGTACAAAAGTAAATGTGTGCAAGTTTACTTAAGTAAAAAAAAAGGAAAATGTACAATCACAATGTCAGAAGTTATTATCTAGACCAAGTTAAAACTATTAATACTAGAAATATGGCAGCATATTTCACTGTCTTGAAACATTTCTGACTGTTTTCAAGAGATTGGAACTTGAGTCAAATTTGCCAATGCGGCTTTAGTAAATAATTTGACTTGAAATAAAAACAAATGAAATAAAACAGAGCAGAAAACACATCGAAACAAGTCATGTAGTCTAGGTCAGGGATATTCAAATGGCGGCCCACTAAGCCCTATGTTTTTTGGCTCACCATAAAAAACAATTGGCTATGGATCGTACTATTTGACTTGATAGGCAGCGTTTTTTTTACTACAGTATGTTACCTTTTATTCAGTGGCTTACTAGTATGCACCATTTGACCCAGATTTTGTTATGAAATTTAAATGATTAAAATCTTATAGTTTAGTCTCAGTTCAGAGTCTGTGGGTCTAGTCTTATTCAAGATGAAGTTTACCTCTGATGTAAACCAAATGCAGACTAGGTTTAGACTTGGGCTTTGTCCCACTGCTGCTCTGTTGTTGATTATTACTTTATTACCTTTGATTTGGCTTTGTCAGGCTTTTTACTTTTTTCAGTGAAAATAGATTTTAATAAATGGTACCATTGCGAGTTTTTTGTGGATAGTGGATGTAAAACACATAGCCTGGCCCTTAAAGTGCGTATGACAGGTTTGAATATTTTTCAAATTTTGATTTAATTTGGTAGATTAATACTTGTTGTAATTATAAATGATAGTTTTACGTTAATCAAGAACAAGTTTGTGGAGAAAAATGTGAAAATATGTTGAAAATACCAAGAAGTAGAGCAAAGTTCTAAACTGATGACATCACACTGGGGAGACAAAGACATTTTCAATTTCTCTCAAGAAATTGATTTTTAAGGCCCTGGAAACACACATTTAACAAAAAAGTGAGTTCTAGTCTATTTTTATGGCTCGAGTTAAAAAAAGAAGTTACATTTGAAGAGTTTGGCCCAATTTATTACATGGTTGCTAGGCAACTACCTAGCGTGATGTCATCACTGATGAACAGGAAGTACATTTTTAAGGGTAAAAAGTGGCCAAACTGGAAGATAATTTAAAAAATGTTCAGTAAAACCTTAAATACAGTATATTAATCTTAACTACGTCTTTGTGAAATGAGAAGTTCAACCTGTCATGGACACTTTAAACCCAAGCTCTCAATCAAGTAAAACCATCTTAACTAGAAAAAAAATACAAAAAATTTAAAGTTTTAAGACTTTTTAACCCATGTAGAAATACTTTTTTTTTTTTGCATAATGTTGGTTGGTATTGTTGTGATGTGTGAGATGGGCTTACAGTAAATTAACTATAATTCTTCAGACTTTCATCATGTGATAAAAAATGTTATTGTAAGAAATTATGAACAGGAGTTTTATAGACCTGCACCTCTCACAAAAAAGGCTGTTTGGGCAAAAGACCATTTTGCGAAAAGGCACTTTACAGGCTGCTCGTGTCCACCTGTCTCAAAACAACTGACAACTTTTTCATAGTATATTGTGTTTTTGCCATTTAACCTCACGTCCCTCACTGTAACTGTACAAACCCACACAATTCTTGCACACGCTGCCTCTCACTCTTCACTGTCAGTCCGACGCGTGTCACATCCACTCTCTCTCTCTCCAAACAAAAGCACAGATCCATCAGAAGGCCGTGTTTTGGACGTGACATTACAGCACGAGCAGGTTTCGACTGGAGACGGTTTCACCACAGCCTGCTCCTCGTGACAACAGGCTCGTTTCACTTGTTTACACAGAGGTTTACGCAATCTCCTCACCTCAAATTACTTACACTCAAGAGCAGGGTTGTGCAGGTAGTTCTAGGAAGATGTAGAACTAATGTGTGTTGTTATCGGCGGTGGAAGGTAACCAAGCACTAAAGTAAATGTACTATATTTAAAAAAAAAATTAATCAGCAGACATTTTAGTTACCGTGTCTTATGAGGTGAAAAGTTGTTCTGTCTAAGTCTAATAATGTCTTTTTTGTTCACTGAAATTCTGGAAGTGTGCTAGTTTTTGTTGTTAGCGTTGTGGCTAACAATTGTTAACATATCAATACGGTTTGCTTTTGAAATTGTAGTGGTGAAAAGTGTTCCGAACAAATTCCGGCGTCCCTTCGAAGGAAATTCCTTTTTGTTCAATATCTGATAACAATGGAAATGTTAAAGATAAAAATCAGATTGTGTCCCTCCTATTTAGAGTCAAATCAGCCTCTGGAATGAATCAGACTCAGTTTCAACTGTAAACTGTCCATTTTTCCTTCCTAAAACTCATTTTGACCTCAATTACCTTCAGCTTTTGCAGAGGAATGGTCAAAAGTCAAACTCTGCCAAATCTAGAGTCATTCAGGTCTCAGCTGTCAACACCAGCTTTACCAATCCTTATACACGATATTACCAAAAGTATTGGCTCACCCATTCAATGCTCAGAATCAGGTGTCCTAATCACTTGGTCTGGCCACAGGTGTATAAAGTCAAGCACTCAGGCTGCAGACTGTGAAGGTAAGTTAAGGTAAGTTAATGTAAGGTATACTTTATTGTCCCCGTAAGGAATTGTCCTCTGCATTGACCCATCCTTCAATGCCTCTGGGCATTCCTCAGGAGCAGTGATCGCCACAGTGCAGCGCTCGGGACCCATCTCCAGGTTTCTTGCTAGGCTTGTCAGGACTACTGTAGCTGGAGGATATTACCCTAACATGCATGTTATTGGTGACATTAGTGAAAGAATGGGCCGCTCTCAGAGCTCAGTGAATTCCAGCGTGGAACTGTCATATTCAAATTGTCAATTTCAAATTTCCTCACTCCTAAATATTCCACAGTCAACTGTCAGCTCTATTAGAACAAAATAGAAGCGTTTGGGAACAACAGCAACTCAGCCACGAAGTTATGAATGGGATGCACTTCAGTTCATAGTCTGAGTAAAGGCAGGTGAGACAATACTTTTGGTAAAATAGTGTATTTACCAAAAAAATAATAATAATAGGCGGAATCCGGTACGTTTTCTTTGTTTGGAGAAGGTTTTCACTTCTGATCAGGGCCTGTTAGAATCAGAAGCTAAAGTACAGAAATACAGCCTAACAAAGACTCCAGACATTTGCTTGTGCTCCAAAGGTTCAGAAACCGTTTTAGTTTGAATTTTTACCTTTTTTTGTCAACGTGTGAGAGAAAAAGCCAGAATGAGAAGGGATAGTTCAAAATCTCAGGTTGCCTTTAAAATAATTGAGCAAAACGTGGATAGAAAAAGTTTAAATGATCTTGTTATTGGACTTTTTTTAAACTGGATGTAGCACCTTTAAGTAACATTTTCAGGTATCTTCACCTGTGTATACTTTATAAATACTTCTATATTTTAGAGCAGTTTGTGTACTTTTTATTTGACAACAATTTTGAAAAGTAAAAACCACTTGTGTTTAGATTTGGAGGTTATTTTTGCACAACTCATTCTACTGTAAGATTTGGATTCACGGATGTATTTTAATCAAAACCATCACATTTCACTCAAAAGTTTGCCAAATACATACTGTACTTACTTTTTGTTCAAAGACCTACTCTTCTGAGTTTTTAACTATGTTACAACAATGTTCTCCCATCATTAGTTTACTCAAAGTTGTATTTGTAGATTCATTCATGTTTGAGTAATCTTGTATTGTCCTACAGCTGAAAATCCCTGTCTTCACCTACCACCTATCTCCGCCTACTTGTCTGTATTTACTTGCTTTAAAATTGGGATTGCGAGTAAAACATGTAAGGCTCAAATTGTCACGTAGACACTTTCCAACAACAACAAAAAAAAGATTTATTTATTTATTTTTTAATTTGTGGCTTATTAAAGTTCAATTTGACAATGAAGAGGCGGGGCTTATCAGTTCTGTATTTTGGAACAGGAAGTCAATGAACCTGTTTTAACCATTCTGTGTTTTACAATGAACAAAATGTGAATTATTTATCTACTTATATCATAGTTTCTTCATAAATATATAAAAAAATCACAACAGGTCTCCTTTAATACTTTTACATTTTTCCTCCAGTGGCTGTACATTTATTGAAGTAACACATTTGAGTACTTCCTCCTCCACTGGTCGTCATGGTGCTATTTTGTAAGCATACTGTATTTGTGCTCCTTCCTGCTAAATATTGTTTGAATAAATCTTCAAAGTAGTGCATATTTGAGAGACATTATAGGTACGAACTGGCATTTCATATGTACAGACAGCTAAAATATTGGACTAGCAACTTTTTTTTAGCTTGGTAAAGAATGTCAAAATAAAAAACTCAGTGCAGCAATGTCCGAAAACACAAACTGCTGGGTTACGATTACAAATTCCACCGATCACCCTTCATTGTCAGAAATGGTGTTAATGAATGCCAGACCTATTTAACATTCTGCTGCGCGTATCTGTTCTGAAGCTGCGTGTGAATAATGGCAAAGAGCCAAAGCTTTGTGGATCAGATTTTTAAAAAGCCATTTCCTCGTTTTGCGGTTTTGCAAATCTGGTGCCTCCGTTTCAAACAAGCGATACGTTTGTCAATTATTACCTCCTGCCAACACGCAAATATTTGTGGAAGGGACAGCTGGGGTTAAAATGTCACTGATGCAAGACGACTAACTAAACTGCCGTAATGTTGACTTTATTGAGCACATGTGAGTATAAGATGGACTTCAATAAAGAACAAAAATACATAGGTTTCAATTTATCAGAAGTCAATGAGAATCAATAATTTAACTAGATTCTTGTATAAGTTGCAAGGTTCAAATAGTGGTAAAAAAAAAAAAAAGTAGCTTATAGCCTGGAACTTAAGGTACTCTAAAAAGCAATAATTCCTGTGGGAGTTATTCTAGTCTGTCCAGGTTTGAGCTAAGTTAAGGTCTGATTAAACATGATTGGATTGGACCATTTCTAGTCATAATTTGGTTTAGTCACAGTCTAACTACAATTTTTCAACTTCTTCTATGGTGTTATAAACATAAACAGAAATATTGAATGTACATCAGTCCAGATGTTTTGCTCACTTAACCTACTGCATTCTGAGCCTCTAAAGCAGGGCTATTCAAATAGCGGCCCGCCAAGCTATATGATGTGGCCCACCTTGGTAAAATGGTCCATGGACTGGGCCACATTGTAAAGAAGCCAGGGAAACACTCCGTATCTGATTTACAGTGAACAGTGGTGGATACAGCAACATAATGCTGAGCAATAAAGACTGGCCCATCATAATAAAGTGGGCCGGGGACTGGGCCACATTTCTTGGTTAGATCTGATTTTCAGTCGCCTGCAGTACTTTTAAATCAACTTCATCAGCTAAAATTCAAGTGATATTTGTTTTGTTCACTTTTGTTCTGGTTCACAAATTGTTCTCTAATCTTGTTCCAAATTGAGGTTGAGGTTCTTGGTGCAGTTTTGTTATTCGGCCCATAGACCATAGTCCTCTGTAAAATATATTTGAACAGCCCTGCTGTAGAGCAATAAAAACAGACGCAGCATTAGTTATTATCACTATAGAAACAACTAGTCTTGGGCACAATCTTGCGTCAAAAACTGTGATGTATTGTGCAACTGCCCGGCCCACAAGCTGTGGTCCTCAATAAAATCTGGCCCTCTGAAAAATAAAGTTGAATAGCCCTGCTCCTAAACTGTGTTCACCACAGTGGGTTTCAAGCCCTTTTCACAGCTTTTAAAAGTGAACTGTGCAGATCTGCTAGCAGTTAGCCACAATGCTAACAATAACAAGCCGACTTCCTGCATTTTAGTTGAATTAAGTGATAAGTTATAAGACATAGATAGAACACTGCAAACTAATTTTCATTTTCTTAAATACAAGGTTAGGTGCCTGAAACATTAAACATTGGGGTTATTTTCTTAAAAAAAAAAAAAAAAAAAAAAAATCTTGCACAGTGCCTTTAAGTAAACAATTACTTAATTGTAACAGTTTATTTATTGAGGCGGTTTGCCTCAAAAATGTAAACTAATGTGAAATTTAACGTTCAATTTATATACAAACCAAAAATTATATATATATATATATATATATATATATATATTAGGGCTGAAACAACTAATCGATTTAATCGATTAAAATCGATTATTAAAATAGTTGTCAACGAATTTGGTCATCGATTAATCGGCTAAAAACTTTTGCGCTCAGTCCGCTGTGATCCAGCGGCTTTGAGTGGACATCAGCGGCTTTGTAGAGCTCTCCTTCGACTCTCACAAAGAACAGACGAACAGAAACCTTGTGCCTGTTTAGCGGACCTTTTAATCCCATAATAATAGCCGAGAGTAACCTGTCGGAGGTGGTGTATAGCTTAATCTCATAAAGTTACGAGTTTGTTATTTCTCCGCGGGTGAGTCGGCCGCTTTCAGCGCTTTAGACTCGCGGTAACTTTCTAGAAACATCCCGCGCAAAATCTAGCGTCTTTTAGATTTGTCTTTGCTGTTACACGAGCTGCTGCATGTGCTTTTTATAAGGTTTTCTCTGATAAAGTTAAAAGCCGTCCACAGCGTCTCTCTCCTCTCCTCTCACCAAAAAAAGCAGCAGCCAGCAGGCCCCGCCCCTTTCCCCTCCGTGTGTGAGTAACCATGACGACGGAGTTTGAGTGACAGGAGTGAGAGACGAACACTCGCAAACTTAAAACTTTTAGATATGAAACAAAACAATCATAGGCTACGTTCACACTGCAGGTCAATTCCGATTTTTTTGCCCATATGCGACCTGTATCCGATTTGACCATGGCAGTATGAACGCACAGATCCGATTTTTTCAAATGCGACACGCGACGCTTTCATATGTGGAAACAAATCTGATCTTTTCAAATGCGACTCCAGTCTGAACGCTCATGTCGCATTCATCCGACATTTACGTCACAAAACTCAACAAGTCAAAGCAGAAACAGCGGCAGAAGAGAGGAGGAGGAGGAGAGAGCATCCACGCCAGCGTCTGCTAAAGCTGGACCGCCGGTAAACTCCACGTGAGCCAGACAAGAGACGACGCTAAACTACTTGTAAATCATACACAGCCTGTTTATTATCATAACTGCAGCAGAGCATCAGGTCAGTCAGAGGGAAAGATGCAGGACAAACACGATGGAGAATCTTTCACTCACCTCTGGAAAGTTTTCAAGTTAAACTGTAGTGTTGTCATCCAGGTCCTTTTATCCATTCTGCACAAATCAGTCACATAAAGTCCACAGAACATCGCTGCAAATCCGTTTAGAAGTGTTCTTTGCAAAGAGAAAAGCCCAAAAGTACGAAGCAATGTGTGTTTGTTTATCCCACGGCGCGGCCTGGTCAAGTTATAATAACGTCATTATCACTGGACTACTTCCTGTCAATGTCGCCAACTTTCTGCGTTTAAAACGCATTTCTCTACACTGCGCCACATTTACACATGAATTAAGAGTTTGTATCTATAGTAGTGTAATGTTCTGAATGTTTTCAACTCTTTGGGCTTCTTAAAATGATCGATTTTATTTTGAAAAGGAAACAGAACATGCTAATGTGTGCTAGCTTGTTAGCAGAACTTTTCACTGATAGTATTTGGTCCGTGCGGCTCTGTTTCTGCACAAAACAGCCTGAAATAGACACAAACGTGTCTTGGCTGTGTAACTACACTCTGTGCGTCTGCCAAGGTGCTCTTTACTGCGCATGTGGGTCACTTTTAGAGCCGCATCCCGTTCACACCAGGGACAAGTTGGAGTCGCATGCTTTGTGTAATGTGAACGACCACATGAAAAAATCGGAATTGATGAAAAATTCGGAATTGAGAATCCGATCCTGCAGTGTGAACGTAGCCATAATGATGATCTTAACAGGGCCTAATAGATACAAATGCTAATAACAGTAGGCCAGGCCTATGCATTAGATGCAGCAGCAAACACTTATAATTAGTTTTAATATGACTTAAAACAAGTTAATCTCATTGGCTCATTCTTTATAGATGCTTTAAAATATTATGAGCTTATAATAAAAAGCAGCAGTCCAAAGGTCCAAAAAATTGAGATTTTATTTTTTGGCCACATTGCCCACACTTATAATAACCACATTAAAAGAAGTAGCTAGATAGCAAAATCTGGTTATTCTACTTTATTTTTGTATTTTCTTTTTATTCAAGAAAAGCCCAGTGTGTTCATTAGGTGCACACAAGTTGTCTTTTGCATAAATACATTTAATAAAATGCAAACACCTTATATTTATTATTTTGTCATTTTTATCCGATTAATCGATCCAATAATCGACAGATTAATCGATTATCAAAATAATCGTTTGTTGCAGCCCTAATATATATATATATATATATATTGCTTTTGCTCCTGTTTTTTATTCAATAAAGATCAGTTTCTCTCAAAATATAGATCACAAATGTGTCTAAATTTGTGTTGGTGAGCACTCCTTCTTTTGCACTCCAACCCATTCTACAGTCTGATAGGCGTGGCATATCAAGATGATTAGAAAGCATGAATATTCGACAGGTGTGCCTTAAATACAATAAAAGGACACTTGGACATTCAGTTTAGCTCCTATGTCCACCAGAGCTGCTACTTTACATTTCTCTACCTCTAAAACCACTCAAATGTGTTCGTAAATCCAACTGAATGTATTACAAATATATGATAAAGTATTAGTCATAATAATACAAGTTGTTATCATATGTGAAATGACACGTCAAGTCCAATCTAACGGCTCAGCTCAGATAAGATACTTGTCACTCATAACTATCAGCGTTTCTGTGTCCTCCTCATAAAGTTTGGAGTTAACCTTTCTCTATATCTGTGTAGACTTTTTGGCTGTAAGCTGTACCTGTAGTCCGATGACACACTGTCCGCCTTCATCTTCTCCTCGTCAAACATCCTCTCCTGCTTGTCTGCGTACTTCACTCCGATGTCCACGTGGGAATGGCCCTTGGTTTTGGCCTAAGAAGGAGAAGACATTTCGTTAGTTCAAAATACCAGCTTACTTAAAAATAAAAGGCCCTGTCACAGTTCACAATATCCCATCTACCAGAATGTTTGCTGCTAGGTTAGTTCTGATTTGCTTCTTTAAAAAAAAGCCTAATACAAACAACATCAGACCATCAATAAAAAAAAGTAATTAAAAAACAAATGTAATTAAACATACGTTACTGTAAATGGTTAAAATGGCAAAAGCACAGATCTCTCCCGAAACTGTCCGTACAAGCTTCAAAACAAAGTGACTTTCCATGTAAAGAGTCAGTCTCATCAAAATGGCAAAGATCCTTCTCAGTTTCTTAGGCTCATTTTCAGTCACTTTTGCTACAATAACCCGGATGGTTCAACACAACACCATGGATGACATTCTCTTCCAAAACACTTTACTCGTGTCAAAACCAAACGTCTTTCTCATCTAAACAGTCGTGCCTCCAAACCACATCATCCCTTTGGCTTTGTGTGAGCTCTGACAGTCAGAATGCTCAGGTGTTTTCTCACTACGGCAGAGGTCTATAGGTAACACAATATAATTGCACACTAGAAAACACTAAAGCTGATCTCCAAGGCTTTGGATCATTTATTCTTACATCTGTAACATCATTTGGCCAAACAGTCTTACAATTCTCTGCATCTCTTTTTGCTCACAAACAAAAGTCCATAAACTGTTCATACAAGCTTAAAAACTAAATGTGTTTCTCATCTAAACAGTCAGAACAGAATGAGTTACCATTGTTTCTGTGTTACTGTTTTACTTACAATTGTACTGCATAGGCATGGAAATGATATTAAAATTACAACTCAAGATTATTGTGACCAATAATATGCACCGATTCAAAATCACTGAAATATTTTTAGCGCACAATATGTATGTGTTTGAACAACTATTTATTGTATATTGGTCTAAGTACAATCGATAATGATACAAAGTGGACAAATGTTTACAATGTTGAGCAAAAATCTACTAACTTTGTCTCAGAGTCATTAATTAACTTTAACACATGAACCTTTTCTTTGTTTAATCATAATACAGCTTCTTACTGGGTTCACAGCATCAGATTTTAGATGCTCTTATGAAGCCACAGGTGCGCACCTCCTGCTATAATTGCGATTATCCTCACGCACGATTATCACGATCATAAAAAAACATCATCATTATTTAATTTCGGCCCTTAATTATCGCGATTTGTGTTAATATAGTATATCGTCCCATCCCTAGTACTGCATCACTGCAAGGACTGGAGCACTGCTTTAAACTGGATCAAAAATGTCTGATTCATTTTTCTTGTCATTTCTATAGTCTGATTATTTGTCATGTTTATAGTATAGTCTTGTAACATCACAGTGAGATAGAGAAGAAGTCATATCTTGAGACGATACCACAGTGTTTGTTCTTTTGTCAAAATTAGTCAAGAACAAAACACCACAGAGTCTTGTGCACATGAGGACTTAAACAGTGAAATCCTGATGACAGGTTCAGGAGAGGACAACCATTAGACCAGGCATGTCCAAACTGCGGACCGGGGACCAATTTGTTTTGGCCCTCAGACTTCTTGCTAGATTGGCCCAAGTTACAAATAGTACAGTTTTTAATGTCAAATTTGAGCAATTCTTCTATCACAGTTGGAAAAACAAACATTTTGATGGCTTTGAAACCTAAAATGAATGTTAAATGCCATATTAAAAGTGTGGTGGGTCAAAAAAGTTAGGTCAAATGATGACTTACATGGAACTCCGCTTCATATAAGTTTCAAAATGTGGTCCTGCATTAGACTGAGAATCAACTCATCAGTTTGGATGAGTAAGACCTTTTATTTGAGTAAGATCTTTTTATTTTGTCTGTAGGTGACTTGTGCAGAACCAGCGCGCAGATGTACTGAGACCTGGACTAAGACATGGGCGATTTGACGAAAGCAATGAGAAAGTCAGTTGTGAATAGCTGCAGGTTGGGTTTGAGAATTTGTCCATGTTATTTTGAGGATGTCATCTCAGTTTCAAAAAATGAGCCAAATTAATTGAGAAAAACTGTAACCAGAACATTTCGAATCGTGGTAAAGTCACAACACACTGATCATCCCAGGAGGAGCATCCCCATAGCCCTGCCCTGCTTAATGTTTGGTTTGGGTTACTAATACTAGTTACCATGCTGGCGAGGGCGAGCAGCGTAGTCTGCACTTGTGTCATGTTGCAGTTGTCAAACAGGTCGGTGGCCTCAAACGTGTCGTGGGGTCTCATGCCATACGCTTTGATGGCTGACAGGAAGTTGCTCAGGTTCTCCAGCTGAAAACAAAGACAGTACAGTTATAGAAGTCGAGAGAAAAAAAAGGATGTCTAAAGCGGTTTTCAGCTGCTTTTCAGTCGATGTTTAAAACCAAAACACCAATATTTTTTTAGTATAGTAGTTAGTTCTATGAGGAAAAAAGCCATATAGACATTCAACATCTCAGTCTTAAAACAGCGTTAATGGAAAGGATAATAATACAGAAACAGAAAGACAGAAGAATGATAAAGCCTTTCTTATGGTCTCTCAAAGTCATTATTAACTTATCTGTTTCTGTTGGTAAGCTCAAGTATTCTTTAGTTCAACAGTCCTTGGGTAGACTGATAGAAGCGAGGCTAATAACAGAGTTTCCATGTCTGCTTCTTTAAAGTTATTTTGGGTTTCTATTTTGGAAAGTCACTTTTATGTGGTTGTAGTGTTGTGGACTTGTTCCTGAGTGGCACCTTTACTTCACTGACACTTTTTTTGATGGTTGAACTTTAATATTTGGCTTGTATCTCGGGCTATGATCGCCAACCAGGCTCATCAGATGGATTCTCATGATGTTTATGACTTTCACTAAATCTGGAGAATCCATCTGGAGTGACCCCTGCCGTACGGTAAGAGACAGTCAAGGTTAGTCACACCAAATACAGCACTGCAGTGGACCAATCACAACGCACAATTGTGGTTTGAGAAGAAGTGTCAAGCTCATGTTTGAACCAAGACAAACACAATGCAGAAGTTGCACTTTTATGGATAAAACGCACTAAAACAAGTGATAAGAAACCATGAGCATAACGGCTGATTTGTGTCACATGAAGCCATTTTAAACAACACTGGCGATGTGAGATTACATTTCTCAAACTACTATAATCTTAGGCTGGAAATGCTACAAACTCAATCACTTGACGATTGGACAGATGCTCCTCCAACTTTTAATTGGTGTTATTTATGTAATTTGTCTGCTTTTCTTACTAGTAACATGTAAAGACATTTGGTGTCATTAGAGTCTTAATATGCACAAGATCAGAAATCTCGTGTTGAAAGTTCGCTAGCAGTTTTATATACAAATTGTTTCTACAATTAAATACTAAAAGGTTTGTAAACTGAACAATAAGTTAAACATGCTCTTATCTTTGCTTAATGTGGTTGGTAGGTTTTATCGGCTGACACTCTCTGGATCTTTCATAACTTGGGTTTTTTAGAGCTAATGCTAACGGCTTTAGAAAAACAAGCAAAGGGGCGCTCCGGACTAGCTAAGATGCTAAGTGTTTCGATATAGCATTAGAGTCGAACTGCGCGTAATTTGATGTAGTTTGACAGAAAGATGTTTGTGTTTTTCTCTGACTGTATTTAACCAAAAACAACTCTCGTCTACTTGTGTTTTTTCATTCACTGCTTTCATTATCAATCTAGATTAATAATGTGTACAACTCAATTCATAATAATACATAAGAGCACTTGTTTTGAGCTTTTTTTTCAAAGACTTGTTGCTCTTTGAAATCTGGCAACAACATACACCTACTAACCTTACATTCTGATCAAGATAGAAACACCCAATCAAACATCACTTTCATGTAAAAGACAAGGTGTTTTTTTCCCCCAAGGACACAACATATCTTTATCTGAACTACCTTTGCTCGGGTTTCTATTCTTGTCACTTTAAAAACAAACAACTTCAACTTTGGCTCGCACACGATATGACCTCTTCACATCCGGCCGTTTCTAAGTTTCTAAGAGCTCTTTTTGTTGCCTGACTGAACTGGTCTGAAAGCAAGGTGTGAATGAAAGGTGCATTTGAAGAACTCCGCAGACATAACAGCAGCTCACAGGAAGTCTGTCAGAACGAGAGTAGAGGAGGAGGAGGAGGAGGACCGGAGGACAATGTCACGCTTGTGTTGTGACCACACCCACGCCAGGAGACGCTTCACGGGCACACAGCCAGGTCGTACGTGCCGGGGCGGATATGTACACTGTTATTATTACATGAGGTTGTATTGTGAAATGTGAGAGCAACAACATTCCAGTACGTGACTGATGTTCCTTTCAGCAAGACAGACACAAAAATGATGTAAACAAGACAAAATTGGAATGTTCTAGAGTGGCTTTTGTGGTGGTAGGGCATCCCCAGTGCTTTAAAGTGCCTCTGACAGGTCGAGCTAATCATTTCACTAAAACAAAGTTAAGATCATTATATATAAGATTTTACGAAACATTTTGCAAAGTTCATCCTAGTTTAGCCATTTTTCAGATTACAAATGTTCTTCCTGTTCATAGATGTTGACATCACGCTAGGGAGTTACTTAGCGACCATGTAATAAAATGAACTCTTCTAATGTAACAGGTTTTCACTTTTGAGACATAAAAATAAACAATCTTATTTGTCAAATTTATGTTTATAGGGTCAATAAACTGCTCTACTTTCTGTTATTTTCAACATATTTTCAAACTTTTCTTCACAAACTTGTCCTTGATTCATGTAAAACTATCATTTAGATTTACATCTAGTGTTAATCTACTAAATTACATTAAAATGGGAAATTTGTAGAAACCTGTCATACGCACGTGGGCCGGGATGCACTGGTTCTCAGTTCCACCACTTCTCTTAGTGTTTGGCACTTAAAGCACTGGGGATTACCAAATCCATATTATTTCCCAATAAAAAAAAATAAGGGCTAAATAATCCACTTATTGTATATACTGTATATTCCATTGTTAATATATTGACTTGCTTTAAGCAAAGGTCTGAAGTCCAGAGTCAGACTTGAGTCACTATTTTGATTATCTGAGATAAATGGACTAAGTCCTGGGACTCGACTTGGACTTAAAGGTCAGTGACTGAGACTTGGACTTGAAGCCCAGTAATATGAGACGACTTGATGCTGCTCCTCAAAAAAAAAAAACAAAAAAAAAACCTCATCATCATTTATTCTGTGGAACAACTAGAATCCGTCCCTCCTAAATTCTTTTTTTATACCAGAACTTTATATTTTAAAAGATCATTTATAAAAATCAATTAGGTTACAAAAATATTTCATGTAAAGACTTGTGGAGCACAGACTTGGAACTCGACTTGGACTTGTCCTTCTTTAACTTGAGACTTAACACGTCCTTGAAGCCAAAGCCTGAGACTTAACAAAACAATGACTTGGTCTCACCTCTGTTTTAAAGAGTGTTTACCAAATGGGAGTCAGAACATATCTCTTGTTTAGGGCCACCAAATATCTACAGCGATTGTTAGTTCTAGGTAAATGGTTGAGGTTAATATCTATAAGAACATTACATATTCCAAATTCAGAACATTAGACACTTCATTTCATGTCTATTTAAGTTTGCTTGAACTAAAACTGGGGTAGGGCTGGAATGAATCCCTCCACAGAAGCTCTAGTTCCAAAAAGGAGTGCCATCATAACAGTTAAAAGTTAAGTTAAAAAAAAAAATAATACAAGCTTTGGATAGCACAGTGTATCCTGTCAAAATCTCATCACGTCTCATTCTCCCACTGTCACGTCTTTGTATTGTGGGAATTGTGTCTCGTCCCAGCCTATTGTTTATGTAGCGGTTAACCACAATCTGTGGTCATCATCATTGTTGATCATGTCACAGTTAGTTTGTATGTGAAGTGGGAGTCTCTCAGACATCTTCCAGATCATACAGCAAGTAGGATTCATCTGTTCAGTCAATCTTCCAGGGATTTTTTTGTAAGAGGTGAAAAAGTATCTAGTATCTTAGCAAAGTCTAAAAGGGGTATGAGGTCGTCTGGGGGAACTGGAATGATTTTCAGATTAAAAAACAACATACGTATATAAAGATTATGAGGAGTATTTGAAAATGTACATCTCAGGAATGATTTGGAGCATTTGGAATTCAATATAATCAAAACAAGAGACCATAATTGTACAGTATAAAGTACTACTTTAGTGAACTGGCTTTTATGCCTAAAATCCAAGTTTGGGGGTTCTTGGAGTGAGAGAAAATTTTTAGGGCGAACTCTAGACATAAAAAGTTGGGAAGTGGTAGAAAACGGACTGCCTTTTTGATCCCAACTTTCACAATTGGGTTTACTACTTTAAGAATGCTTTATCTTGTCTGATCTCAGAGCTAAGTAGGGTTGGGTATAGTTAGTATTTAGATGAAAGGGAGACAGATTAAAAATTGGAACTACAGTAACTAGAATTTTACCTAAATTCCTGTATTTTGATGTATATACTGAATTCTTACAAGGTATTATTACATCCTGCCCTGCGACCTCACCTGATGCCAGTTGAGAACCGACTGGTTGATTTTCTTCACAGAGTTTGGCTGCAGTTTATTGATGAGTCTGCGAGGAAAGACAAAGTAAACCGTTTAAATACTCTCCACCTGTTGTTCCTTCCTTCCTCCACAAACACAAATAAATGAGCTCATAGTTTTGTCTCACGTGCAAAGGATCACTCCACTCTTCAGGCCCTTCTGGAAGTCCGGCTCGATTTTACAGCCCGTCACCCCTTCGATCCATTGCCTCAGCTCCTCTTCCACCTGAGGGTCGTACTTCTGCGCGATCTGCACCGAAGAGAAAGGGGGAGGGAGGGAGAGAGGTCAGAGGTGAAAGGTTACGAGGGAGGTGGTGCTGCTGACACAGACCAGACTGTTTTTATGAGCTGTTTGTTTTAGTCAAATAGAGCGACAAGTGATTAGAGCTGCGGAGTGAAGAGAGGATAATAAAAGACAGTGTAGTGTGTGGTCTACAGATGGAACTGCGTCAAAGATAAACAAACTTAGCTTGCTCCAGACATGCTAAAAAAGAAATGTACACAGTTGTAATGAGCACAATGTGAAGCAGAAGATCTCAAAATTTGAAACCAAGAATTAGTAACGACTAAGTAAATAGGCAGGGTTTCTGCAGGGATTGAGAGGTCTTAAGACTTTTGAACACCTTTCACAAGACAAAAATTAAGGATAGAAAAGAGTTCAAAAACTTCAAAATAGGGCTGTAGTCGACCAAAGAAATTCTTGGTTGACTAAAGGTATGTCCCATCAACCGATTAATCGACTTAAAAGTTGGCGTGGCTAAAGATTTGAAATTAAAAAGTATGTTTATTCTATTTATCTGACCCAAACATAAAACTAAAAATCCATTCATGCAAAAACAACAATTTATACACAAAACTTGGTGTAAAACAGCAGATTACACCAGTTCTAAATCCTTACAAAATCACATTTTTTTCTTCCTGTTCAAGATAAAACATTATACTTTATCTAAAAGAATCAGTCGTCTAATTCAAATTTTGGTCGACTAAGATGCCATCGAGCGATTAATCAACTAATCGACTAAAGGACTTCAGCTCTACTTCAAAAATCATTTTAAGTATGCAGGGATGGAATGAAAAGGCTTAAAAAGGCCTTGTGCTAAAATACACAAGCAGCTGCATACCTACACACACACTATAGTTAGAGCTGTGCAATATATCGAATTTTAGATAATATCGTGAATGTTGTTTTTAAGATATCCAAAAATTGAATATCGAGTATTTCGACATGCCACAAAAGGGCAGATTTACAATTAAAGTTAAATAAATTATGCTATCAACTTTCTAATAGACAGAATTTTTCCATTCATTCAAAGCTTCATAAAACTGCAAAATTATTATACTGTATACTGGGAGATTCCCATTATATAATAATTATATAAATAATTTGACAAATATTTGATTGATATTTAAACAAACTGGCAAAAAATTACCAACTTAATATAGAAAACAAGAGAATACTGTATGTGCCTGCAATGAGGAGTATTTTATGTTTTGAGTAGATTTTTATTGGTTTGTACTAGATAAATGAACAAGCATAAACATCTTGTTTTACTTAAAATAAGAAAAATACACACTAACTTGAAAAACTCAAATTTTTGGGCAACATTTTTGTTCAATTGTCAATTTTTTTTTTATTTCAGAAAGTCAAAACACTGAAGTCAGTGAAGTTTTAAACTCATTGGAATATTTAAGGTTGTCGTTTTTATAGCGTCACACATTTGAAGACAGGTTTTAACACATTTATGTTGGACTAACAAAATATCGCCTGAATATCGTTATCGAGGTAGACCAAAACATTATCAAGATATTCATTTTTGTCAGTATGGCCTAGCTCTAACTATAGTTGTATAATACATTATATACACATAATACATAATATTAGCCACTAATATGTCTTAAGTTCTGAGCACCAACAACAGTGGCTTTGTTTTAAATTTAGATGTAATTTATTATGGTTTTATTTGTGTCTTAATGTAAAAAATATATATATATATATATTATATATATATATATATATATATATATATATATATATATATATATATATATAATATATATATATATATATATATATATATATATATATATATATATATATATATATATTATAGAAAAACTAACAAATCTGAAAAAATCAAGGCTGCAAAATTGAAAACTGAATAGAATAACAAAATAGGACACAGTTTATACAAAAGCCGAGCATTCCATCTATTCTATCACCCAAATAACAGTAGCAGAAGCACACCGATTGTGCTATATTATTGAGAATATGTTGAGAACGCTTTACAGACAAAGCTACAGTAGTGTGACGAGAAATCTGAGAAATGATTTCATTTAAAAAATAAAGTGCACATATTAATGGAGAACAACAACTATCACTCAGCTTAAAAACGACAACAGCAAAGGTGGGCTTAAGGAAATATTGTGCCAAATACAGAAAAGACGACACGGAGATGAATAAAGTGATCCAACGGTACAGGTGCTAACAGTGCTAACAGTAGCTGTGGGCTATGCTAATGTGATGCTAATGGCATTTTAACATCTACAGATCACTATGTCTATAACGCCACATCAACTACATCTATTAAGACTTAGCTGTGACAAACTTGAAATAGCTGCGCACAAAATAAACCTAAATTGCAATTGTCTTAAAAGAGCGAGAAAGCTGCATTTCCCAATGAATTTTAAACATCTTTCTCATGAACTTTCCTTACAGCAAACATGACCAATTGTATCTATGGTGCTCCTTTTGCTTTTGACCAAAACATGAAATCATTCCCAGTAAATTACCAATCTAATCTCCCCAAAACAATCCTTGACAGACTTAATTTGACCTTTATCGTCCATACGCTCTTTATCACCAATGACTTCACAGATTTACAGTGTGCTACCACTTCTGCTGCTCGAGTTTTTTATCGCTGCATTTTCCAGGGTCACTTTTGAATGCTCTCACACTCCAAACAAGTCCACAGAGAGCTAGTGTCTCCTCTTAAATAAAACTAACTGAGACACGGCTTGGACGCGGGTACGGAGTCAAGGGTATCCTGTTTCCCCCAAGCTTTTTTAAAAACGGGAGGGGGCGCAATAAGCAATGGTATTGTCAAAGTGCCGAGGTGTGATGGAGGGTTGACATAAGTGTGAGGGTCTGGGCGATGAATGGGGCTTTTAGAATGAGAACTGGGTGTTTGTTTGGGTAATGACAGATAGGGAGGAGGGAGGATAGTAGAATGCACTTGTAAGTTGAGATCTTACTTTCTTACTTGTACTGTAATAGAATAAGGGTTGATTTTATGAAAAACGCCTGAAAGCAGAAGTGTGCAAAGACTGATTTGCTTTGGGGTTGATTTAATCTGTAGAAAACCTGTTAAGCCTGTAATTCAAACTGCTCAAAACGTACAAGCTGTAATGTGAAATCTGTAAAAGTCAGTTTTGCCACAGCGCAGACCCAGAGGAGGCAATCTATCAAATTTTAGACAATATTGTAAATGCGGTTTTGAAAATTTGTAAAATGGAATAGAGCACCGTTTCACAATCTTCTTTGAGTCAATTTTTGGTTGAAATTTTTCTGTGGAACACCATAACTTATTTTTAAAAGATATTGTCCACTAGACTTATTCTTTAAAATCTAAAATAACGATTCTTTTGCTTTCATTCTTGACGGAAACTCCTCCAAAATGTGAAAATATTGAATTAAATCCATGACTTGGATCTCACAGATTGAGACACTGAAAACCATAAGGACAGCAGGGGCGTAGCACCAAATTCTGGCCCAGGTACAAACTTTGTTGATGGGCCCCTAATACATAAACATGTACTTCATTTTATTTATTTATTTACTAATCAAGCATTTCATTTAGTTTGGTTACATACATCATTTGCCAAATAGTTAGGGGAACAGCTTATTAAAGTTGCGACAGTCCAGTGAATAGGTGGGTTTCACATTCTAGAATTCTTGGCAGTTACAAGCCAGGTGGAGGCACTTTTTCCATTTGTAACATTGGACTTTGCTATATGCCAATTTAAAAAGTGGCTATTTCTGGGATGACTAGACCTATTTCTTGTTTGTGCTACAAAAATAAACTGCATTTAAACAATATTCATTTTAGCTGCCCTCCACCTCATTGAAATAACATTGGCCTGTAGAATGTTGTGATGTCATCTGAAACCCACCTATTGGATTTTTTTATTTTGCCAAACTTGAGCAATATAACACTAAAGCTTAAAAGCTAATCTCAGCTTGGTTTTAATGATTAAATAAAGGTCAATAATTAAATAAATAAATAATAAGCCTAAGCTAATATTTCCAGTGTCATTTTTGAGTTACTGCTATGCCTGGGTCATCTCTAGTTAGCTGGATTTATTTTATTCACTTGTGTTTTTTAATCTTCATTAAGTTATTTCTTATTTCATTCCACTACTGTGGAAATGGTGTATTCCTACTCATGCTCTGATTCAGCCAAGTCTTTCTTTCAATCTTTCCAAGTATGAAAGCAGTGCTATAAAGCATTTGTTTGCCATTTTTAAACAGGAAAAGCCCATTAAAAATCCTATATGCCTCTTAAGTGTACATTATACTCTTAATAATAAATTATTTACAAAACATTACCTCAGATACAGCGCTATACAATGATCAATTTATATTCCCAATCAATACCAACCCAAGTTTAGCTTTCATACAATACTTTCTCTGACCACATTGCAGCTAGCATATTTCCTACTGAAAGTTCAGCTCCGCTCTCTTAACTTCTAAAAGTGCACGGCGGTTTCCTCGAACACGCTCACTCCGACTTCAAACCTCTCTCCAAAACCTCAAATGACCACGTCCAAAGTAAAGATAAGGCATCACTCTAGCTCTTCGCCGCATCCAACCCAACAATCCTCCTTCAGCCCGGAGCCACGGAAAAGCCACCAAGCCTATTATAAACACAGCATTTAAACCCACAACTGCAGTCTTCTAATTACGCCGTGCTCATATTAAAACCGTCCCGGCGTTCTCTAAGCGGAATCCTGCACATGTCATTATGAAAAGACAAAGGGAATGTTTGGAATTTCCCCCCTCGGAGAGCCTGAAGGAAACGGACTCGGAGTTGGGCAGGAAAAGAGCTTGTAAATAACAGCAGCTACTTGGACAATGTGAACCCAGCTGGAGGTTTTCCGTTGTTAAAATGAACTTACAGGCCAGACAGGGGTTTATGGAGCGCCAATGACTGCCAGATTTGGAAAAAATGTAAAAGGTGGAGTAACGGATTTTCACACTGCAAACACGATATAACTTCCTCTCCTAAATCCTTCGACGTATTATCAACATGTATTCATTTTCGGCTGCAATTAAGGCTTAAAAACACTTCTTACAAACAGCAAAGTGAAACTGGAATGGACCACTCAAGCACAGCCAATCAGAGTGCAGCGTTTGGCTCTAGATTCAACCTAAAATTCTAGATTATTCAGTTCAGACGGTATTCTGTGGTCCATTTTTTTCCACAAAGTGCTGCATTTATCATATACTTTTTAGTGGAAAGCACAAATTTATAACTAAAAAAGTTAGTTACCGCAACTTTAAGTGAAACATGTCTAACTTTGTTGTAATAGACGCAGTGGCTTGCTTGATTCTGGAGAAGTTGTGGCTTTGTTTGGAATATTTGATACAGGTGAAAAAAATAAGCTGTAATCAGTTTCAAGACTTGTGTAATTGAGTAATCATGAATAAAATTTATTAATGCTTTCAATAAGAAGTTTTGGGCTTCCTTTGGTGGAAAAGTTTCTCACTGACACTTATCACACTTAACACTTATCATCAACAAACATTTGTAAAGTACATTCTCCCTAGCGACTAAATTTCATTGTATCCATTCATTCACTTTATTTAATGTGCTAGAGAATGAACATTCACTGCAGGACAACAGCTCTAACATCCCAATTGCACACTATGTATGTGCAATTGTATTAAAAGTGTCGCTTTGATTTGGACACACCAGTGCAATATTCATGCTGGCTTTATGAGAGTCTAGAATAGATCCAGTCAATTTACCTAAAAAAAAAAAATAAAAAAAAAATTAAAGCGAGATTACATTTTTTGATTTTGGGCTATATTTGGAGGCCATATTTAAATCTGGACAAATGATGGCAGGTCGAACCGAAGTCACTGGTGTAACATACTTTCAATATTGCAGGCACATTTTTGCAAAACTTTCTAATCTACTAATTTGACTATTTATTGCAATACATTTTAGGACAACAAACAGGGATACATGCTCTAAAGCAAAGTCACTAGAAAAAAATGAGAAAAAATATTAATATCGAATGCCAATTAAGGTCTAAAACGGTCCGGCGGCCGCATCTAGCCCCCAGGCCACAGTTTTCCCAGGTCTGATGTAGACTACAATCTCTAGTCTTTTTCCCATTGTTTTTGGAGCTAATAAAATCATCTGCTTCATCAAAAAGTTCCAGCTGTCACTCATTCAAAGCAGGACAGACGCTGGCCAATAAGAGATGTAAATGGAAAAAAACTGTCTATTTGAAGAAACAAACATCAAAGTCCACGAATCGATTTTAATCTCGATACTGTCCAGCCCTTGTCTTTATTAGAGTCTGGAAGGTTGAATTGATTATCTCACCTAAAAAGGGCTCATGAAAATAAGTGTATATTTTTATCAGTGTAGAAAAGGCTAACTTTTGTTTACTTTACTGTACATAATCTAAAAAGAAAAGTAATAGAAAACCAAATAAACAATAAGCGCAGGGTCAAACTGAGACAGATGCGTGGGCTTGAATAGAAGGGCACATCCGGAGAAATAAAGGTGTGAAATAAAGGTGAGATCTGAAAAAATGGCAGAGGTGTCCTGCTCTCAAACTTTGTTAACGTGTCAAGACCCCAAGTCTGCAGATCAGTGAATATTAGCACTCAACCAATCACGTTTATGTCAAAGAGCAGGATCTGTGAATGAGAACAACTGAGCTACTGCTGCAACTTCTCACTGATGGACTTTGGAGTTACTCACAGTTGAACTCATTAACCTTTCACTTAAATAAGGGTGACCACCAGAGACATACCTATTTGAGTTTCATGTCCCAGAAAATGTATTCAAATCAACACTTATTTTATCTGATTTAACATGTCCCAGTTATAGACCACCTTGATACGCAGCACTGGTAATTATGAAGATACTGTATATTGTTTCTTTGGTCAAAATTAAGAAAAACACTGACAGGTTTTTTGCTTTTAAACTTATTCACAAATCGACCAAATGCTTACAGCTTTTTCACTGGGCTATGTATTATTTAAAACCTTAAAAAAGCACTAAACTTGTTTTTGTTTTTTACAATGAAATAACCTAATTTCCTCCTACCACAGATATCTTGTGAAAGAATATTTGGGTGGAAATGAATCCAGGATGTCCTGATTATGGCTAATGTCTCGTTTGTTCACTAAACTCCACTAAGTTTGTCTGTTGTAGTTGTTGTTAGCATTGTGGCTAACTGCTGTTAGCATACCAGCACGTCTCGCTCCCAGCTGTGAAAAAAGCTTAAAACACAATGTGCTGAACTCAGAATACATTAGGTAAGTGAGCAAACATGTAACTGATGTAGAAAGTCTAAAATGAATTTTATTTTTGTTTTAATACAAAAAGTAGCTTATCTAAAAATGTGTGATTGTTCCAGCTGTATCTTTTATCACAACTAAATATTGGACTCTAGTTTAAGTGTTACTTATTACAAAAACGTTGTTTTAATGGAATGAGGAAGCGGTGGTAGATTTTTTTAAGGTTTGTCATTTCCTATTACAAATAAAAACTGAAACAGTTTCACAGATGAGAATGTGTAGGCTGTTGAAAAAGCCCCCAACACAGAGATATGTGACTTACTATAACTTGTAACTGGAAAAGTCCAGAAGAAATGACTGTTTAGTTTCAGTATAAATATGTTTTGGAGAGGGATTGGTTAAATTTAAATCTAGTGCCATCTAGAACAATAAACTATTAGTTTAGTCAGCCTCCAAAATGCACAAAAAGACTGCTTTATTTAAAAACAGTGGCATTGTTTAATTGAATTAAATAACTTGAAATTTGCTTTGCAGCTACATAGAGACATTGTCAAAGCAACTATGTTGGAGAAATTAGTTCAGTGTGACGTCTAAATCTAATTATAAAGGCATTTTCCAAAAACAAGCAGTATAAGGTCAGCATAAGCTTAAGGTACACTTTATGACCCCGTCCTTCATCTCCTCAGAATCATTGACCAACATGTGACCATACCAGCTTGTCAAAGCCTGATCCCTTCAGATGTCAGGAGCTAAGCAGGCTGGGCCTGAGCAGCACCTGGATGGGAGATTGGAAGAATCTCAGGTACCACAGTGGGACGACTGAAGGAGAAATAGTCATTGTCTCCTTAGGAAAAACACTGAGTGTGATTGGTTGGTGGTGGTCAGAGGGGCCAGTGGTGCAAAATGGCAGCCTTGCTTCTGTCCGTCTGCCCCAGGGCAGCTGTGGCTGTAATAGAAGCTTACCACCACTGTGAAGAGTGAATGCATTGATATGAAGTGTCTTTGGATGTCTCGAAAGCACTGTCTAAAGATAATGCATCATTAATAACAACATAGTTTAACTGTTCTAAAGTTGTGAAAAACACTTCTAAACTCATCATAATGAATAATTAGGAGGTTAAAACAGGTCTGCACCTGATCGTTTACATGTAAAAAAAAAGGCCAAGTTTTCATCATGAAATTAAAAAAAAGCAATGTATCCAAGGCTTTTTAGTGGTTGCGTTTACAGCTTTAACTTAGTCTGAAATAAATAAGTTGTGCTTAAACTTCACATTTTGTGTTCCATTACCACATACTAACATTTTAATGTATTTCAGTACCAAAGAAAATACTCTATTCTCAATACTGTTTTCAATACCACAATGGATCAGTGTTTTGCAATATACTGACAATAACACTAAATGATTTCTTTCTTCATTAAACATTGTGGTACTTATATACTAGTACTTATATACTAGCATAAGAATAGTACACTAGTTCTTAACTTTGTAGAATTTTCCACAAATCTACGACACAAAAAGCTGATGTGATCATTCCTGTGTGAATCCTCAGATGCCTTTGTAATCCCTGGAGATGTGACGTCAGCCCAGGAAATACCACAGTCCATCCCACCCCCCTGAACCTGAACCATGCCCGGACCCTCTGCTGTGGGCGGAGACTCCAGCAGCAGCTCTGCCTTACATGGACACTACACAGGAATGCACCAAAATCTGCTGGACAAAGGAAGAAGGTGTGAGTAAAGCTAGTGACGTAGCATTACTGGGGTAAAAATAGCACGATTCAAGAAATACACCGGAATTCTATTAATATGCTACGGTTAATAAACATAGACTTAGAGGTATTTAAAAATGTATAATTAATATTGGATTTTATTGTTCATGATAAGCAAAAACAGAAGATCAAGTATAATGTCCATGACTTCAATGAAAAGGAAACTTCTAAATCTACTAAATGGTCATTTTTGCACTTTTGTGGTTGATTTTATGGTTCATTTATTTTTTAAATTTATTTATTTATTTTTGCAATCCTTGAACTTCTACCAAGAGAGGCTTTGCTAAAAAAAATTTAAATAAAATAACAGATATCTTTTTCTCTCTGTAGCTGAAAACATAACAGTAGCCTGCATAAAAGAACAAACAAACAATAAGCAGCTCCATCCCAAATCCACCTCTCCTTGGTTATGTATTATCAGTTCTAATAGTGCTCCTAAGCTGATTTGTTGTGCTCTGTTACACAGTGGAGTCTGTGTCTATTAATGAATGACAAGCAGTGCTCTAGATGACTACACACCAAATATGTACGAGGCCTCTTCAGAAATGACCTGTGACCTGGTGTAATGCAGACCCTTCCAGGTGGACCTGTTTACAGGGTCACCTGAGGAAGGTCAGCTGGACCTACATGTTGTGATAGCAAGGAAATGAAGAGTGAGACGACCTTTACTTAACCAGGAAAGCCCTGCAGAGATTGGAATCTCCTTCAGGACCAGAGTTCTGGTGAGAAGGCAGAGAGGAGTAGTCTACTGCAGGGGTTCTTAACCTGTTTGACCTCAATGCCAAACATTCATGTGCAAAGTAACCTAGGGCCAATCTTACTTGTGATTGTATTCACTGATTGTGCGGAAGAAGGTGCGCATGACCAATTTTTGGGCCGCGAGCCCCTATGGCCCTAAGAATCACTGGTCTACTGTACACGTTTTAGAAGTAAAAGAAACTGGAGACACAGACACAGTGGAAGAAACGCCACAAAGAAAGGGACCATGCTGCCTAAGATCAACCATTTTTTGTTCCGCAGGATAACTCCATAGCAACATACAGGCGACAGGTAGAGCTTTGAGAGGCGAGCTGTGCATATTATGAATCAAATGACTCAAAAGTTACTAGAGACATTTTTCTCATACCCATCTTTCATGTAGCAAAAATTCCTGTTAATCATGAATGATTCATTATGTCAGGCACTCAGTCACACTGGAGGTGCTCTGAGTAGAGTCGATGCTCCTCCACATTGGAAACCCCCAGAGGAGCTGGATGTGTCTGGGGTGGGGAAGTCTAGTCCTCCCATTGTCAATGACAGTTCAAATCATTCTTATTTCCCAGTCAAATACTCAAAACAGTTATGTTTACTGACACAAAGACTGGATGGTGACTGGAGACTGGATGAACAGTATTTAGGTCGACTTAAATTGTTTATTCTTTTCTCACTTATAAGGGCTGCAGACTTTGTTATAAATGATAATTTTGTAAAGCCCAGAAAATGAATTACAATTATCAGAGTAGAATAAAAAAATATCAACTGCTAAATCCTAATACATTTCTTGCTCCTAGACTAAAGACAATTTATTACAGTTCTTGATTACCATATTTTTTTTAGCAATTTCTTTAGATTATGGGACCAAAAATAGCTCTATTTTACTGCACTACATTCCACATTCAATAGATACTTAGCAAGACGCAGATTCATTCTTTCTATTGTAAACTACTTTGACTAATAAGAAAAGTGACAAGACAACCGCCGGGCTCCTAAACGCACATCCCTGAGCACATTCCAGGCGGTTAAAGGTCTCTCCTCCGCTGTGGCTGGTATTTTAAGTGGATCCGTGTGTGAGCTCGCCTCGGGAGGTGTCTGTCCCGGGGGCTAAGAGCAGCCTAAACAAACAAAAACAGCACCATTTTCTCTTTTCACCAGCACCGCACCGACAATAAGGTCACCGTGGAGGTTATTTGTCAACGTGGTTTTACCTTTCCACACAAAAACGGGGAGGAGTTTCATCCGGGGAAATCAGAAATGTGCCGAAAAACGTCCACAAAACGAACGGACAGTGCTTTTTAGAAGGTTAAGAGGCAACCGAAAGCGATGGGAAGTAGATTTTAAACTTTAGGTGACTTCAATAATGTTCTAGAACTTTTAGGATAACGGACAACGCCCAAGGTTTTGTTTAAACCCGTGGGAAAGTCAACACTCAACCTCCTTTACGCCCAATTTACACAAAAAAAAAGCTAGCATTGCTGGATGGATGTTTACAAAACGTCAACTGCGTCCTCAATTCGAGATGGAGATTACGTAGAAAACGTAACGAATCCATAAAGTACAAATTGAAGAATCCAATCTTCTTTACGCAAAACAATCACCGATTTCGAACGTGTCTCGGACGTAAGTTTACAAAAATCTCAAATATCAGCTTCTTATTTCTAGATGGAGTTTAGACAGATAAATAGTAGCAACTTTTATGATAAAAGTACATATTTTAACTGAGCAAAGCCTCACCTTGTTTTTGACTTCGGCGATAAACCGTAAGCAGGTCCCTTGTTGAATCCGGACATCGTTGCTAGGCTAGGTACAACTTTTTACGCAGCTTTTACGCACGGAAATAAAGTGGTCAAAATGTGCCAAACTTTTCTGTCTGGCTCTTTCTCAATGAACGCCGGGCTAAGTGGCTTCCTTTCTCTTTTTACAGCCGCCAATTACTGCGCTCCCACGGTGTGTGTCGCCCAAAGAACCGACGAGTCAAGATAGTGCAGCGCTAAGGAGGCGGTAAGGAGGAGAAGGACCGACTGAGCGAGGGAAGAGATTTAAGGCTGCTCATGAATATTCAGCAGCTCCGGGTGAGTTTAGTATGCGAAGTGTGGCTCTGCACTTCCTAGTTACCGCCTGCACATGGTTATGTAAGGGGAAAGAGACAACAGACAGCGGTGAAGGGGGATTAGAGCGTGTTGTGACAAGTTGGTAAATGTCTTACTCACTTTTTAAAATGCTCGGTTGTGTTTAAAGGACACATAGGCCTATAACAATTTACTTTTTTTTTTTTACATTAAAATAACTATTGTGTCTTTAAATGTGCTTAGTAATCCACTATGACTTGTGTGAAGGAATATTTACATTTTGTGCATTGTATTAAATAGTTTAGAAAAATAAATAGGTTCATTGACTTCCTGTTCAAGATTCCAAAGCTGATAAGCTCCGCCTCTTCATTGTAAAATTTAGCTGGAAGTGGAACAAACAGCAAATTTGAACTTGCTATTGTTGGAAACTCGCTTTATGACCATTTTTAACCCTTGAATCAAAATTTTCTGCAATATTCACAAGTAAATGCAGGTAAGTGTGCATGGATAGGTGATGGTGAAATCAGAGATTTTCTGAGCACTGGAGCATCAGCCGTAGGATAATACAAGATTACTCAAACAAGCATGAATCAATCCAAATACAACTTTGAGTAAACTAATAATGAGCGTGTCAAGTATTTGCACAGGAGTTCAGACTTTGCCAAGGGCCAACTGTGGCTCCAAGATGATTGATTTGGCCCCATGATGATTTATATTATTACTGATAGTGGCCCCTGAAAAAGCATGCAACAATTTGCGCTAAAAGTCCCAGAATACACTGCTAGGACTAAAGAAGACACATAGGTCAGAGAATGGATATCACACATGGAAAAGGCTTATATTACTGAGATGTGAATATTAAACCTATAATGGACTGGAATACAACAAACTGTGTATAATTTGTCCAGAATTTTCTAGGAATGACAGTATGTATGTACAAGATTATGCAACATAATGTAATGCGATACAATATAAATCTGGACACACAATAAACTTCTTAAATTAACTTTATCAGCCCAGTTGTCATATTTGACTATAACTCAGAAGAACCTACAATATATAAAGTGAATATATCTTCACTTCACTTAATACAATATATTAAGTGAAGTGAACATGACTCAAGTAAAAGCGATGTAGCCTAACAGTTTGAACCAACATCACAGAACATGCAATACTCACACTCCCAGTGTTTGTGCATGCTCCGTTTAGCTCTGTTTGATCACAAACAGGCTCTGTTCACGGGACATCACAGCATTCTACAGTTAGTGAGATCAAAATCAGATGGGAGGCAGCTAAGAAAAATGTTTGAATGCAGTTTCTGGATAATTTCTAGATTTTAAATAGCTAAATATTTTTTTTTAATGCTGGAGTTGTTCATAGTCACATATTGCACTTCATTAAGGCTGGACATATTGAAAAAATGAATATCCCGAATTTTTTGGCATATCTCAGTAACAATAGTTGAACAATATTCTGTCAGTCTAACATGAATGTGTCACAATATGTCATAAAATATATTAAAATTTATTACAGATGAATTTGAAGCTTTGTCAGTTAATCACTGAAATAAATAAATAAACTAGCTAACAGTGCTTGAAATAAGTAGTAAGTATAATGTTTTAGTGCAATAATTTTAGTTTTAAATGAGACTAGAGCAAGAATCTTTTACTTAAATACAAAATCCACCCGCATTTTTTAACTTGAAATTGAAAAGAAAAAGGCCACTGCACTTGAATTAAAAGCAAAAACATTAAAAACAAACTGAAATTTAAATAAATGTCACTTATTTTTAAACTTAATTTACTAACATATTATTTAAGATGGGCATTTTCAGTGTAAATGCAGTTATCTCTTCTCATGCAGTTATTCCCTGTTTGTGTTTTATAAAGCAGTTTGAATTACTTAATGCAGAAATTCTACTATAAATAAAACCTTGTTTATTTATAATTTGCCTTTTTTTGGATACTCAATATTTAATTTTTGAATATTTAAAATAAAATTCACAATATCTAAAATTTGATATATTGCCCATCCATACAGTATAATATTCCTCTATAATATTCTAATGTCACTTTATTCACCATTTATTCTGTAATATTCTTCATTGTGCTCGGCTATAATAGAAATTTTCAGTCTATTATAATTTTTTTTTTTTGCTAAGTCTTTTTAAAACTATTATCTTGTTTGATTGCATGTGTCTATTTCCTTGCTGTTCCTAAACTGTGCGCTGCAGCAGTGTAATTTCTCCATTGTGGGACAAAGAAAGGATTTCTTATCTTATTTACAGCCTGTTGTCCTGAGCTCGGTTTACCTCGCTCTGTGGGAGGAGTTAAAGCCGCACACAGCCTGTCTTTGTTTACCTATAAACTCGTTTTTGAGCAGTCCTATTGTTCTGAATGATACTGCCTGATCTCTGTGAAGAGGCTGATTGGCTTAGGTTAAGCTGTCAAGTGCCACTGTTGCAACCTATTGTATGGAGGGATGTTGTGTCATTGTACAAACAGGCAATTACGAGATTTGACAGAAAACTATATTACCTGTTTCACATTAAAAAAAAAAAAAGAATAAATGTGTCACCACTATTGGTCTGATGTGTTTACTATTTGCATCACATTGAATTTTGTACATTTTCATTGTTTGTGTTTTTCAATAAAAGACATACCCAACTCATATCAAGTCATTAGTTTCAAGCAGTGTTGGGAGTAACTTGTTACAAAAGTAACTAGTTACAGTAATATATTCTACTTTTCAGTAACTAAGTAGTGTAACTCATTACTTACAAAAATGTTGATAATATATTAGTTACAATCTCAGTAACTCAAGTTACGTTCATATAAATTAATTGCTTTTATATTCTGTTGAAAACAACACTTCAGGATCAAAACACCACTAAAATAATGTCTGTTGGGTGACAAAGGTGAATCAAATATTAGGAAATGTGTTGTAACATCACATTTCCATAAATGAATCAGATATCAAGTGTAAATGCAGCAGGATTAGTACTGTTTAGCACAATGTTAACAAACGTGTGATTAGCTCAAAGTAACTCACAGTAGTGTAACTCAGTTACATTTTTGAGACGGTAATATTGTAATACAAATGTATTACATTTTTCTCCTTGTAACTAGTCATATATAATGGATTACAATTTTACAGTAACTTACCCAACACTGGTCTCAAGTCAAGTCTCAAGTCACAAGTCAAGTCTATTGGGATCCTAAGCCAAGGAAGTCATGAAAAGTGTGACTTGAGTCAATTCAATTTATGTCAAGTCAGTTTCCCAACTCTGGTAAATAGAGATCACCCTACTTCAAGCAAAAGAGGACTAAGACTTAGATGTGAGTTCAAGGACTGGACATTGCTAATTGCCAAATTTGCATCATGCTATTTTTGGCTCAGTCCTTGAACTCACTTAATTTACTTTCACAAATGCCACTTGTTTATATTACAAAAAATATATTTATTTCATATTTATTTTCCATTCTTAATTTGTGTACATGTTGTCAGTAGAGTAAGTGCTAAAAGTTTATAATCATGAAACAAAACAATAATTACGCATTCAACCCAACGCGGAAGTAAACAGACCATAACCTCCCCTGGCCCCGCCCACTCGTCACTGCTTCTCTTCGTTCATCGATCTCAAACTCCACCTTCTCTCTCTTCCCCTTCTCCCGATTCATATCAAAAAGTCCTTATATGGAAGGAAACGTCCTAAACTCCAGCCCGGGGGGAGTTTTCCAGAGCTCCAGCAGCTATCGCGGTCCCACCCCGCATTCCAGCCGGGCACAAGGGCACACACGCCGGGCGGCCTGATTTCTTTTGACTCACCACCAGTAGAAAGTTTGGAGGAGGAACTGAGGATGAAGTCAGTTTTTTAGAGCTACTGGGCTGACGTAATGGCGAGGATATGCAGCCGTGTGTAGAAAAGCATGAGTGTGCGTAAAAGTAGATGTTTGGATTTCACTCCGGTAAGGCTGACGTGGCTTTTTGTTTTTGTTAAGGTTTTGTTGAGGTGATAATAAGAAAATGGGAAGCGGAGGATAAAATATAGTCTGTAAAAACACATTGAATCTGAGAGCAAAGAACCTGTCATCCAAGATTTTTTGGCTACATTCACCAACTTGACTGTACTTAAGGTTTATATTACATGGATTTGAGAGTAAATAAATATACTTTCTGTGTCGCTACATTTTAAAAAATTACTATAGAAAGTACTTTTCGATAGGTTTAAAATAATCACGGTGAAATCCTGCCTAAATATTATAGCTTAAAAAGTTTTAACTAAAAGATTAATTAAAAATGACTACGTCCTTTTGAACATTTATAGCAACTTTATTCAGCTACTTATATTTCACTGTATGTGACGCTTTCACAGTTTTCAAAATCTGTGTAAAATACTTTTACTTTTTCTCCTCCAGTCTGTTGTGATACGCTCTTAATGTAGCCACAGCTGCCATGGGGCAGACGGACGGGAGAGACACTGCCATTTTGCGGGATTGGTCCGACCACCACCCACTCACTTAATCAGATCCACACAAGGCAATGTGGGTCAAGTGTCTTGCTTAAGGACACAATAACGAATTTCTCCTCCAGTCGTCCCATGTGGCTCCTGAGGTTTCAGCAGTCTCCCATCCAAATACTACCCAGGCCTAGCCTGCTTAGCTCCTGAGATCTGACAGGACCAGACATTGATAAGCTGGTATGGCCGCAATACATTTAATTTTATTTAGTCAATTTTTACCCCTGTATCTGAACTTTTACTCCTCCACTGTCTGAACAGGGGCCTCAAACTCGCGGTGATATTTCAGAGATGATTTCATGCAACCTCCAGGATGATTTCTGATTTTTATTGGTAAAGGTCTGCTAAAATACTTATTTGGTTCAAATTGTTATGTGCAGTTTATTGACGGGTCACTATCCCTAGTGTCTATAAAACCTGCACAACATGCACAGAAAACAACAAATTACATGTTGTTTGTCCAAAATTTTACGAGGGAAGACAGTCTGAACCTAGTTATGCACTTTCATTTCCTAATTTTTAATTACATGGGACTAAATATATAAAAGATTAAATGTGGTCATTCATATTCATACATTAGGCTTCATCGAGTCTAATGACTTTTTTATATAGAATAAAAACATAGTGAGACCTATATATTGAAATGTGACCAACGAACAACTCTTGTTGATTTATGTTAACATTTTTAACATTTTAACATTATCTGTCAGCAATATTCAGTTTATTTAGCCTATCATCAAATCTTGAAATAAGGTAGAGCAATCAACTTAAAAAGCACATATCATATTCTATCCAGGCAACAATCTAAGACAAGAGAATTAAGGAGAGCTATGTGTTTTTTCTATGTGCATTTCATTTGACAAAAATACATTAAAAGCCAGGCTGAACGTTAGCATTGCTTCAAGACTCAAACAGCAATTTTTATAGCTAAACACTTGGGTTTTCCCTGGTGATGTATTTACCTTGTATTTAAAGGTTTTGAGCAAGCGGAAAATTATTATCTAATTGTAAGTTGTTAAATTAGATTAAAAATATAATATTTTAGTGCATTTCAGCCTATTCTCCATAGAAACTGTGTTTTCAAACCAGAGCTATCTTAGCTGCAGCATAAAAAGGGCCTATTAGAAAAAAAAAACCCCACAAGAACCTAAGTGACACATATGGACATTAAATCTCTGAACTGTGACTAGTGTTGAAGTGATTGTAACACAGACTGCAGTAGCATGAGTATGTCTGTACTCTGACGTGTTGTGGTTGTTCTAAGTGTGCCGTGAGTGAGTGAATGAATGGGCGGTGCAGGTGAGGCAGTGTACAGCAGCAGGTTGTAAAGCTCCAGGTGTGCTCATGACTCACTGTCTGCAGGCGGAGGAGACGTCAGCCAGAGCAGGACAGGAGTCAACCATATGACCTCAGAGCACGGCAACTTCACTGATTGGCCATCCATCTTCTTCTGCTTCTCTGGGGTCAGATCGTGAGGGCTGAAGACTGAGCAGGAACCTCCAGACCAGAGTTCCTCCCACGCTAATGACTATAGGTGAGAGTAGAACGTAGATTTACCAAAGCTCATGACCGTAGGTGAGAGTAGAACGTAGATTTACCAAAGCTCGTGAAAATAGGTGAGAACAGAACATAGATTTACCAAAGTTCATGACTATAGGTGAGAGCTGAACATAGATTTACCAAAGCTCATGACCGTAGGTGAGAGCAGAACGTAGATTTACCAAAGCTCATGAGCGTAGGTGAGAGCAGAACATAGATTTACCAAAGCTCATGACTATAGGTGAGAGCAGAACATAGATTTACCAAAGCTCATGAGCGTAGGTGAGAGCAGAACATATATTTACCAAAGCTTGTGACCATAGGTGAGAGTAGAACGTAGATTTACCTAAGCTCATGACCGTAGGTGAGAGCAGAACATAGATTTACCAAAGCTCGTGACCGTAGGTGAGAGCAGAACATAATTTACCAAAGCTCATGACTATAGGTGAGAGTAAAACGTAGATTTACCAAAGCTCATGAGCGTAGGTGAGAGCAGAACGTAGATTAGATTTACCAAAGCTCATGACCGTAGGTAAGAGCAGAGCGTAGATTTACCAAAGCTCATGACCGTAGGTAAGAGCAGAGCGTAGATTTACCAAAGCTCATGACCGTAGGTAAGAGCAGAGCGTAGATTTACCAAAGCTCATGACCGTAGGTGAGAGCAGAATGTAGATTTACCAAAGTTCATGACAATAGGTGAGAGCAGAATGTAGATTTACCAAAGTTCATGACAATAGGTGAGAGCAGAATGTAGATTTACCAAAGCTTGTGGCCAGAGGTGAGAGCAGAAGGTAGATTTACCAAAGATTGTAGATGTACCAAAGCACGTGACCGTAGGTGAGAGCAGAAAGTAGATTTACCAAAGCTCGTGACAGTCGATAAGAGTAGAACGTAAATTTACCAAAGCTCATGACCATAGGTGAGAGTGGAACATAGATTTACTAGAGCTCATGACCGTAAGTGAAAGGAGAATGTAGATTTACCAAAGCTTGTGACCGTAGGTGAAAGTAGAGATATGGACTTGCCACTTGTGACTTGGACTTGAGTCAGACTTAAGTCACTATTTACAATGTGCAATGACAAGTAAACTGCTCCACTTTTAGCCAAACAGTGGCGGTTTTTGGGGTGGGCGAGGTGGGCAGCCGCCCAGGGCGGCATTTGCCAGGGGGCGGCATTTGCCGAGAAAAAAAAATCAAAAGTCCTTCATCAGCGCCGTAGGACGCATGCAATCTAATGTACAGTTAACAGGTCAAGCTATACCAGGAGAAACAGCACCCTCTACTGGCGGCCGCATCCCTTCACAAACAGTTCTTGATCATGAGCTGTGTCATAACACCGCTGATCCTGCAGAGGGCGCCACGTGCACAGTCTGTTTGGTTTTACTTTTTTTTCACAGCCGCAGATTCTTCAATATTAAGTTGTTAGCGGCAGACTGCTCCGTCTTCTGCAAACTTTATCCGGTTATCACTTTATTAATGCGATGGATCTGTTTAACAGCGAAAATAAAAGGCTGCTGTCTTTATTTTTAACACAAATCCTCCGCCGTGGAAAGGACGAGCTCTGAATCACCGCAGTGTTGGACAACCAAAACTTTCACGGAGTTTTTTTATCAAACAGCGCCGTGTTTCTCCGGGTTAGTTTTGATCGACTGACCTCAGCAAACATGTTTTGTTTTTGTGGTGTAACGGTGCTGCGTGTCTGCAGCATTTTGGACAAAACAACTCAGTCTGTGTGGATTATTTTGGCTTTGTTTATCACCCAAGTCCCTCCTCCAGAGCTGCTGCAGCAGGTATGTAACCGAGGGTCCCGTGGGTTTTAATTTGCGTCATGAGTTAATGCGAATAAATAAACACGAGTTAATGCAAACAAATAAAACTGCGTTTCCAGCTTTCAAAATTTGCTTCAGCCGTTATGCGCATAAAACAAATCCACCTCTAGAGAGCGTATAAACTTTTATGCGCATTAGGGATTCTAAATGTGATATTGGCTGTTTCCACCTCCCAGGACTTATTCGATACTTTATAATGCGCATTAAAAACAAGGGAGTGGAAACGCTAGTAGTCTCTTTAGTCATAGATTTTTCATTTGCATGTGCAACGAGACGGTCAAAACCTTCAGGTTCTCAGTTAAAAAAAAAAGAATAATAAGAGAAAAAAGGATAAAGGTATAATGACTTTTGCCCAACTGTCATAATTATTATTTAGCCTACCTGGCACACTAATTCTCCATTTTAATATCAAGAAGAAGGTTCAGAAGCTGTAATGCTACTGAGTTCAATTTGATTATTAAAAATCACATATTACTGACAGATTGTTACCACTTTTTGACAGATGTGGATATACAATAATTGTAAAAATAATTAAAGCCGCAAGCGGCATTCCAACGGCCTCGGGGCGGGCTAGGGGGTTTGGGGGGCGCCAGAGGAGCTTGTTCGCCCAGGGAGTCATGCAGGCCAGAACCGCCTCTGTAGCCAAATAAAGAATGTTTTTTTAATGGCTAACTATTGTAATAAGTTGTGTAGAACCAAATGCTTGTTCTGTTTTGATAGCATCAGAAGTCAAAAGCCTGAGAATGTGGAAGCAGCAGAGGAGGGAGCAGTCTGTCCACACAGGATTTGTCACACTTGCTCATATTACTGTCATCATGAGCATCACTGCAGAGCGGAGGTTTAACACACAGACACAGGGCTCCCTCTTGTGGCAGAAAAAAATAGAAGAGTGAATATGAAACACAGGCATAACAAATTGTGATGATAGATGATGGTACTGAAAATGACTTTAATGGTTATTGCCAATTTTGAAATAGGTAATTAGCACTACATTTGTTTTGATGTATTATTTGCCTTAGATCCAGAATATACACTTTACTTTCCAGCTCTTAAAGTAAAAATTATTAGAATTATGCTATCATGTTTTCGTTTAGTGGCATGCACAGTAAGTCCAATTGTTTCATAAAGTTATTTGATTGGTATTTATCATAGGTGAGCTTACAAAATTAGCAAAATACAAACAAAATGTGCAGTGATTTAAACAATTTAAAGATGGGTTAGATCATTAATTGTCAAACCTATACCACCAAACAAAAGATTTAGCTCTCCATGTACTGCCTAAATCTAAATCTAACCAGACTCATTTTTTCAGGTCGGGCTTTCATTACAAAGTTACTTAAGAAAGATTAATTAATATGAGTAAAATATACACTAAGATAAGTAAACCCTATTGAAGAGGAATCCAGGTACCACCAGAAGAGGCTCATATGCCACCAGCGGTACACAGACCACAGTTTAAGAAACGATATATTAGGTCATGTTTCTGATGAAAGGAATTGATTTCTATGGAGAGGTGCTGCTAGCAGACACGTTACAGGTCAAACGTTTTTCAAGGTAGTAACAACACAGGATTAAACCATTTTGCACCTAAAAAGTTAAGCTACATGGCACATTTTACCTTTTGTGCAAAATGAATTTATATGAATGAGTTTTAACCTTGGTTGGACAAGTCTTGAATAATTCTTAAATCCTGGGCCTCAAGTCCAAGTTAAGTCCCAAGTTGTCTGACTTAAGTTTCAAGTCATTTCAATTTTTAATATGAATTTAATCTTGTTTAAAGTGCCCATGACAGGTTGAACTACTCATTTAACAAATCAACATATTTAAGGTTTTACTAAACATTTTTCAAATTTCAATCCACTTTGGCCATTTTTTAGCATTAAAATTTACTTCCTGTTCACCAATGATGACATCACGCTAGGTAGTTACCTAGCAACCATTTAATAAATTGGGACAAAACTCTACAAATGTAATTTTTTTTTTTACTTGAGACATAAACTATACTAGAACTTTTTGTTAAATGTGTGTTTACAAAGCCATAAAAATCAGTTTTTTTGTGAGAAAATTGAAAACATCCTTGTCTCCACACTGTGATGTCATCAGTTTAGAACTCTGCTCTACTTCCTGGCATTTTCACATTTTTCTACACAAACTTGTTCTTGATTAACGTAAAACTATAATTTATAATTACAACAGACAAACTAAATGAAATTTTGAAAAACCTTCAAACCTGTCATACGCACTTTAAGTATAAATGTGTCCTAGTTTGTTAATGTCAAATGATACTATTTTTTCAAGTCACACAGCTCCAAGTTCAAGTCTTAAGTCATCAATATGGACTCAACAATTACACACACCACTGTTTTAGTCAAGAGTATTCAGAATTGTCTGGTTTCATCTCCCACTTATCCCTGCCCAGAGTCTGCACCGAGTGTGACTATTTCAAATATGGTGCTGGGTCTAGAATGTTACAAAATAAAATCATGTCTGCTGCTTGTTACAAAGAAATATCAATATGAAGAGGCAGAACTTTAGTCACCTATTTCTATACTATACCATGTTTGATCAAAATGTGATTTACAATGAATACAATAAAATACTTTCTATTTGTCATATACAACAAGATGTCTCTTCTACGTACTGTATACTCCCAACTGTTTCCATATCCAAACTTTCCCAGAATATACATGTCTTTTTACGACACACAAGCCACGTAGTTGAAGAATCAGATCATTTTATTTTCCAAACAATTGAGAGATGTTAAACACTGAACAAATAAAGATGCCCAAGGTACACACTCCGGATTCTTCTCCATCCATCTCTTCCTCTTATTGCCAGCTTGTGTCCTAGTTGTGCAGTTTCCTTTTTAAAGTCCATAGTCTTTAACTGTGCATATACCAGCGGCGCTTCCATTTGGAATCTTGCACACAAAAAGATTTCAGAATTCCCAGCTTTGGAAATAGGAGGACATAACAGGTAGGCAGGCGTGTTCCAAAGCAAAAAAAGAAAAATAAACTAGCTTACCGTTTCACCAAGGCACATTGGTAAGGATGTAAGGAACGACAGCTAAGTGAGGAGGCAGAATTTAGGTGGGAGAAATGATTAGCGATGCCAACAAATGCTACTCGAGTCCAGCAGCTTCCTAAAAGGGTTCGAATAAGGAAGAACTTTACAGAAAAGTTTACATGAGGGAAATGCTGAGTCCAAGAAGTGCGTTAAAAAGGTCGCGACCCTGTACATTCTCCGTCCAAATCCAGACATTTTTGGAAAGGTTTTCAAAAGGCAACTAAGAAACGGGGCAAACTATACAGTAGAGTTCAAATTGAATGTCCAAAATGTGGGTGTAAAGTTTTGTCAAGTTTTTTGTAAAGTGTGCAAAAGAAGAAACTGAAAATGGAGCACAAGTGTCAGGCTTTTTAAATTTGACGAAAAGGAGAATGTAAAAGTGAAATGTAGACCGATCAGTTTTAAAATGAAAAAAAAAAAGAACACTGGAAAGTACATTTTTGATGAAAAGGAGTATTTTTTTACAGAAAATTATTGTGTCAGAAGTGTCAGATTATATAAGTTTGATAAAAAATGAATATTTTTTTTTTATTATATATATTTTAAAAAAAAAGTTACATGTGTCAATGGAGAGGTTTAAATTCTAAACAAAAAGTGTAAAGTAAATAGAATGTTGAAATTTACTATAGTCAGAAGCAGATTCAATTTGTATGAAAATGAGTATGTATGTAAAACGTGAGAATGAAATCTAGACACATGCAAATTATTTTTTTTTTTAAGAAAAGTAATGTGTCATGGTTTGGAGAGTAAAAAAAGATTTGTCAAACTTTATGAAAATGAAATGTATTTTTTTTATCGCACAAAAAAAATATATAGAAAACTAAAATGAATCAATGTGGACAGTGGTCAAATTCAATATTTATGAAAATTATAACTTTTTTTGGTGTGTGTAGTGTTTTTTATATACTGTATATAAAAATGAAGTAGCACTTGTGGACACTTGTCAGTTTCTTCAGTTGTTTTGCCTTATTGTTTTTGTTACGTGTGCTAAAACTAAAGATGAAGCACTTGTGGACAGGCGTCAGATTTGTCAAATTTTACACAAATGAGTGTAAAGATTTTCGTATTAAAAAAACAAACTCAAAACGAAGCCCTTGTGGACAGGTGACCATTCCATGTGCAGCTCTTTTTTTTACATGGTAACACTGTTTCTTGCCTGTCTGTAAGTCAAAGCACCAGTTGTAAAAATCATTAATACTGATAAATCCAAAATCATTGTATTGTTCCATTTGTAGTGCATTTTGGCGTTCACAATGAAATCAAACTACCCTCTCTTCAAATCGAAAACATAATTTGTTTTCTTCGCCGTATTCCTCCCTCCTGATGCAATCACCATGTTGACGTTGGGACTACATTTCTTGGCGGAAGCTTCTTTCCATCTCCGTCCCTCGTGTCCTCATTATTTTCACAGAACAGTAATTATGGCTGTGATTGGCCGTTGATTTTCGCAAACAAACATTAGCAAGAATCGCTTTGAATTTAAAAATCTTGCAACTCAAAAAAAAAAATGTGGAAATTTTTTTGAACATTTTAAAGACAAAGAAAACAGTTGTTCATATAGTGGTAAAAATTAACACAATGACATATTTAATCATCTCAAATTAAAATTTTGTTTTACAGAAATCTCTTTACAATTTTCAATATTTTTCAAATTCTCAATATAGTGCAAGAGTGTGAGAAGAAAAAAATCCACACTTTTTCATAAGCTAGCAAATGAACTAGAAAGAAAAAGCTATTGACTAACAGTTATTGGTGTGAGCCTGTCCACAAGTTCTTCAAATACTACAACCGCAAGTTTTGTAACCATTTTGAATCAGAAAACATTGAAGCGAGATATGGAATGTTTTGCCAGAGAAAGCGCCGTAGTCTTTACAAACTGGAAATCTTCTAGACAACAAAAGAATATGAGCGTTTATGAACAACCTATGAATTAAACTGGTCAAAAATAAATAAATGTACACATAATATGCTTTTTTTTTCATATAATTTATCTATGCCGTGTAAAGCTCGTGTTCAGGTGTGGGACAGGTCGGCTACACCCCGCTCTTTCCTCCCTCTGGTCTGGTTTAACTTCCTCAAAAAAACAACAATGGCAGCAAAGGAGGACGATGGCACCCCAGAGACGTCTTTGGCACAACCTACAAATCAGTTCTACGCTGTATTTATTCAAACCTTTCTTTATTTCATTTGGAATTTTGTCGCTTAAGCTGTAGCTGTGGAAAAAGGTATATCTTTTAGACAGGTTGTGAACAGATATTCTTCTTAAGTGCCATTAAACTGCTAATTGTGCTAATCAGCTTAACTGTGTAATCTATGGATCTCTTGTCAGAATCTCCTTTTCGAAGATCTGTCCTCATAAAGACTGGCACGCCTGAGGTCTGTCCAGAAGCACCATGTCCCCCACCTTTGTGCCTTTGTATTCTAGTGGCAGCGATACTGCGACAATGGCCTGATCTTTCCTGTGGCTTTTATTTTAGGGGGAAAAAAACAAAAACAGCCCTTTAGATTACAAACTCAACTATCACTTCTTTTTTTTTTAGTTTCATTTTTTGGAGACGAGGCAGGGCGGTGGTGTGGGAGGAGCGAGCTCCTAAACCCAAACTCACAGTGGACAAAGCAGAGGTCAGTCTAGGCAGACGTAGGGGAGGATGTTGAGTCTGCTCTCGTCCCCGTGAGGGTCTAACGAGATGCACTCTGTCCAGTCGTACCACGTGCCCTTGTTGTCTCTGCAGCCGTTGACCCCGGGCCAGTGCTGCGTGTGTATCCTGTCTATGTCGTCCTCTGTGAGCTCCCGCGTTACCCCGGGCAGCTCCTGCACCGGCCCGCTCGCCTCCAACACGTGAGTGTGCCTGGGCTCTACGACGTCCTTCTCCTCCCTTTTTAGATACTCGGACATGAAAAGTGCGCGCTGGGGGCCTGCACTCCAGACGATGTCAGCACGTTGCTCTGCAGGTTTAAATAGGACTGAATGAACTCGTTGGTGGACAGCTCCTTCCAGTTGGTCTGAAGAAAAGGGTTTGGGCCTTGGGTGCTGGGGCCTGTGGTTGGGCTTGTGGTGCTGGCTGCTATAGGAGGTGGTTGGGCAGTGCTTTCAGTTCTTTGCTGAGGTTCTGAAAGTGTAGATTCCTCAGAATGAGTCTGTTCTTTATGGACTAAAGGTTTAATCTGCCCAGTGACTGGGTCAAATGTAAGTCTGCGTTCTTTTAACCGCACAGGTTTACTAGTATCTTCTAATTTCTGACCATCTAAATTAACTGCGTAGTCTCTAGAGCGATATTTCCTTCGTTTATGGCCTGTGTTGGGAAGCGTAGAGTGTTCGGGGTCCTCAGAGACTGACGCTCTTAACTGGTCTGGTGACGGAGAGACAACGGGAGATTCCAAATGTGAAGCGTCCTGTAATGAGCTCTCTGAAAACCAGTGTGGTGTTGAAGACCTCTGAGGAGGAGGAGGCAGTCTGTCAGAGAAAGGGGGCTGCGATGAGGGCGAGGGCACAGATAGAGGAGAGTCTAGTGCAAAAGGGGCGGAGCATTTAGCATCCTGCTTGACGCTCCGAGGGCTGCGGGCCTGGTGGTACCCTCCTCCACTGTCATCCAGCCGGGCCTTTTGGAGCACTGCAGCTTTGATCAGAGCAGAAGTGCTAGGTAGTTTGGCCATTCCCGGAGAACTGGGCCGAGGCTTGACAGCATTTACAGGAATTCGACCTATTTTGTCATTGTCAGGGTGGTCGAGCCGCAGGCGCTCTGGAGAGGGGACCACGTCCTGCTCTGGCCTGTCCGGGCTGCCCATGATGCCATTACTGGGCAAAGGAGAGGATGAGTTTTCATAGTGCGACAGTTTAGAAATTTTCTCCGGCAAGTGCACCCCACTATCTCTATTCTCCGCACGCCGTTTACGACTCGATTTCTCCGCTTTGGGGGAGTATGTGTTGTGGACATCATTCCGGAGTTTGACTTCCGGAACCACCTTCCCCGACACCTGGATGTCCGGTGGAGTGGACTCTGTCCTGCAGGGATGCGAGCTGCCATTGGTGGATCCAGGGGCAGCACTGGGAACAACCGCGGCACCAGGTTCAATCAGCTTCTGCCAGTTCCTCAGGAGTTTCTTTGCTCGTTTGGCAAGGTCTTCATCCTTGGTTTTCTTCCTTACGTCATTGATGAGCTTTCCTAGTCGAGTTTCCTGAAAAACACACAAGTGTAGACACTTAAATGAGTCTAAAACTGATGAGAAAAGAAAACAGTGTTGGGACAACATCTCTAATCGGAGTCAGAACCTTATGTCTCCAATCCAGAGAAAGAACAGGCAGAATTAAACTCCTAAGAAAACTAATGGTTTGACAAGGTCACTACAAATGCTCTTTCCACTGACCATTTTGGCAGCTGTGAACAGTGTCATGTCCATATAATTAATTCAAAATCATTTAAAAGGTACAGGGCACATTTAAAATCTATTAGCAAGCAAACTCACCTCAAGTGCTTCTTTGGTGATGGATATTTCTCCAGACAGGTAATGACCTCCAGTACTACCACCATGTTGCATATCTGGAACAAAAACAAACTTTAAATCGCAAAAGCAAACCTAATATCTGAAAATGAGGAATAAAGACATCAAAACTCTTCACGAACTCTTGGTTAAAAATCAGTTTGTTAACTCAGCTAGATTTTAGTTTTTTTTCTCTGTAACCTGGTTAGCCAAACAAATTAACTATAAACATTTATTCACAACTGTATGCTTTTGCACCTGTCAGTTCTGGACCAAAACCACACAAAAATGCATAAAAGACCATAAAGTGGTCCGGAGCAGGAACTGGTGTTCGAGCAGTGGTTAAGGTCAGACTCATGACCCAAAACATTTACACACATAAAGTAATGGCATCTTCAGACAACCCACACCAAGACAGAAGCACGAGTGTGTCCGGCTCGGTGGCAACATGGGAGCGCAGAGGTTAGCACTCTTTGTGCACTTAGCATGTTCTCCCCATGTCTGCACAGGTTTCCTCCAGGAGCTCCAATTTCTTCTATCACTATAAGCATGTATGATAGACACCAGCGCTCTCCCTCACTCAGTACTCCCCTGAAAAAGAGTTTCTGATCTCAGCAGGACTTTCCTGGTTAAATGCATATAATAGTTACCTGCACATCATTGGAGAAATATTGCCTACAAATATGAGCTTTCCTGAAAAGCAGAACATACATTTAAAGAGGCCATAGGCTTTAATGACATGAGATCTCTCTGGGAATATATCACAGTGTTTCCTGTAGTTTTGCTGGTTTAGCAGAACTAGTGTGGCCTTGTCTGCGCACCACTGGAAAAAGATAGACCTGTACAGCATGTTTGGTGAATTTTAATACACTTTTATCAGTTAAACTGCTCTTAATTACCTATTAAGAATATTTTAGGACATTTAGTATAAAAAAATAAAGTTCTCAAAAGAAAAATTATATTATAGGCAGGGTGGTGGGTACTGTTGGCAGATGCAGTGTTTCCCCTATCATTCTATAAGCAGAACAGCTGTGATAGTCATGATAGAATGAGAGATAAAACACTGTATCAATCAGAAGAACTAGACCTGAGGAGCATTGATCCTTGTTTTTAAGGTTCATTAAGAGTTCTTCAGCCCTCAGTGGACTGTGTTTTAAGGGTCATACTCATCTCAGTATGCTCCCTTCAGCTCAATTTGTTTGCAAACATTTGAGTGCATAGAAGGGTCTGTTTGTTGTGATGGTTATCTTATCTTTGTGTCTTTACAACTTCAGGGCAACATCTACAAATAGGGTACTGTGGAAAAAAGTTTCTAAATGATTGCTGAGAGCAAAAAGGTGAAAGTGACATGTCCTGTCACAGACGGACAAACGTGGCATTTGACGCAAAAAAGCACAGCTCAAATGCGCAACATGACAAGAGGAGCAGATTGTGCTGCCAGGGCACGAGCAGAACAACTCAATGTCAGACTTTTTCTATTAGCCTTGAATCTAGCTAGCGTTGATCTAACTTAGGAAGAACTCCGACTGAACTTTAGCTGCTAACGCTAAAGTTAGCCATGTAGCAGTACCACGCATCGATAAAACTTTACTATAATATTAATATTTATTTGCCTAGAATTCGGCGAACAAGTACATTTGACATTGTGGATTCAGTATTTCGTGTGACAGAGTCAAAAGAAGACAAATATGACGCCTAGCATGTGCGTTCAGGCTAGGCTGCTGCTAGCATGCTAATAGTAGATTAAAGTAAACGGTAGCCTAGCTAGAGACTCTACATTGGAGAGATAACACACTTACTAGAACTACTTCGTAGAGCTCAAATGATTGGTGCCACCTCGTTTTGAAAACAGACAAACTATTTAGTAGCTTTTACCTGGTATACATTTTCTCTAATACTTATAATACACCATAATACATGCAAGCTCAAAGAACCTAATAAGTATTATTAACTTACAACTACAACTCTTTACACATCTGACCAAATCACCCAACAGCAGCTATCTATATTATGAATAATTGTCAACTTCATTTTTTTCCTCGCAACATTTAACTTCAGGAGAATGACATTATCATCCATATAAAATGTCTCTGACGGGCAGAAACCATTGGTCTAGACTCGGTCACGTGACAACAGCAGCCATGACTAGTCACTTGTTAGCCATCTCTCCCTGAAAGAGCATCTCTGGCTATACGCTGTTGCTAAGTTAGCTCCAAGCTGTCAACTCCAGAGACTTCAACATGTCGGAGCTTTACAAAAGGAAAAACACGACTTTTGAAATGCTAAAAGTGCACTCCCAGATCCACGTAGATGAGCAAGTTTAACATGTTGAAGCAGTAGGTCTTATTTTAGTAGATATAGGACATGAAGTTAAACGCTTCTGTGTCTCACGATGAGGAATTTACGTTGTTACAGGAGAAGCAGCATTAGCTTCATGGGTAACGTTAGTTGGGTTTGTTAGCCAAGAACAACACCGACAAATACGTCTGTCCAATAATGTGTAGAATGAGGAAATAAAGGACAATGTAAAGTAGCTAGTTAGCCGCTAGCTGCACTCACATTGCTCTGACTGTCGATGGCCTGCAGCAGCCGGTCCCTCATCTGCTGCGGGGTTGCTGAGACCGTGCTCATTGCCTGTTCGGTGCGGTCCGGAGGATGGAGGGAGGAATCCCCCTAAATCAGACCCGGGAGACGCTGGTCACTCAGAAGCCGTGGCGGTGACACGTCAGGCGCCTGTACAGCATATTTGGAGTGTCCTACGAGCTCGACGTGCGTCTTTATCTCACATGGAGAGGAGCGGTGTGCGCGGGGCTGGCCGTGCCGTGGGCTGCTGCTGCCTGATCTCGGCGCTCTACAAACTCACTGGAGTTCAGCTGCGCTCGGATCAGCGTGAGCGTACGCGCACGACAGGCCCGCTGCATCACGGGAAAGCACGCAGCCACCGACGTCAACACGCACACAAGTAAACATCTACTGCACAGGTCATGGCTCTATTAAACTTATTATCACAGCCAAATGTCAAGGATGGGCCGCTTCTGATAAAAATGTATTACCAAAATACAAACTTTTTATGCTAGTACGATAGAAGAGCTGACTTCATTGTACAAGTCCATGAAACGACTCCTCCAGTGTGTCATCTTTCATGTTCTTATAAAGTACACTTAAAAGTGGTCAAAAATCGGGGAATAATAATCACAATAGGTAAATATAAATAAATGTAGAATAACAACATTTATAAATAAACTAATAAAAATTGTAGAAAAAAACTACCTTTGACCAGCAGATGACGCTATGGCTCCATCGAATAAATACTTGTTATTGATGTTTTTTAGCTATATGCATGAAACACCCCAAACAAGTTATTGAACATACACTATCTAATCATTTATTTGAATTCAGTCAGTTTAGAGGTATTGCAAAATACATTTTTACAAGCTTTTAATCGTGTTGTGTTACTCTCCTACTTATTTTGATTTGTATTATTTTTATTTTGTTCTAACATTGCTTCTTCATCAAAACAGAGATTTGTCTGAGAGTTACAATTCGTTCCCTCACTGAGCGTCAGAAAATATTATAAATTTCACATGTCTGTAATGTCACAAGTTGGATTTGTCAGGTATGATCGGTTTGTTTATTTCAACTATGTAATAAATGGAGTTCTACCTCAATTCCTGACGTGGGAAGCACATAGCTGTCATAGCTATGTGAAGTTTGCATGTTCTCTCCGTGTCTGCGTAGGTTTCCTCCGGGTGCTCCAGTTTCCTCCTTAAAACATGTCCAATGTGCCCCTGTGCTAGAATCTGGTACAAGCATGTCCGCCTTTGTGGTTAATTGAAATTGTACATTGTCCTTAATAAACATTCCTTTTCATATGTGTACTTCCACATGTTCACATCAAGTTCTAATACATACATAGTTTAGAATGTTTGGAAGACAAGAACAATGCAAATAAACATTATAATTTTGCATGTTATATTTTTACTAATATTAATATTATTGTTGCATGGTGCACTATATCACCAAATCTTGATTAAACATTCTTATTCCATTTAAGAATGGGTTCTTTTGTCCACACAAAATTTCCACATTGCCCCTTTAAAGACTGGACACCAAATGACTAAAGCAGGTATTAACTTCTCAGATATAGTTCTTTTATTGTCATTTACAAATAAGAATAATGCAAAGATACAAAGACAGAAGCCTTCACAAGAGAAAATACATCAGGTACGGTCGGAACAGAAGCGTATGTCGTCTTTAAATAAGCACGCATTTACAGCCAACTCAGTGTATTTTGGTCCGATTCGGAAATTAGAAAAAAAAACAAAAAAAACGCTAGCTCGCCTTAAAGGGTTAGCTCAACAAATCGGCTCTGGTTCACAAAGATTTGCATATTCTTTGAGCAAGTGTGTGTGTCTGTCTATGCAGTGTTCCATTTCCAAGCAGTAAAACACAGAGATTGAAATAGAATCGCCAAAGAAAGAAAGTAGGTACAGGAGAATTTAGCTGCCATTGAATGAGGTTTTTCGTCCTCACGCAAAACAAGTGGAGGACCCCGATAAGTACTGGTCCTTTTCTCTTCCTGATCCCCTTCTGGAAACAAAGACAAAGACTTTCTACGGTTTGATAGATTAGCACAGAAACTACAACAGGTGATTGTAATTTGGGGACATATTAATAGTACAAAAACAGTTCCATCTTGACAAAACAGTACAATGATTACAAATTATGTCACGAAAGGTTGAATGAAATTAAAGATTACCCAAGATTGGTAAGTATAAAAATCACACATGATCAAAATCCGGTTTAGTTGAAATTGGTTGCACAAATGTTTCAATAATCCCTGACAATATTAAAGTCCTGTATTATGCAAATTTGACTTTAAAATAGATTTTAAAGAGCCCATATAATGCAAATGTTTGATCCATGTCACAATGTCATTTCCTCTTCAAAAACATACCCAAGTTGCGTTTTGTTCCTGAACCCAAAAATTTTGGTTGTTTTTTCACTTACTTACACAAACGTATTCCACCTGGTGATGTCATTAAGTGGTAATAAAATACAACCTATTGTTATTTCACATCATGGTTCACTCAAAAATGTTATTAGTGATCTAAAAGAACAAATGAAAACAGGCAAAACAGATGGAAAGCATCTTACCTACACCTTAATTAGCCTTAATAAAGCCTTAATTATTCATGAGCAAATGGTAAATAAAAATTAAAATGTTTATTAAGGCTTAGTAACTACTCAAGGAGCTAAGGTTTATTTAAGGTTAAGAAATAGTTTGGAGTAATTAAGTCGTTACTAAGGCTTCATTAATCTTTTTATCTATAAACTAATCATTTGTTCATGATGAATTAGGTCTTTATTAAGGTTTTATTAAGGCTTTGTAAAGGGTAATTAATTGTATTGTACAGTAAATTAAATCAAATCAATTTATTTTAGCCCAAAATCACACGTGGACTTCAGATCAACTCAAAAGAGACCTAAAATGTGGTTAGCTTTAAAACCTAATGACATCACAAGACAGAACAGAGCATTTTGAGCTTTAGAGATGTTGTCAGCGTTAAAATGTAAACTTATTCAAAAATTTGAGAATAAAATCACAAGACCATTACAACACAGTTAAGATCTTACATGAGACAAATGTACACAATATGGGACCTTTAAGTTACATCAGGATGTAATGTGTTATATTGTGTTTGAGTAATACTGCTGTGTAAGCTGTGACATAAAATTCAAAATGCTCTGTTTTCGCTTTGTGATGAAGTATTATGCTTTTTAGCCTTTGATTAACTGCTTTAGTCTACATACGATACACTCTAATCAGCTTCATTTGTTCAATTTGTGATATAAAGATATAAAGAAAAAAACACTGTCGCAACCATTTTGTTTTTGCATGTTTTGATAAACTCAACTCAAATATTGTTCAAAAAGTGTAAAAGTATGTGGCACTTCTCCTTTGCCAAGATAATCTATCTCATTTCACAGATGTGGCATATGAAGAAACTTAGACAGCTTGATTATTGACTATTACACAGTGTGCTGTAAACTGGCCACAATGAAAGGACACAGTCAAAGGTTCAGTTTCAGCAGTATAATGTCACAGATGTTTTGAGAGAGAGTTTCCTGTATAATAAAATAGCTGTTGTATCAAAATTCAGGACAGAATTCTGTATCACTTTATATTATTTATACCTTATTTAGCCTTACTAAAGCCTTATTAAAGCTTGAATAAAGAGTTAACAATTAATGAAAAAAAAAAACATCAATTAATAAATTGAAGCGTTTATTAAGGCTTAGTAACTGCTTAATAAATGAACTAAGATTAGAATTTTGGGTTGAGGGGTAGGGTTTGTATTACCTAAGTCTTTAACTAAGGCCTTAAAAGCCTATTTTGTTCATTAACTTCTCATTTGTTCATTAAGAATTAATCCATATTCATGCTTTATTAAGAGTGCATTAAGGCTAATCAAGATGTAGTTAATATAAAGTGTTACCCAGAATTCTTCAGCAGTTTCTGTATCACTGCTTCACGGCATCGCACGATGGAATATTTGAAGAAGGTATTAACATGTAGCTTCATGTTTTGATGAAGAAACAATGTTATAACAGAAATAAGATTGGTGTAATATAGGCCCTTTAAAGTCAATAATTAGTCATCAAAACCTGCAACATAATAAATAAAACAAAAGTGAAAGTTTATAGATTTTTGTCCCAGGTTTTTGGTCAACTATAATTGTTTTAATTTAGGCTCTGTTGAACTTTGGCTTACCATTAACATTTCCTAAATAAAAACTTGTATATATATATATTTTGAACTGATAACATCTTCATAAAGCATTTTCACATGATGTCCAAGTCCAGTGTCACTGAAGCAAATGTTAGAAATATCTGACATGGCATCACACCAACTACTTAAGAGGACGTTTGGACTATGAAATATCGATTGCCGTCGTTGCAGAATAATCCCACAGTCTAAAAAATACTCTGACGCGTCGTAATATAATAAACAGTAATCTACAAAGCTCTACAGAGAAGGACTACTGCACCAAAAGGACGCACACGGTGAGAATAACAAATATCAAAACGACAGCTTTCACGTGGATGTGCATAAAAAGCTGATTAGGTTCACATTGCACAAGTTTACATCATACAAAACCAAAAGACAGAAGTAAAAAAAAATATAGAGAAATAAAGCAGAAAATGAGCCATGGACATAAATATAACGGGGAACACACCAGATAAAAATATAAGCAAAGACACAATTCTGAAAGCGTGGGTTGTGATTGGTTGAACTAGAGTTGAATGAGATTTTTTGCCAATAAACACTTGATCTGCTAGAAGTGTTCAGTCACCATACAATATTTCAACTTTATTTGGTTGATAATTTTGTTAAAAAGTCTGATTGTGTTAATAGAAATAATCATTGGACACAATAAAAGTCCATATTAAGGTCAATTTATCTTGATTTTTATATTTTTTATCTGTTTTGTGTCATATGTTATATGTACATCTTCCACTATTAAAGTTTGTATAAATTGTTGGCAAAGGAACATGATTTTTTTATGCTCTAATAGTTGATTATTACATTGGGTTTGTTTTAACTTTGTCTATTTTTTGTATTTATTTCAGTGAAAATGTTTGATTTTACTAATGGTATCATTGCAATTTGTTTGTAGATCGTGCACTGCAAAAACTATAAATCTAGACTTGTTTAAAATGACTTGGAATCAGAAATTTGTTTTTGCTGGATAATATGAAACTGTAGAATATTTCACTGGTTTCAAGACATTTTAACATACAGTATTTTATAAGAATTTGGCTGAAAATAATAACAAAATTGCCAATGGGATAAGAACAGTTTTCTAAACCTACTGGAAAATAATTTGGATTAAAAAAGACGCATTCTTGAAAGTTTGAATCACTTTGAAAATAATCTATGTTCTATAATAAATTAAGTTTAATTAGTCAAAATGTTTGAAATGGTTAAATCCTAGAATCAAGCAATTTAACTTGTCTTGAAATCCATTTTTTGCCGTGTCGATGTAACAAAAATCACTTTGTAATCCGGCCTTCAGACCACAGCTCTCCAACAAACATGGTCCACTGGTGAATCTAATGAATGAATGCATAGCCCTGCCCTAGGTTTACTGGCTTAGCAGGGCTGCTTGGGTTGCATATGCATGCTCTTGGAAAATATAGGCCTCCATACTGCAGATTTATACATACTGTATTGCAGTAATTAGAGAATTTTAATGCTTTTTTAAGCAGTTAAGCTGCTACATGATCTATAATGATATTTATAACATGAAAGTAAAAATAGTCCTGCGATAATCAGGGCGGTGGTGCTGTTTGTTAGCAGAGTGGGTCCTGCTTGTAGAATGGCAGGAGAAACACTGACACTACAGGCTAATACAAAAGGTTACATAGTCCCACCCCTAAGGTTTATTAAGAAAATACTTTTATGTATTTTGTATCTAATATTTTGGGCTAGAACAAGCTTTTTATTTCTTCACTGTAGTATTAAAATGATATTGAGAATCAAATAGAACTGCACAGCTTACACAATGATGTGGCTGAATTATAGACTATCACAGACTTTCTATTAACAAAGGTGGTCGTATGGCTTATATTCACGTATATTATTCTTAAAATACGACTTGAGTTTGAAATCTAGGTGACAGTAACACTGCTTCTAACACCAATAAGTCAGTTTGGGGCTGAGTTTTCAAACACATTACAGTTCATTTTAATCATATAAAATAGAAGATAATCCCAAATCTGCCTCTGACTTTGTAAAGTTTGTATTTTTACACTTCGTTAATGACAATGGCACATGAGGAGAGCACAATAGGATGACGCATGGTCCCAGAGAGATACCAGATTACCCGATTTTTAACTCCATTTAGAAAATTTAGGAAAAGCACCAGCGGGATAACAAAATATTTCTATAGTCAGCTTTGAAAAATAACTCTTAATAATAATCTTTTCTTTCATATATAGATTTTTTTTACACAAAGGCAGGGAGGGGCAGAGGTCCAGTGCACGTACAGTAACAGTCACGCACGTTTGGTTCAAAAGACGATGTTTAAAGTGCTGATGGAGGAGAGAAAGAGGCAGTGGAAACAACTGGGTTCACTTAAAAAGCCACATCAATGCACGAGTCAGAAGAGAGCACGGACACGACCGGGAAACAATGAACAATACAGACGTGTCAGTGAGGCTTGAGCAGGGCTGTGTGGAGGACTAGGTATGTAGACGACGGTTTACAGGGATATAGACTCTGATAATCATTGGTAGATCTATCAGTAGACGATAATGTTTCTGTTCTTTGTGTACAGTATGTCAATCCCAATCTGTCCTCAAAGAATCTAATTTGTTATTTTGAAATAAATAACAAATGGAAATAAATAATAAGTAAAAATACGGCTGCATATTTACAGCATAATGCCACAGAGTATTTAAAATCCCAGATAAATAAAGTTGTTTTTTATTAAAGTGAAAAGAACTTTGTGATCTTGTGTTAAATTTTAAAGCAGCTGTATTGGTATCGACAAATAACAGGAGAATCCATATCGACCCATCCAGTTTGACTGTTATTGGCAAATGGCTGCAAAAGTAATCACAAAATGCAGAAACAGTATCTTATATTCTACTTTATCACTGCAGTAATGTGCTAAATATTTTATTTTTTTGCAGCATTTCTGCTATAACTTATATATCCTGAACTGCCACCTCTACATAATTTGACTTTACTAGTTTCAGTCGTTCATAAATTTGCTTTGAAATGACTCGATTGAGGTTTAAAGTATTAAAATAGTCTTTGTGCACAGCTAGTTCTGGCTGTTTCTAAACAGGACCCACAAAATAACCATGCCAGTGATTCTAATAATATTATATATAGATTTTAGTTTCAACTTGCAAGTCTGTTCAATTGATGTTCAGTTTAATTTATAGTAGTAGTGCTTGCACTATGTGACTCAAAACTGACCATTTCCAGGGAAAAAAGTCTGTGTAAAGTCATAATGTGAAATTACATCTTAAATCATCTCAAGACCTGTTTGGGAACCACTGAGCTAGTTCACTGTATCTCCAAGCTAATGCTACCTATCATTAAACATGTCTGTAGAAAACTACTGATCAACATTTAAAGCAAGACTACAGTGTGTGTAAATAGGTTAGATTACTTTTTAAACATGTTGTGAGCACCTGCGGCTCACAGTTCACTACTGAACTGGTCAGGACGGGTGGAAAACCACAGAGATCCAATCAGACAGGAAGTAGTGATTCTAAAAAGAGCTAGAACGAAGAGCATCAACTCAAGTCGTGTTTGAAAGATTTCACAACATGTGTCTGTTCTTTTTATTCTTTTGAATATTTTGCAAACCAATTTGTTTTCTTTAAATATATTATAATAAATGCTGTTTCCTTAAGCTTTAATGCTTCAATTTTGTTTTCATAATATTTTAAGTGCACATCACAGGTTTCTATAAATTTCCCATTTTAATTTATTTTAGTAGATTAAATTACAGTTTTCCATGGATCTAAAACAAGTTTGTGAAGAAAAGTTTGAAAATATGTTGAAAATAACAGGAAGTAAAGCAGAGTTCTAAACTGATGACATACACAGACATTTTACATTTTCTCACAATGAACATATTTAATGACCCTATAAACATCAATATAACAAAACCAGTGTGTTGTTGTGTATTTTTATGTCTCAAGAAGTGAAAACCTGTTACATTAAAAATGTTTCAGCCAATTTATTACACGGTCGCTAAGCAACTCCCCAGTGTGATGTCATATTCTCTGAACATTTGTAATCCTGTAATCTTAAATCTAATCATCTTAACTTTGTTTTAGTGAAATGAGTAGTTCAACCAGAGGCACTTTTTTTTCTCTTGTAAAATTATAATTTTAATCTCAAAAAATTATTTTGATTGTATAATCCATATCTTTTTCTCCAAAAATTACATATTTTTTTCTTGTAAAACTTCAAGTTTAACCTCATACAATTCCGACTTTTTGAAGCTGCGAGTTATCTAAAGATTTTGTTTATTGTCGTTATAGTTTGTTGTACCTTACACATTGCTTGAACATTCGTTACACATGTATCATTAGAGGTGGGCAAATGATATGCTAGATTCAATAAAAATATCCCAAAGATAATATATTCAAACACATTTTTTGGTGAATTTATAAAAACCTTTCTAAAACTTTTGGTCATATTTATCGAAACAGTGCAGAAATAGCCCATTTTAACCATTATTTGAAGGTTAAAACAGCAAATAACTGCACTTTTGAATCTTTTCTGCTTTAGACGATATCATTTCCCTTCAGTTTGTCCGCCTCTCCACACAGCTCTGCTCTACGGACATAAACAATACAACATAAACAGTACAGACATGACATAATACATTCTGTTTCATCGTTACTACGGAGACACAAAAAATACCATTTCACTAAAGGAGCTGCACTTCCTCGTTGTCAAAAAGTATCAAAGAAGAATCCAACCATGGCACCGCTGTCGAGTGGTTTGCAAATTTAGGCTTGAGGGTTCAATTTCTCCCAGACATCTCTAGATTTGTTTGCATAGTTCTCGCTCACACTAATGCGGTTACATTCTGTACAGGTCAAATAGAAAAGGAAAGCTTGTAAACACGTACGTAGGTCTGGTTGTGGAGAGATGTTCGTGGTCTGTGAGTATAAACTAAGTCTGTGTGAGGAGGAAGTACGTTTACAGGACAGCTACGTGCTAATAGATTATGAGTCAAATGGAAGAAAAATATTACTTTTGGGGCGTGTTGATGATGCTTGGCCTCCCTGTGGTGGGACCCAAGTTTAAAGTCTGAAAACGCTGTTCTAAAGCTGCGCTACTGGACAAAATAGTGTAACTAGTTAAGAGGTGAATACGTACTATCTTTTTCCTGTTTGAAAATTAGCTTCAACATCTTTACAGGTTTAAACCAGCTAGAAGTGTTTGTTCATGTTCAGCATATTTATTATCAAAGACGGAGTATTTGATTTTTACAATCTTAAGACATGCATTTTAGCACAGCTATTATCCTCGAAACATCTTGTACCTTTACTTTAAATCTTTTAATCTTTAAAACTATATTTAGTCTGAACAGGGACGCTCAGACTTCCCTTTCCCACACTGATGTACACTGAGAGCGAGGCAGGTTTGACATGTAGGTTTCTTGCAAGTGCCTGTTATATTTGAAAAAACCCACATGGACGACCGGTAAAGTCCACTGTACATTGACTATGAGTTTGGTGTGGGTCAGAACTTAGAAAGTGCTTTAAACCACTGTGCCGGTGTTCACTGACCTCTGAGGAGTATGAGTGTGGGAACTGTGTGTGAAAGAATGACTTTCAAGTCATTCTCGTGGAAATTCACATGAATCTACGTGACTTTGGACTAGTACAGACCACATCTGACTGCAGCTGATGTAACAGGCATTTTGTAATAAACCTACACATGCCCGAACAGTGAGTGTACTCCGGAGGTTACAGTAGGATCCTGAGGTGTGCGGCCAGTCCAGAGACAGAGTCCCTCAGCATGTCCTTGGCACCTCACCAGGATGTTGGTTCAGGAGGAAGAGGAACAAATGCCCAAGTTGATGTTTTTTATTTTTTATATGGAGGAGCAGTGGCTCTAGTCCAAGTTCCTCTCATGTGACTGTTCCTCATCTTATCTCTAAAGAAATGTGATTTTCCATAGATGTAAATGTAAAAACAGAACTAAAATAAAACTATTTAAAATTGTGAACTATTAACTCTAATCAGTTTATAAGTGCTTTTCATAACTTTTACTCCCTTTTTGCTTGTTGGAGAATAAAATATAATTCAATGCAAACAGCACAGCTGAGCTTTTAATCCTACTTGTTAACTAATACATTTAATTTTTATTACATGAAATAAATTGTGTACAGCCACTTTAATAATATAAAAAAACAAAAAACACATAGCTGTCCATGTAAACGTACTTTTGTTTTCCTCCAAACAGCAGAGTCTTTACAAAATACTGGTCAGAAGCTCCACTTCAAACAGGGGGCTCTCTCTCTATATACTGTATGTATATATGTATTTAGCCTTTCCATAAATAACATGTTATAATCAGGTTCATATAAATAAGTCTGGTAGTGTTTTCCTCTTGTTCAGGATTAAAGTGATGGGCGACTAAACCATCTTTTAACAATAAAAATATGTAACATATACTGTACAACTCTAATAGGTTTTCCATTTATATACTGTAATATATAGTCATTATTTTTGGCCAACTAAAAGCTTTTTAAGGCAAAACAAGTATGCACAGTGATTTGTGATTTCATGCATAACTGATAAACAACTGAACAGTAAAAGAATGAAATAAAGTTAGTTAGAACACATTTGGGCAAACAAAACAGTTAAGAAGTAACTATTTTTTCTTGTACAGTAACGTGTGTGTTTTCAATGGTTCAGTCAGTGATTTTGTGCAGAAGCAAGTAAAGGATCTAGTCAGTAAAACAATATAGCAAATGCTGGCTCTGAAAGATATTCCGAGCGACATTTTCAAATATTTGTGGTTGTGTTCTTCTTTTTGCTGTTTAAATTTTTTTATTGACGGCAGTTTTGGAGATGGTGGGGAAGCAACAGTGTCTCATATGCTCGTAACTTATTTAGACATGAACACACTTTCCCACATGAATTCAGCGTAGACACGTCAATTTACTTTGAGTACTAGTACTTTTGTCGCCATTCAACACTCTTGCACATTTCCATCCCTGTTTTGTTCATAAACTGTTCAGGTAAATACAAGTGAACCTATAACCTGACTCACCCCAGTACGTTTGAGTTCTTCCACATTATCCATTTGGAAAGTGTCCTGCCTTTTTCCCAAAAGTGTTCGGGAAAAGGAGGGACGTTTAGTGAAATACTGCGAGCTGATTGGGTGACTTATCAACTAGTGCCCACATACCTTAGTTTGTGCTTAGCCAATCAAAGAAATTAATCGTAATAGCGAACATGGATATCTCTCTGCCATCTTTGCCATCTCTACTTGCTGTCGTCTTTGCTCACAACCCCCTTAACCCACCCTGCTGCAATGTGATTGGACCGTTAAACCACTGGTTTGGGTTGCAAACCAGTAACTGGTGAGGGTCAGAATGACTTCTCTTGAATTTGTGAATCCACAAATATTGTGAGCTGGCCAGGTGTTTTGTAATGGTACATAAGCCTATTTTATTACTTATTCTTTGCATGTCCTTATGTTTTATGTTACATTTAAATTATTTTGTATGTTTTTCTTTTATTATTATCAGTGTTAGCATTGAAGCTAGTTTCCTAGTTTGTGAACTCTGTTCAGTGACAAATGGCAATAAAACCTTTTTCTGATTCTGATTCATCCCAATCGAATCTCAATCATAATAGAGGCAATTAGCAAATCACAGAATCTTTTATTTTCAAATAACAAAGAGTTTTGTTATAATCTGACTAAAACCTCTAACTCTGAAGATTAGATTTGTAAAAACATGGTTTAAAATACATTAGTGAGTTTATATGTCAGCTTTTTGTCCATTCTTTTGGATTCATTTACAACAGTTTGAATTTATAATATAAATTATGTCGAGACTCTGCAGATAAATAGGATCAAACCTTTAATGTTACTTGAGTCGCTAAATCCTCTGTCATATTTGTGAGATCTGTCTAGGTTGAAGAAGCATATGTGGGCAGGACTTGTGGTGGCACCAGAACATTTCCTGTTACACTATTGGTTGAAAGCAGAGGAAGTGTTGCACATACAGATAACTCTCCAATATTTTAACCTCAAAACAACCCAAAAGAGATGATTACCAAAGAATGTGCAAGAGATAGTATGAGTGACGACAAATGTTTTTAGATAAATGTAGATTATATCAGCAGAAAACCAACTCCTCCCTCAATGTAGATCTATCAAATGTAAGATAAAGACTGCTGGCCCTCCGATTATTTCTCCCAAAGGCTTTTTAGTAACTTCATGTAATGCAGTATCAATAAATTACCACCAGATGCCCGCAAATGGCGCAGAACTGTCACGTAAAGATTGTTTGGTAGTAAAACATGAGCATGGCAGACTGGTTGTAAATCAAACACAATAGTACAGTAACCGTAGTGGGACAGAAGGGCTTGGCTGCGTTCCCTCGTGTCAGTCCAAACCCCGGGCTGCAGTGTGGTTACATACAGGAGCTGGTGCAGGAGCAGTCACAGCCGGTCCAGCCTGAACGCGTCCTCCCGTGGCGGCGTCGGTCAGGACCATGTCGGGGTCGTTGAGCATGTGCAGTCCGTCCAGGGTCAGAGGGTCGATCTTCAGGTCATCCAGGGGAAACTGAGAGTCCAGGTCCAGGTCTGCGGACAGGCAGCCCAGCTCTTTGTTCAGGCTGGGGGGAGACTCGCCGCTCACTGTGGGGAGAGCGGGGACAGGGTTAGACAAACTGGAGGTTTTAGTTTTTGGGTCCTGTCTGAAGTCACATGTAAAACAGGGGGTCTGGGGGTCCTCCTCTACAAAAACTTTGAACAAATTAGATGCGATTTTGCATTTTTGTCGGGTTGTAGTTGACCAAAGAAATTCTTGGTCGACTAAAGTGGATTAAAAAGGGTGTGGCAAAGTTCTGAAGCTAAAATAGTATCAACATTGAGTAAAACTGTTATGAAAACCTAATTTCAACAAACATTGATGCTAAAAAAAAATTACATAAACATAACAAAATCTGATATTATCAAAGATGTTTTTGAAACGTTTTGAGCTTTATCAAAACTAGGTTAAAATGTGTAATGAGGAAAGTACTTTATTTTGTGTTAAAAGGTGAGTCTATGGTAAAATAATTTGACTTTTAATATGTATTATTGTGATGTAAAAATAACATGTTTATGTAGCTTACATTGTTCAACAAATAACCAGTCTGACCATTTATCTGACTTAAACTGCTTTCTGATTACAAATGTTATGCGGTTTATCCAAAACAATAATTTACACCAACAATTCAAAGGAAGCAGTATGTTTCTATCAAAAAAGGAAGATTAGACCAATGATTCTGTTGAAGCAGAATACATGTCCTTATAATTTAAATAAAAGAATTAATCAAATCATTATTTTGGTCAACTACAGTTCTTTTTGCGCAGGATAATCTTTACCTTGGGACGCCTTTAAACTTTAAATGACCCCCACGACATCTGAGTTTGTTACAGGTATTCGCACGAGGAGAATCAAGGCTGTAACTTACTTGTTTTTACAGACTTTAATCCGGAAATTATGACAGATACAAGTTGATTTACGACAACAATCCTTTGCTTCATTCATGACTTGTGCATTTCTTGCGTATTTGGGGCTTGTTTTATCATGAATGAGCTGTGGAAGTGTAAATGTGGCTCCTCGTCAGTGGTCGTCTCTCTCTTTTAATCCAAACATCAAAACAAATTTTCCCCCAAACAACCATCTCATTTAGCATAGTTTAAGCTTTTAATTTGTAGAAAAAAAGAACAAATTGAAGGTAAAATAGGCCGTAGAGATTATTAATTATTCAGTGCAGTTCATAGCCTTACAGTAGCAGTGTCTACCATCAGTTAGTGCATACAGACAGGGAAAGCCTATAATCCTAAATCAAATCTGTCTCACAGTAGAGAGAGGCACATGGGGCGAGGCACAGGCTTCGGTTAGTTTGAGAACAATGACACAGACTGGTTTAGAATGCTGATATAGTTTTCAAAGACTAAAACAAAAACATATTGGCAGATAGTAGCCCTGGACAGCTAAATATTAAAGATCATGAATCCAAAAAGCTTAGGAAACCATTAAACTGACAGTTCAACTTTATATTTTACACACTTACAATGACAAAGTTGCCTTCTTTTTTTTGGCTAAATCCCTTTAAGCAACCTTTTAAGTGAGCGGAAGCAGAGCCACAATGGGGACGCTGGTGGAAGTGCCGGGCTGATTATTTGAACTTGACGTCTTAATTACACATTTCAGAAATGTGGCAAGTCACAACTGACAATCTTGTTCTGATGCCGACGTAACTGGTTTGTCCTCAGATTACTCTTAATTGCGCTCACGGTCTCCATAAATAAAACTAAAAGCTTTTAACAGTCGTATAAAACCAGCTCTGTCCTGATAGACCTGAAGGACCAGTAAGTAATTTTTAATATTTATTGACCAGGAAGATGTCACTGAGAACTGGCTCTGTTCTAATCCTGGAGAGAAGAGGAGACTACTCTAAATGTTTTAGTGGTAGGAAAAATCTGAGCACCGGGGGAAACCTACACAGACACGAGGAAAACATGGAAAAGCCACATAATCCACAAGTTCTAGTCGGCAAAAGTCATTTCCAAAATTCACTTCTTCACTGTAGATTCTTACTACTACTTTTGAATCAGCAGCAGCAGAAGAAGAAATAGAAGTAGTAGAAGAAGTAGAAGAAGAAGAAAAAGTAGAAGTAGTAGAAGAAGAAAAAGAAGTAGAAGAAGAGAAAGAAGTAGAAGAAAAAGAAGAAGAAGAAAAAGAAGTAAGAAGTAGAATAAAAAGAAGTAGAAAAAGAAGTAAAAGAAGAAAAAGAAGAAGTGGAAGAAGAAGAAGTAGAAGTAAAAGAAGTAGAAAAAGAAGAAAAAAAAGTAGAAGAAAAGGAAGTGGAAGAAAAAAGCAGAAGAAGAAGAAGAAGAAGAAGAAGAGGAAGAAGAAGTGGAAGAAGTAGAAGAAAAAGAAGAAGAAAAAGTGGAAGAAGTAGAAGAAGAAAAAGAAGTAGAAGAAGAAGTAGAAGAAGAAAAAGAAGTAGAAGAAGTAGAAGAAGAAGTAGAAGTAGAGGAAGACGAAAAAGAAGTAGAAAAAGAATAAGAAAAAGAAGAAGTAGAAGAAGAAAAAGAAGTAGAAGAAGAACAAGAAGAAGTGCCTAGAAGAAGTAGAGGAAGAAGAAAAAGAAGAAGTGCCTAGAAGTAGAAGTAGAAGAAGTAGAGGAAGAAGAAAAATAAGAAGTAGAGGAAGATTTATTTGTATAGCACATTTCATGCAGAAACCACGACACATGTAAGCTAGCATCTTGTGTAAGCTAGCTATTATGCTTAAAAAGAAAAAGTAATTAACTTCAAAGCTGTCATTTCAAAGAGATCTCAAGATCTCCAGTATCTTGTATATTGAGAGATACAATATTGTCCTAATCACACAGCTCTGAGCTTTGTATTATCTACTCAAACTAATCATCTATTCAATTTGTCACACTTGGTCACACTTTGTCACATTATGCATTGTCACACTTGGGTAATAACTTACACTCTGTTTGGAAACATCTGATCATGAGCAACAATGAAAATGTGAAAAATCAAGAATTTGATCATTCATTGTCTGTTTGTTCAGCCTGTCGCCTTTCGGGTCAATGACAATTTACTAGCTTACATCTGGACATGGTCATCCTTCAGGGTCATTTCAGAGATTGATGTGATCATATCTACCATGGTTTTGTGTGACTTTCTAGTTCTAAATAACAATAATTCAAACTTTTGCTCATTTAAGATTGAATGAACACTACAACAACAACTTGACCTCAGTTTGTGGACCTTGCCGTTAGCTTTACATTTGCATTGCTGTTGTGGTCAATAGTTTTGACAACAGTATCACACATTAGATACAAATCAATACTAAAACTAGTTTAAAAACTAGACACTAATGGTGTGTTCCAGGCAACTGGGAACTGGAATCATTCCCACCTCCCACTTGTAAAAATGCACTGGAACACTACTTGAACTGGTAAATACTACTAGTGAACTGGGACCTGGTCAAGGAAGTCCCACTTCACAACAATCAGCACAAAAAGTGAATCTGAGAAGTTTAACTGCCACAAAACTATGTAAACTTTGGGTATGGTTATTTAACATTACTTTTGTTTAGTTATTATTATTTATTTTAACTTTATTTAACCAGGAGAGCCTGGGTAACCCTTTTCAAGAATGTCCTGGCCAAGAGGCAGCAAAACATTAAAATAAACATATAGTTCACAAACAAACAAGTACACAAGATTGCACAAAAAGTAAAACAAACTTATAAATTTCATTCTGGGCTGTAGCTGGTTACACATACCTGCATAGCTCTAGCGTTGGTCGTGTCAGCTTGTCACATGAGTTTAGCCTAAAGGTTAGCATTAGCCATAACGTTTTACATACCAGTTGATTCAGTTGGAACGCTTTAAACTGGGAATTGGTATTTTTCAACTGGGAAATGTCCCAGGAACAAAGCATAAATTAAACTACTACCTAATATCTAATACTAACCAATAATGTGCAGGTTAGGGAACACATGGTGGTAGTTGGAGGTTGAGGCGCCAGGTGTTGAGACGATTCTTTCCTTCCCTAACCATAACCCTAACCCTTTCTTTCTTTCTTTCTTTCCTTCTTTCCTTCCTTCCTTCCTTCCTTCTGTTTTATGTTTTGTCAGAAAAATCTGATAAAAAACAGTCCTAATTGAGTTTTTGTACTTTAATAATTTTCAGACTATTGACCTCTACAACATTCAATATTTAACACCTCCCTTGTCTTACTGTTTGAACTGATCCCAGCTCCGTACCTGTGAGGATGATGTTGGGGATGTTGCCGTGGTTACCGAAGCCCAGCCCCTGTGGGTCCTGGAGGTGCGGCCCGCTCAGACCCATCATGAGCGCCTGGGAGTAGTTGAGCGTGGAGTTCTGGTTGTAGGCCAGGCTGTCAGAGCTGACGGGCGTCTCGAACATGTTAAACTGCTCCAGCTGACGCAAACACAAACACAAATCACACACCAGAATGAGAGCGGCCTCCTACTCCCAACTGGTACTGCGGAGAGGAGAGACGACAGGAGAGGACAGAGGCACCCACGCTCCCACTTCAGCCATACTCTAAAACTAACTCTGTTCAGGGTATACTGTATGTAGAGCTGGGAAATACATTGGGATTTAGATATTATTGTGAATGTTGTTTTTGAGATATGCAAAAATTGAAAATAGAATGTCTCATTTTAGGGCTGTAGTCGTGTCTCACTGAACCGGCTGCACACTAGAGGAGTTTAAAGTGCTTGAACAGGCCACAGACATAAGGACATTTACAACGATTGTTTGTCTGACAGTCAGAGCCGGACATTCCTATACGCAGACTACGCAAATTGCGTAGGGCCTCGCCTTTTGAATTTAGACACGACCGCTTTCCCCAAGACTGACAAAAGCACAAACAGGTGTCTGATCATTCTCAGCACAGAGCGCAAAATCAAAGACTCTGTGAACAGTTTGGACAACAAATACAAGTTCTGTATCTCATAAGCTCTCAGCCAATCTTTATATAGCGCCAATAGGACAATTATTGGCTGAACTATAACACATAAAGCTGATGTACTTAAAAGTCTGCAGATCACGAAATTTACCGCGGCGAAAATTACTGCGACAAAATACGGCGAATTTTTGCACATTTGTGGTGAATTATTTCAAAGGCCACTTAAAACATAAGGCTGTTTGTCCCAAAAAAGTTTCAGATGTTAGTATTTCTGTCCGAAACGTCCAGCGCAATGATGCAGCTTATCAACAGTTGCAGCGTGAGCATGAAGAGGGAACAGAGGCGGAGCTCACAGGGAGAGGGACAGGGCTGGGCCCCACTTGGAAACACTGACACCAAGTAAAACTTGAATAAGTGCAATAATATAATAATTATACAATTATGCATAAAATTTAAGATTTGTTGGTCTAAAATGGCACACTCCAAATTTAGGGAAAATGTATCTAATTTATTCAAAGGTTTCCCGAGCAGGAACTTACATTATCTCTTTATTGAGAGAAATATTATTTAGCTTGCACTTATTTTTGTCTGTCGCTTTGTGTATAGTTATAAATTATAATGAAAAAAGTCAATGTTAACGCTGCTTTGGATTGACTTATTAAAGCCTGGAGGGCCCCAAAGCTGATTTTTGCTTAGGGCCTCCAAAAGGTTAGATCCGGCTCTGCTGACCCAATATCTGCTTGAAAGGAAAACAATACAATGGAGTTCATACAAAAACAGCAATTTAGCCTGGACATGAATAGAAAACCGTGTTTTTATTTTTAAGAAGGCACAATACACCAATAATTTGGTCCCAAATGTCACTCTTTTGTGTTGCTGTTCATTATAATTGTTTAGAATCTAAATAAAACACAGAAAAATTTTGGTCAACTAAGACTCCATCAACTGATTAATCAACTAAAGGACTATAGCACAAAACTAATATAAGTTATCAGTACAACTTTCTTATAAGTGAGCTGCACTTTTGGGATTAATTAATGAAATTTCACATTTTTTAATAATGAAAATGGAAGGAAGGCAAACTTTAATTTTTAATTTACAAATGCTTTTCATTTTTTTGTTTCAAGTACCATATTTGTTAAATTTGTAAAACGTTAAAATAAACACAACTAAATAAAAACCATTCATGTTACATTTATGAACTTACCTTTATTAAGATGATTCAATCTAAAAATGTTTGGTTTACATTTCGATATAGTTGTTCAGACAATTAACTAATCTTCCTCACATCGATTTTGACAATGTTTAAAACCAAAAGGGCTACCATTACCATGATAAGATTGAAACTATTCTCCCCCGTGTTTGTTCAAAGTGAGTACCTGTTGTGAGAGCGCGCTGGTCTGAATGGAGGGCAGCTGCTGGTCGTAGAAGTCTGCAAACACACTGCCCAGTATGGAGTTGTGCTGCAAGACAACAGCGCACAGTCAGGTCAGCGTGACAAAAATACCCCTCGCTCCGTCCAAAAGAATCAAAAATCAGATTGCAAAAGAAATTATACTTCTAATGGTGCAATCTTTTTTTGATTTTAGCAGAACATGAAGCTACAAACACACACATCAAAGGTTGAACAGAAAAACAGAAGCAAAAAACAGTATCACAGTGATGGTGGGAATCAATATTGTTTGTGATCAGAGAAAATCCAATCTCCTGTAGAGCTTTTAATAACTACATCAGGGTTATTCAACATCAGGTCCTCCAATCAGTTCAAACTGGCCTGCAATCCATCTTCCAAACAGAAAAAAACAACATGAAAAGATAGAGCCGCAGTTATTTTACACTATTGAAACACAAAATAGGTTAAGTAGAGCAAAAACACCGCAGACATTTTTGTTTCACACAGACACTAGACATGCTAAATTTGAGGTGGTGCACATCTCTTTTGTGTTTTTTCTCACAGTAAAGTCAAGAGTGCCCATGTTTTCCCCACTGTTTTGTACCTAGCTTCATAAATTAGGCCCCAGGTGTGAATTTTTGTGGGGTTGGGAAATATAATTCTTAATCTTATAAAAATGCAACGCATTTTTTCAGAAATGCGTTGGCCCATCTCTGCTGCCTCCTTGTGGAAAGCCCGCCTTACAGCTTAACTATAGAGGGATTATTTGTTTATTAATGCGGGAGATGCAGGTGCACCTGGTATGCAGAAAGCTGCTGCTGATCGACCAAACTGATGCAATAGGTCGAGCCAGCACTGTTGTCAGCAGAAAACAAAAGTTCTGCTGCTAAGTCAACCTTTGTGAATGAAATTCGACCCTTAAAAGTTACGTTTAGTTGAGTGAAAAAACAATGTGAAAAACACTGTCCCAAGCTTCAGGAGCCAGACGTCTGTCAGACCGGTTCATGCCTGATCCAAAACAGCTAGCTCTTGTCCTGTTTTGTTTTTTTAATCAAAAAAGTTTCCCCAACTAACAAAACAGACAGCATCTCTTTCTGCACGGAGCAGGAGTAGAACAGAAAGTGACATCTACTGATAATCCTTCTACACAGTCTGTGCATCGATCTGAAGAGAGCTCTACTGAAAAACCATGGGTCTCCTAGTGAAGTACAAGCGAAACTGCATGTTAGGAAGTAACGTAATGACTCTGTGTGTGGGGGTTTAACATGAGTTATTACATGAACGCATCTTTCTTTATCTGGTGCTTGTCTCCGGCCTGAACAGGGGAAGTTTCCACATTGCATGTACCTGTATGTGGGGGTTGGAAGTGTGTTTACATGGGATCATAAAATCCTGCTCCATTGCTCATTTCTAAGCTCATTATCTAAAAAGGGAAACTCCAAACACACCCAATTAGTATGTGTTATCTTGTCATGTAAGGAAACTTCAGACACATAAAAGTTATAAATGTTATCTTAAACCTTGAGATGTCTGACTCTGTCAGAAAGTGCAGACACAAAAATTATTAATGATTTTTTACTCTTTGAAACAACTATAATGTTCAGACACTGACGCAGATATTTGCGTCAGCACTCTTATCATTTACGTATGTATTTACGCATGTTCACTAAATCACTTATATAAGTTTTCTTTGAAGATTCTGTATAAAAGTGTGAACTGTAAGACAGTCTGTGTCCATTCGTGGTCCATTTTGGTTCACTCTTCTCTGAGACCCACTTGGGTCTCGGAGAAGAGGGTAAGGTTATTGCGTGGCTTGAAAATGACCAGAGCAACAGAACGCAGGGTCAAGCGTTCTTGAGCCTAGACTTCTATCGAGCTGTCCTGGGTTGTATTATTAGAGGTTGTGTTGAATTGTTCATTGATCATCATATAATGAAGAAAACCTTTTTGTATTTTTGTAATTTTTATTATTCATTAAACTAAAACTCGAAAGGCACCTTTTTGCCCACTGGTCATCTTTTTCTGAAAGGCATCTGCAATCCTAGAGGCAATCTCACGGTAAGACCCAAGGGCATTAGCCCGAGACTTACTTCTCACTGCGTTCAGTGATAGGTAAATAGGTACTGATCTCTACACTTTAGTGTATGTGTTAGATTTTAAGAAAAGTCTACACTCCTCACCAGACAGACAATAGAATCTTGTGATAGAGTTATCTGGGATATGAGAGCTCTAAGAGAGAGTGATCATAAGGTAGTAAAGAAAGTGAACTAAAAAGACCAGGTTAGGAGACTAAGATCCTGGCAGCCGGCGTGGGTCATCTGATTTAGGCAAGTGACACGTCACACCGAACAAAGTCAAGCTTGGGTAAAGCGGGTCGCCGGTAACAGCGTACCCAGCTGGCATACGTCCCCCGGGCCTCTGACAGGCTTAGGATCGGTTTTCATGGCGCTCGAACAGGGACATTGATTTATTGTCAATAGATCAGTGTCTGGAAAATAGCAAAGAACCCTGAAACTCAGAGGAAGTCACGAGGAACCCGAGAGTGATACCCTAAGCTCAACAGGTTCTAAAAAGAACGTTAGGACTCGTAACTGGAGGGGCAGGCGAGTCTAGCAAGGTTATGAGGACAGAGCGGCGTAATCCCGAATAAAACTAAAAGGCGGAAACCTCACCCGTTCATAAAGAACGGCATCTTGCGAAAGGGTACTAGGTATAAGGAATAAACCCAGAATTAATCTAGAAAAGTAGATTTATCTACCTGAGGATTAAGTCAGTCCTTACATAGATTGAGAGGGAGGTAATGTCCTTATTGTGAAACAGTGCACTGGAAAGTTGTGGGGGCCTCCAAGTGGGAGTGTCTCCAAGAGGGCTCTAGAGTGAGTTCCTCACCCCTAAAGGCAGAACCTAGCTGCGCCTCATAGCATTCTGTTAATTCTAGGCCTATGGGGAGTTGTGACCTGAAGAAACAAGTTCCTGTCAGTGAGTGCAGGGCTTGGGCAGCCTGTCAAGAGTACAGGGCCAACAGGTGATAATACAGAAGGAAGCATACGATTGGTTTACCACTCTGAAACGCTGAAAAAGAATAACTGCGTCTAGGAAAGGATTCCCAAGACATTGTTTACTTAAGTAGTTAAAAAGAACTAGTTCTGGACCAAGAGAGTGCAGAACTATGTCAAAGAAAGAAAAACAAGATCCTCCAGTCCCGTTTGCCCTCCATAGAAGGAGGCATTCGACAGGAGGTGCGAGTGTAGCATACTCAGAGATGACTTATGAGCCAATAGTGCCCGCTAGCAGCATAGGGCAGTGGATAGTTGTGAATTGTAAAGCAGGAAATGAAATCCTACCACAGGTCCAAGGGCCCGGGAGTTGCCCTGTGGGTGAGACAACATTACTCAGAATACCTGGATCATTTGGATGCTCCTTATGGAGAGAGAGCGATAGAAAGAAACCAGGAACAGCCGATGAAATTGTAGTTCAGAAAGATAATTTACTGCAACAATTGGTCAATGGGTATTAAGAACCATTTACCCTCCACCAGACTAAAGATCAAAATAGGGAAAGACTTGCTGTGATATTGGAAGCCTCTTTTTGAACAGCACAACGCATATGACATACATACATTGTACAAATATGTCTGATCAAAAAGTCTGTGTCTCCTCTCCTCCTGTGGCAAGACACAGCAGCTCTGTTTTAGCACCGTCTCTTAGATAAGCGTGTCTGCGTGTGAGTGCATATGTGTGTGTGTGTGTATGTGGGTGAGTGACCCTGAGCCCAGCTGCTGCTGCCCCACTCCAGAGGAAGACTGCACACATTAAACACACACAGATTACAAGCATAACATAGTAGAGTAGCATAAATGCATAAACTATAAATTGAGAGTAAATATGAGATAAGGTATTAACATTATTCTAACACCATGTCTGTACCTATCACATAGATTTAGCCCCACTGAGTAAAGATAAAATGTAACAGAAAGAGAGATTATTTAATCATATGCTCTCTTATTGTATTCAAGAGATGTTTAAGCTCAGAGAAGTAGGTACAGTTTAGAGGATCAAGTATTTTTCAAAAACCAAATGTAAGAACATGTTTAAAAAGTAGATGTGTCTCTGTTAGAGGAGTCAATACATGGAATAACTGGATGAATCACTAAGAGTTCCCAAACAATTTACACATTTAAATATATTTACAAGTCCAATAAAATAGGAAATTATAGATCGATAGAGTAGATAAGGTTGTTTTTATGTAAAGAAAAATGCAAAACTTACATAAACATATGAATGTAACTGTTAGAGGTGTATGAATGTGAAGTGGCATGTATGCATCTGTATGAATGTATGACCTGAGCATAATGATTTGTGTGAGTGAAGAATTAGAAAATTTACATAAAATATGTATGTGAACACGTATGTGTTTATCTATAGATATTGACATATATACAATATAAGGCATGATATGATATGCTGGCGGTGTGGTACCATCTTGCTTTACTTTATGTTTATAGGTTAGGCATTAATATAAGTGTTAAACTTCTGCCTAAACCCTTTCGGTCTGTAAATACTGCTTTTGTTAATCATGTTTTACAATATGTGTTTACTTTGACAATGGCTACTGACCGAAGAATAAATAAACTAAACTAAACTAAAATTAAACTAAGAAAAAGAATCTTGGAATACGCAAATAAATAATGAGGCGTTGTTGCATCCAGGAATAGAGCGAATGAACAATGGTTGAAAACTCATGATATAGCATTTACAGAAAGTAAAGACTTGCTGACAAAACTAAGGCATGATTGTGAAATATGCGCTCAGAAGGTAATTAATGGAAAAATATAAGAGTTCCAATAGCAGAGAAAGAGTCGGGAGTGTCTGCATCGGTGATGTGGGACTTTACAAGGGAAGTTAAATTTCTGGTAGTAGCAGACAATGGAGGGGGAAACACTAGAGTTTACCCAATCCAGCAGGAAACAGCTGCAGAGTTCATTAAGAACTTTTGAACTATTATCAGAATAAATCGACCATTAAATAATTAGAACAGATAACTCAACTATGTTCACAGGAGCAGCAGTACAAAGGTGTTTGTTCAATTTAGGGTTGGAACATGTACATAGCATACCATACAAGAGCAATACTAATGGAGTGGCAGAAAGAGCGGTAAAGGCAGCTAAGAGCAGATACACATCTATAAGGGTAATTGGTGGAGACCTGAGAACCTTTATGAGATAAACATGTAAGTCAGCCAAAGCTTAGACCCCAAAGTGCAGAACCTAATCAAGGCCAACCTATTCTGTTGCAGAAAGGTGATAAGGGTCTGGGTTCGCGCAAGTAAGGAAGCGAGGCTAGTAAAGACAGTACAGGGTAACGTAATAACGTTAGATAATGGAACAACAGTCCATCCAAAGCAAATCTGGCCCAAAAGAAAAGGAAGATAGAGTTGCAGAGTGGTAAACCAAAAACAATCGATGCTTCAGGTTAGGTCTGATGAGGAGTGGAGATCAGGTGAAACCGGGATGAGCCGGCCTTTAGTGGTATAAGGTTGGATCACTCGGCGGAACATAACCTAGATACTAGTGGGAGCCTCGAACCGGACAAGGCCTGTCTGACTTCGGGCCTTGTAAACCTGACTGTCTCTCTCCAACAGATGGTACGCGTGGGAGTGATCAACCCAGGCTGCCAGTGGGTTCTACCCCTGTTTGGAGGGACTATCAGCCGGGGGATTGTTGCCTCTGTGATGATCCAGTTTTTGCGACCCTGTGGCAGGGTCCATATAAATCAAAGCCACAATATGTTGATTGCTGGGATAAGCATGGGCAAAAGTACCTGGTGGCTCGTAGGGATAAGCATGATAGTGCATTTGCGGAGTTGATGCAAAATTGGGACCCATAGCATGTGGCCACCAAATGCAGGCTGAACCAGCCCCACTCCTTGCTTATTGTTATATGAAAACTTACTTAGAAGTGAGCATTCACCCTTCATAGCAAAAAGCCGAGTTAGTACCTCGACCATGGAGAATAGAAGATAAAGATAAATAGGAAGATAAACAATGAGGTTATTTATATACGTAACAATCTCCGGACTTCAGCTGAAAAGCTTTTCTCTCTCTCTTTCTGGGGCCCCAATCAAAAGGTAAGCAGATACCTGTTTATTCAAAATCTGCATATTGACCAGACCAAATCAAAGAGAGAAGGGTTTTGCCAACTGAGTGTCTGTGTAGTGAATATTGTGTAGTTAAAGGTTATGTTGTGTTGAAGTAATTGTTTAATTTGTTTTTAGAAAGTTATATTATTGGAGTAAGAATAAGAATGTATTGTAGGAGAAATAAAACTGGTGCCGTGTCAGAGACACAGAGAGTGCACAGTAAGTGTCAGTGACACTTGACTCGCCATAACGGGCGTTCACTTGACGCAGTTGAACAATAGTGGGTTATGAGGCTTTCCCAGGGGAGGATTGGGTCCCCCTAAAAAGCTTGAGAGGCAGTTAGAGTCTGTCTCGTGTGGGTTAAAGTCCAACACAGCGTGGGTTTGGAGTGACTGGGTCACTTATGTGTTTGTCTTGTTATTTGCTTGTATTGTGTTTTTAAAGGAGAATTGATATTGATTGAAACAAACTTATCTTAATTTTGTTTGGTGTGGTAATCGTGAAGGATGTGTTGTGGTTAAAGTAAGTTGTCATGTGTTGTTTAAAGCTGGTTAAAGTAAAAAGTAAGTGTCAAAGTGTCATGGTGAATTTGACAGAAGTTGTGGAAGTTTGTCCAGATGATGGATTGCATGAGATGGCAGTGCTGCAGGTTTGGTCTAGTTGATAAGCAAAAAAAGTAAAGCAAGTCCCTATTACTGTTGTAATATTAGGGAAGAATTAGCAGTGGTGTTGCAGAAGTGTGAGAAGGCATTTGAGCATGCATTAGTGCTGGCTGTGACAGCCCTGAAAAAAAAAAAAAAAAAAAAGTTGACTAAAGTGACGCCAGTGGCGCACGTAAAGAGAAAAGTGGATTAAAGGAGAAAGGGCTTTCCTCTCGTCTGCTCTTTGCTCCTCCATCACATGAGGAAATAAAGGCCAGATACAGCAGGCAAAACAGTTGGAGAAATTACAAGTGGCATAAGTTTTACTGAAGAATTTAACTTTGAGGAAACACAGACGACACCAATACTTGTTAACTATGGATACTTTAAATCTTCAGCACAAGGAGGACTCGCAAATCACTTATGACGGGAGTTACACACTAGACAGAGAGAAAAAGGGAAGAGAGAGAGTAGGTAGTACACTGTAACCCGGAAAGTTGTGATTACTAAAGTTAGTTAAGGAAACCGGATCCACTAAACAAGATTAGTTTTATAAATGTCATAAACTAAACAGCATTAGTTCAGCTGACCTAAATAAATATTAATCTCTGCTTTTACTTATTAGTTCATTTAACTCATCTCCAAACCCCTTTCATGTCATCTGTACTGATTATCTTAAGTACAAACAATGAAACTAATCTTGTTATAACGACTAATGCTTATATTAGCTATATGGTTTATATTTTTAAATTCATAAATTTTTGATTCTTGTTTGTCTCTTTCTCCAACATACAGTATACTGTATTTGATCCGGCCCAGTGACATGCAGGCAGCCAATCAGGAGGAGCTTGTGTGACTAAGTGTATCCTGAAGACAAAGAGTAAAAGTAAAAAGAAAAACTCACCAGCAGCAGCTTTCTTTGTCTGAGCAGCAGAGTAGACTGTGCAGAACTGTTACAGTTTGAATTTGAAAACAGGAAGCTCCCCTTCAGAAGCTCCTCCTCTGACTGAAACTATCATGTTTAGTTGTCTTTACTAATGGTTATTTCAACATTACTAATTGAGGTGAAAACTAGTTCAAACTAGTTCAAACTGTGTATCTTGTTTAGTGATGATGCAAAACAAAGCAATATGGGCAATAACAACAAAAAATATAAGCTAAAACATTATCCGGGTTTACAGTGTAGGAGAAACAGAAAAAGCTTTAAAAGAGCTAAAATATTAGCTATAAAAAGAGGTATAAAAATACCTAATTAGTGTAAACTATCAAAGAAATAGAATTCCTAGAAATTACTGTTAGAAGAAAAAGAAATAGGGACAAAACAGAAATGTTCTGAAATAAAGGAAAAATACAAAATAAATAAAATGTGAAAGGGTTTTTACAGGTCGGTAAATGACCAATAGCAAAAAATAAAAATAGAAAATAGAAAAGTTTGCTTAAATAAAAACAAGACTTAAATCAACAAAAATAGAAAACAATTATGAAGATTCTGCCAGGAAACAGAAAGGATTATCTTAAATATATCAGCGTCATCTTTAAGGCACTCTGTGCTAAAAACAAAACAATTATCTAAAGATAATGAGGCAGAAAAAATAGCCTGGAAATAATGAAATATTGAGGTAACAGAACCAGCAGAGAGAATGCAAACATTTAATGCAGCACAGGCCTTCAAATGAAAAGTACAATTGAGAGGCTTAAAGTTCAATCTGATTAGGTGTTTAGTGGACATTTAGAAATCCAAGTTAAAATATAGAGAAGGCCAGGATCACAAAAAAACCAAATGTCCGCAGCCCGAGGAGAGGCCCCTTTGGTTTAAGATTTACAGACCCCCTCCCATCTCACAAGGAGGATTTAGATGGGTTCANGTCAACATTGTAAAGCAAGACTACAGTGTGTGTAAATAGTTAGATTACTTTTTAAACATGTTGTGAGCACCTGCGGCTCACAGTTCACTACTGAACTGGTCAGGACGGGTGGAAAACCACAGAGATCCAATCAGACAGGAAGTAGTGATTCTAAAAAGAGCTAGAACGAAGAGCATCAACCCAAGTCGTGTTTGAAAGATTTCACAACATGTGTCTGTTCTTTTTGATTCTTTTGAATATTTTGCAAACCAATTTGTTTTCTTTAAATATATTATAATAAATGCTGTTTCCTTAAGCTTTAATGCTTCAATTTTGTTTTCATAATATTTAAGTGCACATCACAGGTTTCTATAAATTTCCCATTTTAATTTATTTTAGTAGATTAAATTACAGTTTTCCATGGATCTAAAACAAGTTTGTGAAGAAAAGTTTGAAAATATGTTGAAAATAACAGGAAGTAAAGCAGAGTTCTAAACTGATGACATCACACAGACATTTTACATTTTCTCACAATGAACATATTTAATGACCCTATAAACATCAATATAACAAAACCAGTGTGTTGTTGTGTATTTTTATGTCTCAAGAAGTGAAAACCTGTTACATTAAAAATGTTTCAGCCAATTTATTACACGGTCGCTAAGCAACTCCCCATGTGATGTCATATTCTCTGAACATTTGTATCCTGTATCTTAAATCTAATCATCTTAACTTTGTTTTAGTGAATATGAGTAGTTCAACCAGAGGCCACTTTTTTTTCTCTTGTAAAATTATAATTTAATCTCAAAAAATTATTTTGATTGTATAATCCATATCTTTTTCTCAAAAATTACATATTTTTTTCTTGTAAACTTCAAGTTTAACCTCATACAATTCCGACTTTTTGAAGCTGCGAGTTAATCTAAAGATTTTGTTATTGTCGTTATAGTTTGTTGTACCTTACACATTGCTTGAACATTCGTTTACACATGTATCATTAGAGGTGGGCAAATGATATGCTAGATTCAATAAAAATATCCCAAAGATAATATATTCAAACACATTTTTTGGTGAATTTTATAAAACCTTTCTAAAACTTTTGGTCATATTTATCGAAACAGTTCAGAAATAGCCCATTCTTAACATTTTTGAAGGTTAAAACAGCAAATAACTGCACTTTTGAATCATTTCTGCTTTAGACGATATCATTTCCTTCAGTTTGTCCGCCTCTCCACACAGCTCTGCTCTACGGACATAAACAATACAACATAAACAGTACAGACATGACATAATACATTCTGTTTTCATCGTTACTACGGAACACAAAAAATACCATTTCGCTAAAGGAGCTTGCACTTCCTCGTTGTCAAAAAGTATCAAAGAAGAATCCAACCATGGCACCGCTGTCGAGTGGTTTGCAAATTTAGGCTTGAGGGTTTCAATTTCTCCCAGACATCTCTAGTTTGTTTGCATAGTTCTCGCTTCACACTAATGCGGTTACATTCTGTACAGGTCAAATAGAAAAGGAAGCATTGTAAAACACGTACGTAGGTCTGGTTGTGGAGAGATGTTCGTGGTCTGTGAGTATAAATCTAAGTCTGTGTGAGGAGGAAGTACGTTTACAGGAAGCTACGTGCTAATAAGATTATGAGTCAAATGGGAAGAAAATATTTACTTTTGGGGCGTGTTGATGATGCTTGGGCCTCCCTGTGGTGGGGACCCAAGTTTAAAGTCTGAAAACGCTGTTTCTAAAGCTGCGCTACTGGACAAAATAGTGTAACTAGTTAAGAGGTGAATATGTACTATCTTTTTCCTGTTTGAAAATTAGCTTCAACATCTTTACAGGGTTTACACCAGCTAGAAGTGTTTGTTCATGTTCAGCATATTTATTATCAAAGACGGAGTATTTGATTTTTACAATCTTAAGACATGCATTTTAGCACAGCTATTATCCTCGAAACATCTGTACCTTTACTTTAAATCTTTTAATCTTTAAAACTATATTTAGTCTGAACAGGGACGCTCAGACTTCCCTTTCCACACTGATGTACACTGAGAGCGAGGCAGGTTTGACATGTAGGTTTCTTGCAAGTGCCTGTTATATTTGAAAAAACCCACATGGACGACCGGTAAAGTCCACTGTACATTGACTATGAGTTTGGTGTGGGTCAGAATTAGAAAGTGCTTTAAACCATGTGCCGGTGTTCACTGACCTCTGAGGAGTATGAGTGTGGGAACTGTGTGTGAAAGAATGACTTTCAAGTCATTCTCGTGGAAATTCACATGAATCTACGTGACTTTGGACTAGTACAGACCACATCTGACTGCAGCTGATGTAACAGGCATTTTGTAATAAACCTACACATGCCCGAACAGTGAGTGTACTCCGGAGGTTACAGTAGGATCCTGAGGTGTGCGGGCCAGTCCAGAGACAGAGTCCTCAGCATGTCCTTGGCACCTCACCAGGGATGTTGGTTCAGGAGGAAGAGGACAAATGCCCAAGTTGATGTTTTTTTTTTATATGGAGGAGCAGTGGCTCTAGTCCAAGTTCCTCTCATGTGACTGTTCCTCATCTTATCTCTAAAGAAATGTATTTTCCATAGATGTAAATGTAAAAACAGAACTAAAATAAAACTATTTAAAATTGTGAACTATTAACTCTAATCAGTTTATAAGTGCTTTTCATAACTTTTTACTCCCTTTTTGCTTGTTGGAGAATAAAATATATTCAATGCAAACAGCACAGCTGAGCTTTTAATCCTACTTGTAGACTAATACATTTAATTTTTATTACATGAAATAAATTGTGTACAGCCACTTTAATAATATATAAAAAACAAAAAACACATAGCTGTCCATGTAAACGTACTTTTGTTTCCTCCAAACAGCAGAGTCTTTACAAAATACTGGTCAGAAGCTCCACTTCAAACAGGGGGCTCTCTCTATACATACTGTATGTATATATGTATTTAGCCTTTCCATAAATAACATGTTATAATCAGGTTCATATAAATAAGTCTGGTAGTGTTTTCCTCTTGTTCAGGATTAAAGTGATGGGCGACTAAACCATCTTTTAACAATAAAAATATGTAACATATACTGTACAACTCTAATAGGTTTTCCATTTATATACTGTATATATAGTCATTATTTTTGCAACTAAAAGCTTTTTAAGGCAAAACAGTATGCACAGTGATTTGTGATTTCATGCATAACTGATAAACAACTGAACAGTAAAAGAATGAAATAAAGTTAGTTAGAACACATTTGGGCAAACAAACAGTTAAGAAGTAACTTATTTTTTCTTTGTACAGTAACGTGTGTGTTTTCAATGGTTCAGTCAGTGGATTTTGTCAAGCAAGTAAAGATTATCAGTAAACAATACAAATGCTGTTGAATATTCCAGCCTTTCAATATTTGTGTTGTGTTCTTTTTTTGCTGTTAAATTGTAGATGGACAGTTTTGGATGGTGGGACAACAGTGTCTATTCTCTTACTTTAGACAGAACACATTTCCACTGATTCAGCGTAGAAGTACTTTAGTACTAGTACTTTGTCGCCATTCAACACTCTTGCACATTTTTGTCTCATAAACTGTCAGGTAAATACAAGTGAACCTATAACCTGACTCACACCAGTACGTTTGAGTTCTTCCACATTATTCATTTGGAAAGTGTCCCGCCTTTTTCCCAAAAGTGTTCGGGAAAAGGAGGGACGTTTAGTGAGATACTGCGAGCTGATTGGGTGACTTATCAACTAGTGCCCACATACCTTAGTTTGTGCTTAGCCAATCAAAGAAATTATTCGTAATAGCGAACATGGACATCTCTTTGCCATCTTTGCTTTGCTTGATCCAGGCACTACTTGCTGTCGTCTTTACTCACAACCCCTTAACCCACCCTGCTGCAATGTGATTGGACCGTTAAACCACTGGTTTGGGCTGCAAACCAATAACTGGTGAAGGGTCAGAATTACTTCTCTTGAATTTGTGAATCCACAAATATTGTGAGCTGGCCAGGTGTTTTGTAATGGTACATAAGCCTATTTTATTACTTATTCTTTGCATGTCCTTATGTTTTATGTTACATTTAATTTTTTTTTTATGTTTTCTTTTATATTATCAGCGTTAGCATCGAAGCTAGTTCCTAGTTTGTGAATTCTATTCACTGACAAAGCAATAAAACCTTTTTCTGATTCTTATTCATCACAATCCAATCTCAATCGTAATAGAGGCAATTAGCAAATCACAGATTCTTTTTTTTTTTTAAGTAACAAAGAGTTTTGTTTTTATCTGACTAACACCTCTAATTCTGAAGATTTTTATTAGTGAGTTCATATGTCAGAATTTTAAAATATAAATTGTGCCGAGACACTGAAAATAAATTAAACCTTTAATGTTACTTGAGTTGCTAAATCCTCTCTCATATTTGTGAGATCTGTCTAGGTTGAAGAAGCACATGTGGGCGGGACTTGTGGTGGCACCAGAACATTTCCTGTTACACTATTGGTTGAAAGCAGAGGAAGTGTTGCACATACAGATAACTCTCCAAAATTTTAACCTCAAAACAACCCAAAAGAGATGATTACCACAGAATGTGCAAGAGATAGTATGAGTGACGACAAATGTTTTTAGATAAATGTAGATTATATCAGCAGAAAACCAACTCCTCCCTCGATGTAGATCTATCAAATGTAAGATAAAGACTGCTGGCCCTCCGATTATTTCTCCCAATAGCTTTTTAGTAACTTCATGTTATGCAGTATCAATACATTACCACCAGATGCCGCAAATGGCGCAGAACTGTCACGTAAAGATTGTTTGGTAGTAAAACATGAGCATGGCAGACTGGTTGTAAATCAAACACAATAGTACAGTAACCGTAGTGGGACAGAAGGGCTTGGCTGCGTTCCCTCGTGTCAGTCCAAACCCCGGGGCTGCAGTGTGGTTACATACAGGAGCTGGTGCAGGAGCAGTCACAGCCGGTCCAGCCTGAATGCGTCCTCCGTGGCGGCGTCGGTCAGGACCATGTCGGGGTCGTTGAGCATGTGCAGTCCGTCCAGGGTCAGAGGGTCGATCTTCAGGTCGTCCAGGGGAAACTGAGAGTCCAGGTCCAGGTCTGCGGACAGGCAGCCCAGCTCTTTGTTCAGGCTGGGGGGAGACTCGCCGCTCACTGTGGGGAGAGCGGGGACAGGGTTAGACAAACTGGAGGTTTTAGTTTTGGGTCCTGTCTGAAGTCACATGTAAAACAGGGGGTCTGGGGGTCCTCCTCTACAAAAACTTTGAACAAATTAGATGCGATTTTGCATTTTTGTCGGGTTGTAGTTGACCAAAGAAATTCTTGGTCGACTAAAGTGGATTAAAAAGGGTGTGGCAAAAGTTCTGAAGCTAAAATAGTATCAACATTTGAGTAAAACTGTTATGAAAACCTAATTTCAACAAACATTGATGCTAAAAAAAAATTACATAAACATAACAAAATCTGATATTATCAAAGATGTTTTTGAAACGTTTTGAGCTTTATCAAAACTAGGTTAAAATGTGTAATGAGGAAAGTACTTTATTTTGTGTTAAAAGGTGAGTCTATGGTAAAATAATTTGACTTTTAATATGTATTATTGTGATGTAAAAATAACATGTTTATGTAGCTTACATTGTTCAACAAATAACCAGTCTGACCATTTATCTGACTTAAACTGCTTTCTGATTACAAATGTTATGCGGTTTATCCAAAAACAATAATTTACACCAACAATTCAAAGGAAGCAGTATGTTTCTATCAAAAAAGGAAGATTAGACCAATGATTCTGTTGAAGCAGAATACATGTCCTTATAATTTAAATAAAAGAATTAACCAAATCATTATTTTGGTCAACTACAGTTCTTTTTGCGCAGGATAATCTTTACCTTGGGACGCCTTAAACTTTAAATGACCCCACGACATCTGAGTTTGTTACAGGTATTCGCACGAGGAGAATCAAGGCTGTAACTTACTTGTTTTTACAGACTTTAATCCGGAAATTATGACAGATACAAGTTGATTACGACCACAATCTTTTGCTTCATTCATTACTTGTGCATTTCTTGTGTTTTGGGGTTTGTTTTATCATGAATGAGCTGTGGAAGTGTAAATGTGGCTCCTCGTCAGTGGTCGTCTCTCTCTTTTAATCCAAACATCAAAACAATTTTCCCCCAAACAACCATCTCATTTAGCATAGTTTAAGCTTTTAATTTGTAGAAAAAAAGAACAATTTGAAGGTAAAATAGGCCGTAGAGATTATTAATTATTCAGTGCAGTTCATAGCCTTACAGTAGCAGTGTCTACCATCAGTTAGTGCATACAGACAGGGAAAGCCTATAATCCTAAATCAAATCTGTCTCACAGTAGAGAGAGGCACATGGGGCGAGGCACAGGCTTCGGTTAGTTTGAGAACAATGACACAGACTGGTTTAGAATGCTGATATAGTTTTCAAAGACTAAAACAAAAACATATTGGCAGATAGTAGCCCTGGACAGCTAAATATTAAAGATCATGAATCCAAAAAGCTCAGGAAACCATTAAACTGACAGTTCAACTTTATATTTTACACACTTACAATGACAAAGTTGCCTTCTTTTTTGGCCAAATCCCTTTAAGCAACCTTTTAAGTGAGCGGAAGCAGAGCCACAATGGGGAGGCTGTGGAAGTGTCGGGCTGATTATTTGAACTTGACGTCTTAATTACACATTTCAGAAATGTGGCAAGTCACAACTGACAATCTTGTTCTGAAGCCGACGTAACTGGTTTGTCCTCAGATTACTCTTAATTGCGCTCACGGTTTCCACAAATAAAACCAAAAAGCTTTTAACAGTCGTATAAAACCAGCTTTAGAGCAATTACAAGTCCTGATAGACTAGAAGGACCAGTAAGTAATTTTTATTTATTTATTGACCAGGAAGATGTCACTGAGAACTGACTCTGTTCTAAATCTGAGCACCTGGAGGAAACCTACACAGACACGAGGAGAACATGGAAAAGCCATATAATCCACAGATTGAGAGGACCAGTGTTATTTTTTAAAGTTTTAGTCGGCAAAAGTCATTTCCAAAATTCACTTCTTCACTGTAGATTACTACTACTACTTTCGAATCAGCAGCAGCAGAAGAAGCAGAAGAAGGAATAGAAGAAGAAGTAGAAGAAAAAGAAGAATAAGAAGTAGAAGTAGAAGAAAAAGAAGCAGAAGAAGAAGAAGTAGAAGAAAAAGAAGTAGAAGAAAAAGAAGTAGAAGAAAAAGAAGTAGAAGAGTTAGAAGAAGAAGTAGTAGAAGAAAAAGAAGTAGAAGTAGAAGAAGAAAAAGAAGTAGAAGAAGAAAAAGAAGAAGTAAGAAGTAGAATAAAAATAAGTAGAAGTAGAAAAAGAAAAAGTAGAAGAAGAAAAAGAAAAAGAAGTAGAAGAAGTGGAAGAAGAAGAAGAAGAAAAAAAGTAGAAGAAAAGGAAGTGGAAGAAGAAGAAGAAAAAGAAGAAGTAAGCAGTAGAATAAAAAGAAGTAGAAAAAGAAGTAGAAGAAGAATAAAAAGAAGTAGAAGAAGAAGAAAAAAAGTAGAAGAAAAGGAAGTGGAAGAAGAAGTAGAAGAAGAAAAAGTAGAAGAAAAAGAAGTGGAAGAAGAAGAAGTAGTAGAAGAAGAAGAAGAAGTAGAAGAAGACGAAGAAAAGAAGTAGAAGAAGAAAAAGAAGTAGAAGAACAAGAAGGAGAAAAAGAAGTGCCTAGAAGAAGTAGAGGAAGAAGAAAGACAAAAGTAGAAGAAGTGCCTAGAAGTAGAAGACGTAGAAGAAGTAGAGAAAGAAGAAGAAAAAGAAGAAGAAATAGAATTTGTACAGCACATTTCATACAGAAACCGCAACGCATGTAAGCTAGCATCTTGTGTAAGCTAGCTATTATGCTTAAAAAGAAAAAGTAATTAACTTCAAAGCTGTCATTTCAAAGAGATCTCCAGTATCTTGTATATTGAGAGATACAATATTGTCCTAATCACACAGCTCTAGGCTTTGTATTATCTGCTCAAACTAATCATCTATTCCATTTGTCACACTTGGTCACACTTTGTCACATTATGCATTGTCACACTTGGGTAATAACTTACACTCTGTTTGGAAACATCTGATCATGAAGCAACAATGAAAATGTGAAAAATCAAGATTTTGATCATTCATTGTCTGTTTGTTCAGCCTGTCGCCTTTCGGGCCAATGACAATTTACTAGCTTACATCTGGACATGGTCATCCTTCAGGGTCATTTCAGAGATTGATGTGATCATATCTACCATGATTTTTGTGTGACTAGTTCTAAATAACAATAATTCAAACTTTTGCTCATTTAAGATTGAATGAACACTACAACAACAACTTGACCTCAGTTTGTGGACCTTGCCGTTAGCTTACATTTGCATTGCTGTTGTGGTCAATAGTTTTGACAACAGTGTCACACATTAGATACAAATCAATACTAAAACTAGTTTAAAAAATAGATACTAATGGTGTGTTCCAGGCAACTGGGAACTGGAATATCTCCCACCTCCCACTTGTAAAAATGCACTGGAACACTACTTGAACTGGTAAATACTACTAGTGAACTGGGACCTGGTCGAGGAAGTCACAACAATCAGCACAAAAACTATGTGAACTTTGGTTATGGTTATTTAACGTTACTTTTGTTTAGCCTAAAGGTTAGCATTAGCCATAACGTTTTACATACCAGTTGATTCAGTTGGAACGCTTTAAACTGGGAACTGGTATTTTTCAACTGGGAAATGTCCCAGAAACAAAGCATAAATTAAACTACTACCTAATATCTAATACTAACCAATAACGTGCAGGTTAGGGAACACATGGTGGTAGTTGGAGGTAGAGGCGCCAGGTGTTGAGACGATTCTTTCCTTTTCTTTCTTTCTTTCTTTCTTTCTTTCTTTCTTTCTTTCTTTCTTTCTTTCTTTCTTCCTTTCTTCCTTTCTTCCTTCCTTCCTTCCTTCCTTCCTTCCTTCCTTCCTTCCTTCCTTCCTTCCTTCCTTCCTTCCTTATTTTTTATGTTTTGTCAGAAAAATCTGATAAAAAACAGTCCTAATTGAGTATTTGTATTTTAATAATTTTCAGACTATAGACCTCTACAACATTCAATATTTAACACCTCCCTTGTCTTACTGTCTGAACTGATCCCAGCTCCGTACCTGTGAGGATGATGTTGGGGATGTTGCCGTGGTTACCGAAGCCCAGCCCCTGCGGGTCCTGGAGGTGCGGCCCGCTCAGACCCATCATGAGCGCCTGGGAGTAGTTGAGCGTGGAGTTCTGGTTGTAGGCCAGGCTGTCAGAGCTGACGGGCGTCTCGAACATGTTAAACTGCTCCAGCTGACGCAAACACAAACACAAATCACACACCAGAATGAGAGCGGCCTCCTACTCCCAACTGGCACTGCGGAGAGGAGAGACGACAGGAGAGGACAGAGGCACCCACGCTCCCATTTCAGCCATACTCTAAAACTAACTCTGTTCAGGGTATACTGTATGTAGAGCTGGGAAATACATTGGGATTTAGATATTATTGTGAATGTTGTTTTTGAGATATGCAAAAATTGAAAATAGAATGTCTCATTTTAGGGCTGTAGTCGTGTCTCACTGAACCGGCTGCACACTAGAGGAGTTTAAAGTGCTTGAACAGGCCACAGACATAAGGACATTTACAACGATTGTTTGTCTGACAGTCAGAGCCGGACATTCCTATACGCAGACTACGCAAATTGCGTAGGGCCTCGCCTTTTGGAATTTAGACACGACCGCTTTCCCCAAGACTGACAAAAGCACAAACAGGTGTCTGATCATTCTCAGCACAGAGCGCAAAATCAAAGACTCTGTGAACAGTTTGGACAACAAATACAAGTTCTGTATCTCATAAGCTCTCAGCCAATCTTTATATAGCGCCAATAGGACAATTATTGGCTGAACTATAACACATAAAGCTGATGTACTTAAAAGTCTGCAGATCACGAAATTTACCGCGGCGAAAATTACTGCGACAAAATACGGCGAATTTTTGCACATTTGTGGTGAATTATTTCAAAGGCCACTTAAAACATAAGGCTGTTTGTCCCAAAAAAGTTTCAGATGTTAGTATTTCTGTCCGAAACGTCCAGCGCAATGATGCAGCTTATCAACAGTTGCAGCGTGAGCATGAAGAGGGAACAGAGGCGGAGCTCACAGGGAGAGGGACAGGGCTGGGCCCCCACTTGGAAACACTGACGCCAAGTAAAACTTGAAGAAGTGCAATAATATAATAATTATACAATTATGCATAAAATTTAAGATTTGTTGGTCTAAAATGGCACACTCCAAATTTAGGGAAAATGTATCTAATTTATTCAAAGGTTTCCCGAGCAGGAACTTACATTATCTCTTTATTGAGAGAAATATTATTTAGCTTGCACTTATTTTTGTCTGTCGCTTTGTGTATAGTTATAAATTATAATGAAAAAAGTCAATGTTAACGCTGCTTTGGATTGACTTATTAAAGCCTGGAGGGCCCCAAAGCTGATTTTTGCTTAGGGCCTCCAAAAGGTTAGATCCGGCTCTGCTGACCCAATATCTGCTTGAAAGGAAAACAATACAATGGAGTTCATACAAAAACAGCAATTTAGCCTGGACATGAATAGAAAACCGTGTTTTTATTTTTAAGAAGGCACAATACACCAATAATTTGGTCCCAAATGTCACTCTTTTGTGTTGCTGTTCATTATAATTGTTTAGAATCTAAATAAAACACAGAAAATTTTGGTCAACTAAGACTCCATCAACTGATTAATCAACTAAAGGACTATAGCACAAAAACTAATATAAGTTATCAGTACAACTTTCTTATAAGTGAGCTGCACTTTTGGGATTAATTAATGAAATTTCACATTTTTTAATAATGAAAATGGAAGGAAGGCAAACTTTAATTTTTAATTTACAAAATGCTTTTCATTTTTTGTTTCAAGTACCATATTTGTTAAATTTGTAAAACGTTAAAATAAACACAACTAAATAAAAACCATTCATGTTACATTTATGAACTTACCTTTATTAAGATGATTCAATCTAAAAATGTTTGGTTTACATTTCGATATAGTTGTTCAGACAATTAACTAATCTTCCTCACATCGATTTTGACAATGTTTAAAACCAAAAGGGCTACGATTACCATGATAAGATTGAAACTATTCTCCCCCGTGTTTGTTCAAAGTGAGTACCTGTTGTGAGAGCGCGCTGGTCTGAATGGAGGGCAGCTGCTGGTCGTAGAAGTCCGCAAACACACTGCCCAGTATGGAGTTGTGCTGCAAGACAACAGCGCACAGTCAGGTCAGCGTGACAAAAATACCCCTCGCTCCGTCCAAAAGAATCAAAAATCAGATTGCAAAAGAAATTATACTTCTAATGGTGCAATCTTATTTTGATTTTAGCAGAACATGAAGCTACAAACACACACATCAAAGGTTGAACAGAAAAACAGAAGCGAAAACAGTATCACAGTGATGGTGGGAATCAATATTGTTTGTGATCAGAGAAAATCCCATCTCCTGTAGAGCTTTTAATAACTACATCAGGGTTATTCAACATCAGGTCCTCCAATCAGTTCAAACTGGCCTGCAATCCATCTTCCAAACAGAAAAACAACATGAAAAGACAGAGCCGCAGTTATTTTACATTATTGAAACACATCTAGGGCTTTATTTATCAAGTGTAGAGCAAAAACACCGCGGACATTAGACATGCTAAATTTGAGGTGGTGCACATCTCTTTAGTGTTTTTTCTCACAGTTAAGTCAAGAGTGCCCATGTTTTCCCCACTGTTTTGTACCTAGCTTCATAAATTAGGCCTCAGATGTGAATTTTTGTGGGGTTGGGAAATATAATTCTTATTCTTATAAAAATGCAACGCATTTTTTCAGAAATGCGTTGGCCCGTCTCTGCTGCCTCCTTGTGGAAAGCCCGCCTTACAGCTTGACTATAGAGGGATTATTTGTTTATTAATGCGGGAGATGCAGGTGCACCTGGTATGTAGAAAGCTGCTGCTGATCGACCAAACTGTTGCAATAGGTCGAGCCAGCGCTGTTGTCAGCAGAAAACAAAAGTTCTGCTGCTAAGTCAACCTTTGTGAATCATATTCGACCCTTAAAAGTTACGTTTAAGTGAGTGAAAAAACAATGTGAAAAACACTGTCCCAAGCTTCAGGAGCCAGAAGTCTGTCAGACCGGTTCATACCTGATCCAAAACAGCTAGCTCTTTTGTTTTTTTAATCAAAAAAGTTTTCCCAACTAACAAAACGGACAGCATCTCTTTCTGCACAGAGCAGGAGTAGAACGGAAAGTGACATCTACTGATAATCCTTCTACACAGTCTGTGCATCGACCTGAAGAGAGCTCTACTGAAAAACCATGGGTCTCCTAGTTTCACATTTGGCATTCTAAAATATTTTTGAATGCATTTTTAAAGCTTTATCTTAAACGACTACCAAAAGTTTTTAATGAGTGAAATGTATACAAAGAAGCAGTATGGAGAGTATAATACATTTGAAGTTACTTGGCTCTGCTTTAAAAGTTGTGACAAGTTGTGTTCATCCAGCACAGAGGTCATGGGCTGCCTAAAATATGACCCTTGGGGAAATTAAGTTGCATCTCACCAAACTAGACACTCATTAGCAAATCTGAAATGTAACGAAGCTGGCTCAGACTGGACAGTGTGGTTAGAAGAATTCCAAAGCTTGAACAGTACAGAGAGTAACTCAGACTGCACACTGAGCAATACAGTTGTGCTGCTGGAGGTGTTGTGAAGCTCCATAGGTTTCGAGATTCTATTCTGAGCAGACCTCACAGATCTTTGTCTATAGAAATACTTAGTCACTGCATGAACACATGCAGCTCCAAAACCAGTGAGTTCAAGTTGAGCGAGGAGTGTATAGCAGAATGTTTAAGTAATCTGTTTGTGTTGATATTATAGCAAGAAGAAACCTACCAGTTACAATCAATGGTAATAAGTCTTTTCAAACTAAATCCAATTTCACTCACATCACACTTATTTTTTTTTTTTTTTTTTATTAATAAGTGATTCTGCAAGATTTGTTATCTCCCTTTTTTTCTTTTATTTTCCTTGTAAGCTGTAAAGAAAATAATGGTGAAAAGTTCCACCAGTGACTACATGTACTGTTGTCTGTGTGCTGTTGTCTTATTGTACTGTATGTGTGTATTTTTCATGTTCTACTCACTGACTCACTGTTCTATGAGATTGTAGTTTTTTTTGCTATATTATTTTATTATTCAAGATGGTGACCTAAAAAGAAGACACATTGTAAGATACATTTTGATGTAGCGTTTCTCTCGTGATGCATTATACTTTAAATGTTAATCAGGTTTGCATAGATTTGCACAAGGACAGTGCACAACAATGCATTACTCAAGACAGGAGTCACTAGAGAGATGCTGGAGCCAGGTTCTAGTTCATTTACACCTGGAGTCCCTGAGTGAGCTGGGTTTAAATAATGAAAAGACAGATTTGAATATGATAATTTTGCACATACAATATTTAATTTTCATTCTTAACACATCACTTTAACCCCTTAAGAGGGGTTTTTGTTAAAACATCTGACTAAAATTGTCTAAAACTCAAATGGAAACTGTTTCTAAACCCTTTGGAGCACAAACAATTGGCTGGGCTCTTTGTGAAGCTGAGGCTCTGTAGTTTGATAGAATGATAGTGTATACAATATAATATACCACAACGTAATGTAATGTGTTAAATCTGCACATACAGTAAATGTTTTATATTAGCTTTATAAAGCCCAATTTTCATATTTGAATATAACACAGAAAGATTTTAAACTGCGCCAAACTCTGATTCTGATCGATTTGGCCCCAGCTCTGTTGACATTGAAATTTCAAAGATGATCTGGATTTGATCTCGATGGACTGAGGTCTTGGTCTTGTCTAGGTCTCGACCCTCAGTGGTCTTTGGTCTCTGTGGTCTTGGAAAGTCTTGGTCTCAATTAACGTGGTTTTGATTACTACACTACTGTCTAACATGTCATAATGTCCATTTGTTCACCCAAATCTGCTAAGTTCATTTGTTGTTTAAGCATACTGACACATCTCGCTCCTAACATGTGACAAAAGCTTAAAATATATTGTGTTGAACCATTTAGAGGCTCAGAATGCATTAGATAGGTGAGCAAAACGTGTGACTGATGTAAAAAGTTTCAGATGTGTTATTGCTGTTTACATTTGATTACCAGTTATTTATTAGTTGCAGCTCTATTAAGTTCATAAGACCATTAAAACGCACTGCTTCACAATGTCTTTCCTTTAGAAACTCTACTCCCTGTGCGTCTCCTCTGGTCTGGATGTCTTTAATTAACGCCAACTAAATCCAATCCGGCGAAATCCAGTGAAAATATAATCCCAGTTCTCCTTGTCAAAGTGGCTCAGAAGAAGAGCTAATCCTGTGAAGTTTCTCTGCCTGAACACAAGAACGGCTGATTGGATTGTGGCCTTTATAATGCACAAGTAATTGGATCACAGTGCGGTCCGTGAGCAGCCACATGAAAAGTGAATTATGAAAGTGAGCGGACATGTTCTCACGGGGAAGAGAACAGGGCAGAGAACGGGGCAGAACAGGCTCACAGGGCAGAACAGGCTCATGTGGGGTAGAACAGTCAGTGTGTCTCAGTCTAACCTCAGTAACATGCACACCTTCCTCACACTTTAGAGCTGTGAGCGGAGTCTGAAATAGATACTTGTCTTGTGAAACAAGACAAAGACAGTTTTGCATTTGTTAAAATTACCTTTCTTCTTTTGATTAGTCTTTTAGTGTTTTCTGACATTGTAGTTCTAAATGTCACTGGAAATATTGGTAATTAATGAGTCAAGTCACAAAATTATACATAAAAAATAAGACAAAGCTAGTCTATAGTGCTTACAAGAATGTGCTGATTATCTAAAACGCTATAGCAGATTTTTTATTAATAAAATGTCAAAATCACGCCAGACACCCCTTGTTGGATGGAAAAAAAAACAAAAAACTTAAGGAATACCAAGTCTTGCTGTGTAACGTGGGACCAACTTTGGCCTCAAGTCCGAGTCAAGTCCTAAGTAAAAGAGAGACAAGTTTAAGTCGAGTCCAAAGTCGGTGCCTCACAAGTCCAAGTCAAATCCCAAGTCAGTGCCTCACAAGTCTAAGGCAAGTCCAAAGTCAGTGCCTCACAAGTCTAAGTTAAGTTCTAAGTCAGTGCCCCACAAGTCTAAGTAAAGTCTAAAGTCAGTGCCTCACAAATCTAAGTCAAGTTCTAAGTCAGTGCCTCACAAGTCTAAGTCAAGTCCCAAGTCAGTGCCCCACAAGTCTAAGTCAAGTTCTAAGTCAGTGCCCCACAAGTCTAAGTAAAGTCTAAAGTCAGTGCCTCACAAGTCCAAGTCAAGTCCCAAGTCAGTGCCTCACAAGTCTAAGTCAAGTCCAAGTCAGTGCCCCACAAGTCTATGTCAAGTCACAAAGCAACGCCTCACAAGTCTAAGTCAAGTCACAAGTCAGTGCCTCACAAGTCTAAGTCAAGTCCCAAGTCACTGCCTCACAAGTCTAAGTCAAGTCCCAAGTCAGTGCCTCACAAGTCTAAGTCAAGTTCTAAGTCAGTGCCTCACAAGTCTAAGTCAAGTTCTAAGTCAGTGCCTCACAAGTCTAAGTCAAGTTCTAAGTCAGTGCCTCACAAGTCTAAGTCAAGTTCTAAGTCAGTGCCTCACAAGTCTAAGTCAAGTCCTAAGTCAGTGCCTCACAAGTCTAAGTCAAGTTCTAAGTCAGTGCCTCACAAGTCTAAGTCAAGTCACAAGTCAGTGCCTCACAAGTCTAAGTCAAGTCCCAAGTCTTCATATCAAAGTTAGCTAATACATTTTTTATTTCTGCAATTTCATAGTTTGTTTTTTAATATAAAATATTCAATTTAGAGCTGGGGTTTGAGGTAAGGTAAGGTAAGGTATACTTTATTGTCCCCCTGGGAAATTTGTTGTAAGTTGTAAATTTGTAAATTTTGTCTCTTCCACTAAAAACTAGACAGTAAATACAGCTCTTTAGGAAAAAATAGGATTGTGTATAGTGTTTAAAGTGATAAAAAATATATTTTAGTTCACAAGACGTGCCAAAAGCAAAGCTCTGATTGGCCGTGCTTGGGTGGTCCATTCCAGTTTCACTTTACTGTCTGTAAAAAGATGTTCTTGCCAAAAAAGAATGTCTGTGGATATTAATCATATCGAAGAATTTGTAAGAGCGAGAAAGGGATAGACAGTGTGAAAATCAGGTACCACAGCCTTAAAAAAAAACATTGTGATCACAAAAAAGAAATGAGGAGGGAGATGCTGCAGTTTGTTAATGTAAAATTACACTATTTATTTTTCCAGAGGCATCAAGTCGACTTCAGTAAAATTTCGAATCACTTACCTTCAAATCGAAGTTGAGTTTCAAGTCTTAGTCTTTTTTTTTTTCTAAGTCCTCTAAATAATGACTAAACTCGAGTCTGTCATGACTTGCAAATAAAAATTGTAATTATCTTTAGCTCCATTTCACATTAACCAAAACGTGTTCTAAAAATCTGAAAGAATGTCTAACGAATGTGTGACGAAACAGTTAATGTAATTTCCAATACATAAAACACATCTGATTATGAATATCTGAATACTGGATTATCAACATAACACATCCCAAACTTGTCCCTACATCAGTTCTCAATCTGAACACAACCACAACATAAACAATCATCATCAGCAGCAACACAACATACAAACTAAACAACATTTGGCTTGGGTCAGACAGAAAACACAATATAGAAGACACTTGACTGGGACATCGTGGGGGACACAGTGCACTGGGACTACGCACAGGGCAGCAGTGAGGAGAGGTCAAAGGGCACGCACAACAACAACACCACCACCAGTGAACGCACTCAGATCTGGGCAAAGATCATCAACCGTTGTGAGATTTTCAATAGAAGACCTTGTTATGAATGCCTAATAAACGTTTCGTACACATTTAATTACATGCCTACAACCATTTGCCCAGATCTGCTTCCAACATCACAAAAGCAGCGAGGGGGGAAAAAGCCACAGGTTTGGACTCCACAAAGCCGGTTTACAGTGGTTTTCGACTGGTCAGCGTGTACTGAACCAGTCTGGACCAGTTCGGGGGGCCTTACTTGGGGAGAACCTCCGGGAGAAAAGCCTTGGTTGGAGACGGGGGACGTGGGCGACTGATTGGCCGAAGATCCCATTCTGGTGCGATACTGGGAGGAGGCCTGACACTGACACAAGACACAACTGTTCAGAACCAGCTCAAAAAAAAAAAGAATGTAAGACGTCTTCTGCTGACAAGTGTGTCTGTTTAATGCATACGCCATTAACCATTTCTTAACACCGTTCTCACATCAAAAACATTGGCTTTTTTCCTCTAAGCCTCAAAACATAAGTTACCAGTTTTTCTTTTTACATCATAAGTCTTAAATTATAGCCAGACTCATGCTTACACCATCACTATAGGCGCTTTCCCACTGGAGGAACTTTTTTTTAGTTCCATTTCCCATTTTGGGTGTGTTTGCACAGAGTAGGAACTATGGATGGAGCCACACTTAAGGACTTTTTTTTAGCTCCCGCTCTGGAGCAGGTACTTTCTGGTCAGACCAGGAACCTTTTGGTGTCACAAGCACGTTTACAACGCTTTGTCGTTGTAACTTGTTTGGAGACATGTTTTATACATTCTCACGTTTAGATAAAAATTTCCTTATCCTTAAGAAAAATAATTTTAAAACAGTTACTCCCAAAATACATTTATTTAATTTGTAAATAGTAGCCTAGTAAAAAGTACAGTGAATCATTTTGTTAAATTGTTCATTTCATGATTTGTCACCGAATTTGTCTTTTAATAGTAATTCGATTAAAGGTGGGGTAGCTAACTTTTTTAGTTGTAAATTAGTAAACTTTGTGCATTCCACTAAAAAGTATCTAGTAATAAGCACTTTGTGAAAACGAGACTCTGAGTCTGCTGAAGTGAATAAAAGAGTTTCAGTTCTATTAGAGCAATGCAGCCTCTGATTGGCTGAGCTGGGTGGTCCTCTCTACTTTCACTTTGTTGTTTGTAAAAAGAAATTTATAAGCCATAAATGTAATCAAAATGAATACATGACGATATTAACCACGTGTCAAAGGATTTATGAGAAGAAGTTGTCAGATTTAAACCTAAATCGTGTTTGCAGTGTAAAAATCAGCTACTTCACCTTTAACTTGTGTGTAGATCATAGCTTTTAGTGGAATCAAAAAGAGAGCTTTTTTTTCCCAACACCACTTATTTAAATGTTGCCGATTATACAGATGCTAATGCTAAAGCTAGTTAGACAGAATTTCAGAAACTGATGCTGTGAGAATACAAACACGGGGACAGGGTAGTTCTTCTCACGAAACGGAGCTAGAGTTTTGTTGGGACTAGTTCTTGGTACTTTCATTGAGACAAGGTTTTCTCATCTTCCATTTGAAAACCCACTGCTGCCAGTTACTCACTTCCTGCTATGCCTTCCTTTCTATCGAGCTTTCTACCCAACTTCACTTCTTCATTTCTTCCATGTGTCCTACTTGTCCTACCTCCTTCCTACTTTACTTCAAACATTCTTTTCTACCTAGCTTCCAACCTTCTTTCCTGCGTGCTTTCCTACGTTTCCTAGTTTCTTACCTTGCCCATTTTCTTATACTTTACTTCCCTACTTGCTGTCCTACCAAGCTTACTATACTCTTTCCTACCTCGCATTCTACTTTCTGTCCTAACTCACGTCCTACTTTTTCATACCTCACTCCAAATCTTCTTCCCCACGTTTCAACATTCTTTACTTCTCTACTTACCACCATCTTTCCTACTTTCTTACCAAGCTTCCTACCAAGCTTCCTACCTACCTTCCTACCTTACTTTCTACCTTCTTTCCTGCCTTGCTTACCAACGTTTCCAAGCTTTCTACCTGCTTTCATAGCTCACAAGCGACTTTTTGTCCTACCCCACTTCCAACCTTCTTTCCGGCGTCACTTTCCTATGTTTCTTAGTTTCTTACCTTGCCCAATTTCTTCATACTTTCTCTGCTTCCTGTCTTCTGTCCTACCAAGTTTACTATCCTCTTTCCTACCACACATTATACCTTCTTTCCTAACTCACGTCCTACTTTTTCATACCTCACTCCAAATCTTCTTCCCCACGTTTCAACATTCTTTACTTCTCTACTTCCCACCATCTTTCCTACTTTCTTACCAAGCTTCCTACCTACCTTCCTACCTTCCTTCCTACCTTCTTTCATGCCTTGCTTTCCAACGTTTCCTAGCTTTCTACCTGCTTTCATAGCTCACTTCCTACTTTTTGTCCTACCCGACTTCCAACCTTCTTTCCTGTGTCGCTTTCCCATGTTTCTTAGTTTCTTACCTTGCCCAATTTCTTCATACTTTACTTCTCTCCTTCCTGTCTTCTGTCCTACCAAGTTTACTATCCTATTTCCTACCTCACTTTTTTTTCATACCTCACATAAAATCTTTCTACATTTTTTATTTCTCTACTTTCCACCATCTTTCCTACTTTCCTTTCAAGTTTACTACCTACGTTTTGATTTTCTACTTTGCCTCGTAGATCTTTCCTACCTTACTTCCTACCGTCTATCCTAGTACAATCCTTTTGTCTAGCCACACTTCTTTTTCTTCCTCTTTTCCTACTTTTATCTTCATTCCTACCATTCTACTAACTCAAACCCTACATTCTTTCCTACCTTCTGTCCTACTTTTTCTATCTTTCTTTTCTACCTTCATTCCAACTTTGTTTTCAACCATGTATCCTAGCTTCTTTACTTCCAATCTTTCCTTGTTTTCTACCATGCTTCCTACCTTTTTTCCTACCTCAAGTCCCACTTTTCTTCCCACATTCCTACTCCAATTGCTTCTTTCTTTCCTTTCTACCTTGCTTCCTACTACTCTGTCATCATTCCAACCTTTTTGCAACCTCTTCTTCTTTCATATTGACACATTTTTAAACTAAGATGCTTTTCTTGTCCTTCTCACCTAGATTTTTACAGCATTCACTCAAACACTGACTCACTGACTTTTATTCATAATGTGTAGAACTGCAGCAAAAACTAACTGCGCTTGAATCTCATTCTTTTATTTAAATTTTATGAGAGTGGTTGTAAAATATGTATTCGCGTTGATCCGAATCTTTCTTTGTGCTTCGCTCTATATGGAGTGGAGTGTCGGAATAAAAAAGGCAGTATCCATGTCGGCTCTGCGCTACATTTAAAACACTGTTTGAACTTGTTGTATGGATGTATAATTCATGCTGCTGGAGGCTTATGAGAGGCAGAGCACATATACCCAGGGACTGAAGACTGCACAACCTTGGATCACAGAGCGAGCCTGGAATTGCACAAGTCCAAACTGAGTAGAGAGCAGGACTAGAATAAAAACCACTGCCTTTTGTATCCTGCTTGAAACAATAACATTCAATTAAATATAGATTAAAGGTTGGGCATAGTTTCCATCATGAAAAGATCAGATATATTTGTACAAAACTACATCCATGTTCTTAAATTTTAGAGTTGGGATGAATAAATCTTTATTAAACTTATTGCTATTATATTTTCTGTTATAGTAATGTTTATGCCCCCCCCCCAAAAAAAAAAACGATTCAAAATTGACAAGTCTGAAGCCATGCCAAGAAAGTCCTAGTAAGTGTTTCTGTACCTTCATTGGTCCCCGTATCTTAGCATCTCAATCATATGAGCCCAAATCTTTTTCAGCAACGTGCATGTTGTGAAGGAGAGCCATTGACATGTATGACAATTGTTCAAAAATACTTCACTTAAAGGAGACCTATTGTGTTTTTTCTAGGTGTTTAGTAATAAACTATGACATATGTAGATGACTAATTCATACATTGTTCATGGTAAAACACAAAAGCTATCTAAAAGCTTTGAATCCAAAACAGTCTATTGACTTTCTGTTCAAAATTGCAGAACTAATAAGCACCGCCTCTTCCAGTAACTGTAGATTTTAAAGTTTATTTTTTCTATTGAAGGAATGTGGTTTCAGGGCAGTTTGAACCGTATTTGCTTTACAATTAATCAATTAATCACAAGTAAATGTAAACTGGGCAGGCATAGATGGTAGGTTTCAACGGGGTTTGTCAAGGCACTTGAGAACCACCTGCAGATCAATCAAATCAATTACTCAAACATGCATGAATCAATCCTGTTAGAAAAATATTGTTTATATGTGTGTTTAATTATCATTGAAATGGTTCGAATGATGTATCCAAAAATGCATTTGTAAGAACCATGCTAAGGCTTAATGTGTGTTTGGAGAAAGCAAACATTGCAAAAAACTAGTTTCCAGTTGACTTCTGAACTGTCACTGAGCTCAAGGCCGATGATCTCGCTGTAGGTCTGCAAGTCAAGAAGGTACCTCACTTGAAACTGTGGTCTCCGAGTTTGGACACTGGATGAGATCATCAGTGGACGTTTTAGGAAGTGACCAGTGACGAACAAAAATGGCGTGAACCAAAGACTGGAAGACCAATCAACTTACAGATGCTAAAAGGAGAAACTTTTGAGGACACATAAAAGAGACTCTGAACTTGTTTTTTATAACTTGCGTGTTTCGTAAATCTTATCCTAATTTGAATCTTTTGAGTCTCGGTTGTTGTATTAAACAGGGATTACAGTCTGGGGATACATTTCTCCACCGACAAATCCGAATACTACTTTGTATAAACTAACAATGAGAGAACATTGTTAGAACACGGCTAAAAACTCTGAAAAGTGGGTTTAACGTAATAGGTCGCCTTTAAGGGATATTGTGTTTTTCCATGTTTTCAGTGATAAACTATGATACATGTTTGTTTTTTTTTCAAAGCAAAACACAAAATAAATCTAAAACTGCTTTTAAAAACAGTATAAACAGGTCCATTTGTTACATGAAGCAGATTGTTGTTGTTTTTTTGAAGAGTGGTTACTTTTAACACTTCAGAGAAAAACGTGTGAATATTAAAAAGGGCGGAGACAGGTGGTAGGTGAAAATGGGACTTTTTCTGAACACTCAAGTATCAGCTCCACAACAATACAAGAAAACTCAAACATGCATGAATCGATCCAAATACAACTGTGAGTAAACAAATGATGAGAAACACAGTTATAACTTGGATAAAAAGTGAACTTTAAAAACGGTTTTCAAATGTTGTACTTTCAATTATTTAGGCCAATTCAACAGAAAAACTAAATGGATCTGATGCCTCATTTGTGTATAAGACTTTGTATTATAAATTATGAAGTTTAGGGCAGTCAACAAAACATATTTTTGCATTTATCAAAATCTTATTTGTTGACTAATTTTCTAGGGCTCTACTCAATGTATCAATATCGGAATATATACGTAGTGACACAAACTTGTTGGCAATACGCGTATCGATACAGGGTGGTGTATTTGGATTCGTATCAGGATACTGAAACTCATAAAATTGTTACACTTATGACCCTGGATTGCTGCTTAAGGCTGAAACTGTTGAGCTGAAAGTGACTTATCCATAACACACTTGCATCAAACGTAAAACACAATGTTAAAATAACATTTTTCAGCATTTTGTCATTCTACATTACATTCTTAACATTGATGTTAAGGAGTCCTGCTCTCAAAAACATGATGAAAACATTTTTACAAGTAATATACAGTAACATATATATAGCTTTTTTTTTATTTTGGTCGGTAAAATTTATCTTTATGTTTCATGAGGGAATTGTATCAAGATACATGTATCATGATATGTATCTTATTGTGACTCCTGTATCGGGATATGTATTGTATCGGAAGGCTCTTGGCAATAACCAGCACTAATATTTTCTATTTAAATATTATTTAAAATATGGTAACATAAAGATAGATAGAGATATTTAACATTTAGGTTTTTTTTTAAATACCATGGTTGTTGTCAAAGTTTAGATACAGATTAAATTTTCATAGTAAATTATTTAATCCTTTGTTTAATCAATTGTTTTTGCATATCCGGATGGGCTATTTTACTGTGTATATTCCTGCATTTAATATTTGTGATATTTAAAATTAGCCACTTAAAAATTGATTTTATTACAAACAGTATGTGCCATATGTAGAATCATTTAGTGAATTATTTTTTAATTTTTTTTTAATTGACCTTTATTTAACCAGGGAAGTCCCACTGAGATTCAGAATCTCTTTTGCAGGGGAGCCCTGGGGAAGGGTCAGGGGAGGCATTAATGGACATGTTTTTAGTTGTAGGAAGAAACCGGAGTACCCGGAGGAAACCTACGCAGACACGGGGAGAACATGCAAACTCCACATAGAAAGGCCCCGGGCGCCCCTACTCATCAACTGAGACTAAATATTTTCAAAGCTTTACTTCCAAAAGAATCACAGAAGAACTCTGACGCAGACAAAAACTAAAAAACTCTGTAGTTGAGATGTGAAATATTCCCTCAGAAGGACACGCAGAGCAAAGGGAAAAAAAACGTGTAGAATCTCTTAAGTGCTGCTTGCTTATTTGAATGTCTGATGTAGCAGATAAACACTTTTTGATACAGTGCAGTTAAACAGACCTACTTACAGCGGTAACCTTGACACATTTAGCAGAGACAGAGAGGGACTGTTCACTCTTATTGTTCTGGAGGATACTTAAAAGACAAATACTGTATGAGTCTCCCCAAATGACCTTATGGTTTTGACGTCTTTTTTTTGTTTTGCTTTTTATAAAGTCTCTAGTCTGGAGCAGCAACTTTAAAGCTGGAGTACCTAAATTTTTGGCTGCAAGTTAGCTGTTTTTTTGTTTGTTTGTTTGTTTTTACCAAAATATTGTGCGCACAACACTTGGTGAAAAAAGCAGACTGCTGTGTACTATCTGAATCAAATTAAAAAGTATTGGTAATACTTTAGAATAACTACAGAATAATTAGGCTTGATAAATCCTTAATAAAACCTTAATAAAGACTTAATTCAATATGAGCAAATGATTAATTAAAAAAGCTTATTAATGCTTAGTAACTACTTAATTACTCCGAATGCAACCCCTAACCCTAAATCCTAACCTTAGCTCCTTAGTTAAGTAGTTACTAAGCATTAATAAACTTTTTCATTCATTAGTTCACTATTAGTTCATGAATAATTAGGGCTTTATTTATGCTTTATTCATGGTTTACTAAGGCCAATTAAGGTGTAGTTAATATAAAGTGGTACCAAAGTATTTTATTTCCCAGAAACAGCCAAAAGCAGCACTCTGATTGGCTGTGATCGAGTGGTTGACTTTGCGGTCTGTAAAAAGAGGTTTAAACTTAACTGCACACAAAATGTATGTACATCTACATGTATTGAAGGATTTATATGACAGCTAGGAACTAATTTGACAGGTATACATTTTGCTGTGTGAAAATCAGGTAGCCCAGCTTTTACGGGATACAAAAAAGAGCTTTCTAAAGTATCAAAATCAAGAAATTAATCCATACTAAAACTGAAAAAAACTAATACCCAAATTCAACTTATTTAAGTAAGCATCAATACTAAAAATGACAAGCAGAACACAATCTGGCATTTTCTGAACTACAACAGGTATATAGAGTAATATCTAAGGTAACACTTTAGAATAACTACAGAATAATTAGGCCTAATAAATCATTATTAACGCCTTAATAAAGACTTTATTCAGTATGAACAAATGATTAATTAATAGATGAAAAAGCGTATTAATGCTTAGTACCTACTTAATTACTCAGAATCCTGCCCCCTAACCCTAAATCCTAACCTTAGCTTCTTAGTTAAGTAGTTATTAAGCATTAATAGACTTTTTCATTCATTAATTCATCATTAGTTCATGAATAATTAAGGCTTTATTTAGGCTTTATTCATGGTTTACTAAGGCCAATTAAGGTGTAGGTAATATAATATCTAATTCAAAAACACATTTTTAAACAACAAAAAAACTATTACTATGTTTTGAAAATGTCAACTATGTCTAACTATTGGACCTAACAAACAATCATGATTATAGGTATAAAAATTAGCATCAAGAACAGAATATTTTTCTTGGTATCAAAATCAAGTGTGAAAATTGTATTTTTTGATTTTTGGTCAAAAGCTATTACCAGTAATTAGATCAGCGTCATCTTGTCTTGCATTCAAAGTGCAACCTGCGTTTTGTGCTGGTATGTTTTTGTATGTTTTCTTATTTATTAAAGACATTAATATTATTACATTTTCCGTCATTTACCGATTGTAATTTGCTTTGACGGAAAAATTTTAATGCCCTCCGTCATTTTGACGGATTGAAAATGAAGCTGCCCTTTTATATATAGTCTACTAATTGACCTGGATCCCGACCGGACTCGCGCTTTCCCGCTCGCTCAAACTGAGGAAGCAGCGAAGGACAAATGCTGCTTTCAATCCCATTCATGCGCGCGGCAGCCACGGCTGTTCCGTCAGGGAGGCCGCTAGACTGACGGCTGCAGAGCGCACGGGGCTGTAGCCTCCGCAAATACAGTGACCTATGAATCTGTAAACCTGGAGGCTGCAGTTTTTACGGATCACATGCTTGCTACGGAGCACGGATAAGGCTTCATTCGACAAAAACAGCGGGATGGACAGAGTTTTGTCGGCCTGATTTCAAGAGGATTTGTGTCTATGACCAGGATCGCTTGACAGACAAACACTGATGTTTATTCAGATTCATAAACTTAGCGGAAAGTGCCACCTGCAGTTCCTTGGTTTGGTGACGCGCTCGCATCGGCTGACATCAGAGAAACGTTCCCGGAGGAATGAAGGACTGACTTTTACGCAGGAGAAATGGAAATAACACGTGGCGTTTGGGCAAAATACAGTGTGGATTTGCAGAAAGTGGAGAGAAGTGGAACGTTGTGCTTCAGGTAAGAAATGCAGAGCCACATCAGTCACAATGAGATTGTTGAAAGTCAAACGGACACAATGATTTTTGCAGATGCTTTAATGATATCTTAAGAAACTATTTATGGAGACTTCCGCTTCCGGCTAAATGGAGTGAACAGCAGCTACAGGCAGCTCCGTGTATATTTGATTGATTTTACCTCCTGAATCTAATTTTCGTTGATATTTTGTGATAAAAAAGCTTTGGTTGAATCTTAATGGACATTTTTGACGATGAAGAGCACGCGAAAATACACGCAAAAAACTTTGCAAACAACTTCAGCTCCGGCGACATCGAACATGGAGGGGAAACAACGCAGCGGACACCAGCCTGCTGCTGACATGGCGGAGACACAAGGTGGAGAGAATACACCATCTGCAACACCCTCTCCCACACCTAACGCGGAAGAAAGAGACACTGGACAGGAGATGCCACTATCCGTGACTGTATTAAGGCAAGAACTGCAGTCTTATCGGGTAGACATGTTGACGGATATAAGAAAGGAGATTGACTCTATGCACGATAAAATACGAGCTGATCTCTCTACACTGCGGGCAGAAGCCAAGGCGGACATCGACATACTGAGAAACGAGTTCATTGGAAATATACGCTCGCTAAATGAAAAACACACTGAAATGGCGGAAACGCAAAGCGAAATGGAACGGGCTTTAAGCGACGCTTGTGATCGACTGACAACCATTGAGAGTGCCACGAGTCACTTAAAAATGATCACCGCAAGCTACGTGACAAATACGTGGATCTGGAAAACCGTGAGCGCAGGCAGAATCTACGTGTGGTGGGCATTGCCGAAGGAGCAGAAGCGGGGAACCCTATTCGCTTCATGACGGAGTTTTTCCCCGACGTGCTGGGGAAGGACCACTTTGAATCACCAATTGTGATAGACCGAGCCCACAGACCCTCGCCCCCAAACCGCGTGCTGGAGACAAGCCGAGAGCTATGGTAATCCGTCTTCACTACTACTCGGATAAAGAGAAGATTCTGCAACTGTCCAGGAACAAAGGCAGACTTTCTTACAATGGATCGCAGGTACACATCTTTCCAGATATGAGTGCAGAGGTCAGCAAAATGCGGGCATCATTCAACCCCGTGAAAAGAAAGCTTCGGGATGCAGGTGTCGTTTACAGCCTATTTTATCCTGCTAAGCTGATTGTGACGGTAAACAACACTAAGCACTCATTTACAGATCCACAAGAAGCTGACAAATTTGCTCAGGCCCAAATTTTGTCAACAACATAAGCTCAAGGAGCATCACAGATAGGCCTACTAGATTCAACCAAGATAAGTGACTATGTGAAGTAAGTAAAAAAATACAATACTCAGACTTTCAGCGTACCCTATATTTGGACTAATTACCAAAAAAAAAAAAAGAGAGAGAAATGTATGTTATAATTTGCTGTAATTTTTTGGTTTGGGATAAATATATTTTATTTTTATTTTTTTACCTAATGAACAATGAAGAAGAGAAGTTGAGAGCTATATTTTATTTAATACTTATCTTGATAAATAGTCTTTTTGTTACTTTAATCAGTCAAGATTCAGGAGAAATTAACATACAGTTTAAAGGAGTTAAGTGGTGAGTCAAATGTCCAGAAGCTACTACAAGTTGGACAAAACATTTTCTGTTTTTTATGTTTCAACTTGCTTTTTTTTGTTCACAGCAAGGAAAGGTTAGGTTGGTGTTTAGTTCTTGGTATTTTTTATGTGTGGTTTATTATTTTTTAATCATTAAGAGGAAAACTTTACAGCTCAGCCAGGACCAGATTGTAAAAGATTATATCTTTTTACCAACATTTTAATGAATGCAACTCCACAAAACCAAATTAAATTTGTAACCTGGAATTGTAAGGGTCTCAACGGTGCCATAAAAAGAAGTAATGTCATGTCATATTTGAAAAAATTAGGTGCAGATATCATCTTACTGCAAGAAACACATCTGAAAAATCAGGACCACAACAGATTACGATGCAAGTGGATTGAGCAAATATATCACTCTAATTTTAATGCAAGAAGCAGAGGGACAGCCATATTGATAAGAAAATCGATCCCATTTACCGTTTCACAGGTAATGGCAGACTCGTTTGGCAGATACATAATTGTAACTGGTATGCTTTATGGTCAACTTATATCTATTGCAAATATTTATGCTCCAAATATTGATGACAAGCAATTTATTTCTTCAGTATTTTCAAAATTGCCAGACATGGACACTCACCAATTAATACTTGGCGGGGATTTCAATACGGTATTAAACGCAGACCTAGACAGATCATCAAACAAACCTGCAAATATCTCAAAAACTGCAAAATGTATTTTAAAATTTATGAAAACCTTTAATATTTCTGACCCATGGAGAGTTTTAAATCCCAATACACGACAATATTCATTTTACTCCCCTGTTCACCAAACATTTACAAGAATTGATTTTTTTCTAATAGATACAAAACTTGTGTCTTTAATAAATTACTGTGAGTATGAACCAATATTGCTATCTGACCATAGTCCATTAATTTTACAACTGAGTTTGGGAAGGGATTTGACTAATAAATTATGGCGGTTTGACAATAGTTTGACTTCAAACGAACAAGTAAAATTAGAAATAAAAAATCAAATACAATTTTATCTGTCTATTAACGACACCCAGAGATCTCAAGAGCTACCTTATGGGAGGCACTTAAAGCTTACATAAGGGGACAGTTAATATTAAGAAAAAGCATAATCAACAAACAATTAAGAGAAAAAGAAAATCACATAAAAGAAAAAATAAAGGAAACAGATCAATTACATGCTTCATGTCCAAGTGCGGCCTTGCATAAAAGAAAAATCTGCTTGCAAACTGACTTAGAGCTGATGTACACTGCGAGAACGGTTAAACTTTTGACAAAGGCAAAGCAAAGGTATTATGAATCTGGAGAAAAGACAGGGAAGTTGTTGGCGCAACAAATACGAAAACAAATGGCATCTAGGATGATAACAGAGATACGTAATGACATGGGCCAGACTACAAAAGACTTTAAAGAGATAATGAGATTTTTAAGAAATTTTATATGCAGCTTTACACTTCAGAATCAAAATCAAATAATACACTTATTGAAGACTTCTTTGACAAATTTGAAATTCCCACTATTAATCTAGAAAATGCTAGACAACTTGAAGCACCAATATCAAAACAGGAAATTGAACAAGCAATAAAAAACATGCAAAATTCAAAAGCTCCTGGCCCCGACGGCTACACGTCAGAGTTTTATAAAACTTTAAAAATGAAATCTCATCTATACTGTTAGACGTATATAATGAATCGTTAGAAAAAGGAGCATTGCCTCCAACTTTCTATCAGGCCAGCATATCCCTTATTCATAAAAAAGAAAAAGATCCTCTAGATCCAGCATCATATCGGCCAATTAGTTTGCTGAATGTAGATAATAAAAATACTTGCAAAGATACTGGCAACACGATTAGAATCAGTCCTACCAACAATAATATCTCAGGACCAGACCGGGTTTATAAAAGATAGGCAACTGTTTTTTAATATAAGGAGAATGTTAAATATCATCCACACAAAAAATAAAGAGAATGATTACCCAGAAATCTTGCTGTCCCTGGATGCGGAGAAGGCCTTTGACAGGGTCGAATGGGATTACCTTTTTCGACCCTGTCAAGGTTTGGATTCGGCCCTAAATTTATCGCCTCTATAAAATTATTATATGCACACCCCAAGCATCTGTCCAAAACAAATTAATATTCATCAGATTATTTTCCTTTAAAACGTTCGAACCCGTCAGGGCTGCCCCCTTTCACCTTTGCTTTTCGCATTGGCAATTGAAACCTCTTGCTCTTCAACTTCGTACAAATACAGAATATAGAGGTATAAAACGCGCACAAATCGAACATAAAGTTTCTTTATACGCTGATGATCTTTTGTTGTATATAACAGATCCTTTGAAGTCAGTTCCCCAGTTATTCATGAATATTCTGGAGAGAAATTTGGGGTAATATCAGGGGTACTACAAACTAAAATTTATCAAAGAGTATATTGTTTCCAATTAACTCCAAAGCCAAAAAAAAGTACCAAGATTATTTGACACCTTACCATTTTCAATAACATCTCAATTTAAATATTTAGGAATAAAAATATTACTCAAGATTATTGTGGGATTAATAAAGCAGAATTTTTCTAAGTTATATGAGGAAACCAAAGAAAAATATAGATAATTGGATCACTTGCCCATCTCTTTAGCAGGACGCATTAACATAATCAGAATGAATGTCCTACCCAAATTTATATTTCTCTTTCAATGTATTCCCATTCTAATAAATAAATTATTTTTCAAAAAAGCTAGACCTCACTAATATCAAACATTCATATGGAGCAAAAAAACTCCACGACTCAAGAAAACATTTTTGCAGAGACCTGTTTGCCAGGGTGGGATGGGTCTGCCTTGTTTTCGTCGCTATTACTGGGCATGTAATGTCCGCTCTATGTCTTTTGGTTGTCAACACAGGGAGCTGATTGGATTAGGATGGAAAATGAATGTTGTTCTCCTTCATCACTCACGGCTCTGATCTTTTCTGCTCTCCCAATCCTCAAACAAAAAATAAGCAATCCAGTTGTCTCACATTCAATTAAAATATGGTCCCAAATAAGAAAACACTTTGGATGGAAAGAACTTTCTCTACGATCACCATTGTTAAAGAACCATGCATTTATTCCCTCATTATCTAATACTACATTTAATCAATGGGATCAAAAGGGTATACACTCAATAAAAGATTTATTTATTAATAATATCTTTCCAACATTTCAAGAATTGAAGAACAAATTCGATTTAGACAAAAAAGACTTTTTCAGATACTTGCAAGTTAGAAGCTTTATAAAGAGCCTATCCCTTGTTTTCCAAATCGACCCCCTGACTCTATTATGAATACATTATTTTTATCAGATCCATCTAAAAAAGGTCTTATTGCTAAGATCCATAATATTTTGTCAAGTTAGACTGCACCATTACATTAGATCATCTAAAAGATGCGTGGCAAAAGGATTTAGGAGTGACAATTACTGAACATCAATGGACAAAAGCTCAACAGATGTTCACTCCTTTTCTGTTTGTATTAGGCACAATCTTATACAATTCAAAGTACTGGCATAGACTACACCTGTCAAATCTCAAATTGTCTAAAATGTATTCATCTGTAGATCCTTCATGCAACCGGTGTAAACAGCAGCCTGCCTCGCTAGCACACATGTTTTGGAATTGTCCTAATTTAACTTCATATTGGAAAAGTGTATTTGATACATTATCTAAAATGGTTAATAAACAACTCAATCCTGATCCCAATTTTAGCACTATTTGGAGTGAAGCCGGCTGCTGTGAACTAACAATGTCCCAACTTAGAATGATAGGTTTTATATTGCTGTTAGCTCGTAGACAAATTTTATTACTATGGAAACAACACCGACCCCCTACTCATTCTGTTAATGAATGAAATTATGAAACACTTACAATTAGAAAAAATACGGTATTCCCTTAAAGGTAAATTAGAGACATTTCACTGTATATGGCAACCATTTATTAATCTTTACAACTCTAGAAATGTATACCCTCTGAGCTGAAATGTTTTTGTTTATAAATCTCTATTCCTTTTTTATGTATTTTTTTATTTTTATTTATTTTTTTGTTTTTGATATTACTATACATGGAATTTATATATGCATCTCAAATATTTGTTTGTTATAAGCTGCCATTTATACAGATGTACCAATGAAAGATGCTTGTTTTCTGAAAAAACCCAATAAAAACATGTTGAAAAAAAAAAAAAAAAAGAACTATTTATGCAAAGTTCAGTCATTTCTTTGTCTTGTCTCATGACCCGTGCGCTTGTGCAGTCTCTGTGTCAGAATCAGCTAAAAAAAACATAGGCAGCAATAAACCTACTCAACAAAATTATGACGGATAAAAATCCCTCATGACGATTTTTTTGGACCTGTCCGTCACGGACGGATTTGAATTAAGTCTAGTGTAACCACGGGTAGCACATATGTAGCTTGTCTGTCTGGTATGGACGATCGTAAACAGCTATAACCAAGTGTCTAATTCTGCAGGACCTACACTTCCAAACAAGATAGTTTACTCCAGTTGTATTTGAATGATTCCTGCATGTTTGAGTAATATTTATTGTCCTGTAGCCGATGCTCCAGTGCTCAGAACAGTCCGGTTTTACCTACCACCTATCACTGCACACTTTTCTACACCTTTTTTTTTAAATCTCAATAATTAGAAGTACCTGACTGACCAGTTTGTAAATGTAGTTTGTTAGTTCCAGGACGCAGATAAAACACAAGGTACTCACCACGTTCATGTCGATGGTCATGTTGCTTTGAGGTGAGCTCTGGTTGTCTGTCGTTGAGTTCAGAGATGACATTTGGACCAAGCCTGTCTGCTGCACGGCACAGAGAAGAAAGATTAAGACTCAAACTGAATGTGTTTTTCAGTTAAAGGAGACATACTGTGTTTTTCCATTTAGTAATACACATTACAAAACTGCATAATTGATAAGCCCCACTTCTTCATTGTAAAATTCATCTGTAACAAGCTGCACATTTTAACTTAATGGAAAGTAGCTACATAACTATTTTGAATTCGACATGTTTTACTCCAAATCTGACATTTTTGAGCAGTCACAAGTAAGTACAGACAAGTGGACTGGGATAGGTGGTAGAAAACAGGACTATTTTAAAGCAGAACTCAGTGACATTTTTACATGTCTTTGTAAGTCTCCATGGTGATGGTTTCATATGTATTTTTTGGGGCATTTGAAGCATGTGTCGTCTCTCTGCGTTGTCTCCGGCAGAAACTACGGCAACTGCAACCTCACCTGCCCCCACCCCGAATTTCTCTCCTGAGAAACCCTGGCTTAATGTTAAGCAAAAATGCAAAATTAAATAATGTTAAATTTCGATTCAGTCTCGGCTCCTTTCGTATCGTCAGACCCGATCTGTCCGGAAGTGTAATTAGAAGATGCACACAATGAAAATAATAATGTAAAAAGCTTGTTTTTAATCTAAACAGTCTTTATTCATGAATTATTTATCTGTTTGTGAACAAATAATGAAAAGTATTGTTTAAGAAATCGCCCAAAATTATATTTTTTTCGAGGCACGTAAGTTGCTTAGTTCTGCTTTAAAAAGGGATTTAACACAATATGTCCCCTTTAAGATCAAAAATGACCCCAAAACTAGATTTGTAGTAGATAATATATTTAATAATTTAACAATAATATATTTAAAAATTATAATTTAGCTTAACAAAAAAACAAAGTAATCAGGTACATTTTGCTTTTGTTTTTGTTTATCTCAATGTTCCCAGTCTGTAATTACAACATTAAAGG